>OZ020609.1:36400977-37000977 GCA_963971545.1 Philophylla caesio | reverse complement strand
AAAATGGGGTTCGGCATCCCAATGATTTGGATAGATCTACAAGGGCATCATACTGGTAACTGCTGCGCGTGCAAGAACAAATTTGCAAACTCAACAAAAAAACACAGTTTACAAAAGTGTTCAATCTGCACAGTTACCAGTATCTCACTCAGAAAATGTTCCGATACCAAGATGTCCAAGTCCAACTGAGAGATATATTTCGCCAACATTTGCCACCGAACCTACAGATCTACTCTCAATGTATAACCCAACCGAAGTTGAAAGCCCATGTCATCACTTGGAGATTTCCCAAGCCCGTTTGAATACGATGGTACGACAGCTGAAATTATCGCAAAGACAAGCGATTTGCCTAGCACATCGTCTTCGATCGGTAAACATATTGTCTAAAGATGTGAAGGTGTATGGATACCGCAAAAGACAGGAAGAGCTTTTAGATTTCTTTGAGGTTAATGGCGACAATACTTTTCGTATTGTAAAAATATTCCTGGTCTTATGCAATACATGAACTGTGAGTACAAACCAGAGCAATGGCGCTTGTTTATTGACTCATCGAAAAATAGTTTGACAGCAGTATTGCTGTATGTGGACAACACAAAAAATCCGGTTCCAATCGCCATAAGCTCTAACACAAAGGAAACATACGAAGCAATGAAATTAATTTTGGACAGAGTTCAGTATCAGCAGCATCAATGCAAGATATGTGCGGATTTGAAAGTTATCGCCTTGCTTACTGGTTTGCAGACTGGATACACAAAAAATATGTGCTTCATTTTTCATTGGGACACAAGGTACCGCGGAAACCAATATAGAATGCGTGATTGGAAGCTTCGCACATAATTTCATTTAAATGTGGCATATGTTATCCATATTCCGCTGATACCAGCTAATAACATTTTGCTACCACCACTGCACATAAAATTGGGAATTTTCAAAAATTTCGTAAAAGTAATAAATCGAGATGCCGAAACTTTTAAATGTTTGACAGACATATTTCCAAGACTAAGTGTTGCGAAAATAAAAGAAGGTATTTTAAGTCTTTTAATAGAACTAAATCAACATAACATTATTTTCAGGTGTTCTCAATGGCCCCGATATAAGAAAACTTATGAAGAACTCAAAATTCGGAGAACTTTTAAGGCCAAATGAAAAAATTGCCTGGAACTCCGTCATGACCGTTATAAACCATTGCTTATGAGTGCACCGGTCTGAAGATTGGAAAAAATATGTGGATGACATGTTAGACGCTTTTGAAGAAATAGGTGTGAATATGTCCTTAAAAATGCATTTCCTTTACCATCACAAGGACCATTTTGAGCAGCAAGTTCCGACTGAATCCGATGAGCATGGATAAAGATTTCACCAAGTCGCCGCTCCCCTTGAGCATTGGTACAGCGGCAAAAACATAGTTAGTGTAGCTTTTTTAAAAAATTTAAAATTTTGTTAAGTTTTTTTTTCTAATGGTTAGTATGCTCAGAACGTTGTCTTTGCTTAAGTTTCTTACTATTACAAGATGTCACTTAATGTATAAGTATCAAAGGGTAAATTAAAATATTGACGAAACGTGAGGGAAAAAAGATTTAAAAAAATGGGTTAAATTTCAGTTTTTTCGACATATTGGCTATAAGGACACCCAAACCATTGATTTTGGGGTTTACAGTCATCTAAGAACTTAAAGGCGGTTTTATTCTGAGCAGCTTTGCCAAAGAAAGTTTACCAAAAAAGTCAACATTAAAAAGTTAGAGACCGAAGAAAAATGTGCCTTTCTCTTACAATGGGCCACTTTGATGAAAAACTTCAACAAAAAATTTTGTATGAAACCATGATTGTAACTCAAAAAAGTAATGATGCAGTTCGATTCGTAGGACCCGAAATAGGGGATTTAGGGTCCCAGCGTAATGAATGAGTGTTTTGATATTCTTCCCCATTCAAGTAATTAAACAAATACAATTTTTGAGATTTTCTTAAAAATATGTATATCCGGTGAAAAAGTACTAAACACGATTATGTGAAATAACCTTTGATTACAAATATACATCATAACAAACAGTCACGGGATACAAAGATAAAATTGCTCCAATTTGAAAAAAAAAAACGCCACCAAAATTTGTAACGCAGGAGTCCACAATACGATGTGTATCGCTACATATGTATGTATGTACCATGCCGCAATTGAGTTAACTCAATGTATTAACGCATTACAGTGCGCAAATTTATGCATGCATGCCTTTGAACAAATTTTAAAGGCTATAATGGTAAGCCAAATTCAGTTTTTTAATTTTGCTTTTAACAGCGACACTACTCACAACCGACACTTTATTGAACGCTCCACGAACGATATTTTAAATGTAAGGATTTTTAATTTCTGGCATTTTTTCACTTTTACAATCACTGCAACCGAACAATCCCGGTTGAGCCCCCAAATTTGTGGTATTCTTTACTTTTTAATGAAACAACGCTGTTTTATTGTATGTTCGGTTTATTATTTCATTAAATGTTAAAGATTTAACATAGTTTGGTTAATTTATTTCTTATGATTAAATGTAGCGCGTACTCTGTGAGTGTCCGACGTCTTTTAGTGTCCGTGTTTAACTGTTCGTTCGTTTGATCGTATTCAACTTTCCGTTGGCTTGTTCGCTATCCCGTTTATTGTCCGCGTTGGTTAAGTTTCGTACAGTTTTGTATTGTATCTTCAGGGTTGCATTTCTGCATTAACCCGGTAATCAGTCCCACATATATATGCTAAGAACAAGGAAAAACGGAGAAAGCTAAAATTAAAAAAAGAAAGAAATCTCTAGAATTGCATGGACTCGCTCAAAACCTGGCAACACTGGTGCAAAGCACTTTGGTGTTCACGGTAAAGAACAAGGTGGTGATTCGGCGAATTGAGGGCCTTCTCATTGCCCATTGAGACCGGAGTCTAATAAAAGCCCGAGTATAGATGGAACTTTCAGGTGCATCAGCGAAGTTATAAATACGATTTATAATGATTGCTAGAGCAGAACTTACTTTTGCACAATAAATAAGTGTTTTCTGAAAATACCAGACAGGACTGTTACGAAATGTCTTATAAAACAGATAACGCCTTACCTGACATCTATTGACAGACTTCTGTAAAATTTTGAGCAGGCTGAGTCATTTAGTTTATGCTTAACAACCATTGGGGTTTTCTGCCCTCTTGGCTCGACCATAAGGGCAGCCGTGTGTTCACTTCAAAGGATTGGCAAAAATCCATGATTTCAGCTACGAACTGCTACCCCATCCAGTATATTCTCCAGATTAAGCCACATGCGACTATTTCCTATTTTCAAATCGGAATAAAAGGCTGGTTGGTAAGAGCTTTGGGTCAAATGGGTAGGTCATCACAGAAACAAACGCCTATTTTGAGAGCCTTGAGAAAAGCTATTATTTGGAATTAATAAAAAAATTCAAAAGGACGCTGGAAAAATTGTACAGAGTCGAAAGAAGATAATGGTGAGAAATAGGAAGCTTTTTCGCCGAAAAAAATATATTGTGGAGATAAATGTTTTCAAAAAAAAATCCGCAGCTTTTGAAACAAAAAGCTCACCTCAGTGCTTGTACGATATTATTAGTGTTTTGAAAAATTAAGCAACTTGAAAATACAAGTATTACAAAAAATTCAAATTACACAAATTCAATTTATTTAAGATTTTATTAACTACTAGACTAAACCCCGCGGCTGCGCTGGCGTTAAAATTGGGAAAGGCATGACTGTATTGCGTTGTTGTCAATAATATCATTATTCACGATAATAAAAAAATGGAATAGTTAAATTGCCAATCGACCTTTTTTTATTGACTTTCTAAATCACTTATGATGTAACAACATTTCATAAATATATTAACTGCACAATAATATGTCGTATATCGTTACACTATCCTTATTGAAATGAAATAATCATAACTATTATCTTCCATAGACTTTTATTTTATTTTAATGCAGTTTGGTAAACAACGTTACTTGTTGTATTATTCTTAGCATGAATATATAAATTTCCGCGGTTGCCTACCCTTGGGCAAGCGACGTATAACTGACCGTGCGAAAAGCACGAAGGTTCCAAATGGATTCCTGCAACGTTCAATGACTGCCCTTGTGATTTGTTAATGGTCATTAAAGGAATGAGATGAATGCGAGGTATGAAGACATCTTCACCTGCCGATGTGCCAGTCAAAATCGTTGCTTCAATGATGTTGTAATGTAAATGTTTGACGGTCAGTCGAGTTCCATTGCACAATTTATTTGGTCTCAAATTTCCAAACATTATTATTGGTGATCCAACTTTCAGAAATAATTGATAAGACGGAATTCCTGACAGTTCCAGCGAATTCAGAAACTCAACAGGTTAGTTGACAGCTTGTTCTTTATCAATAACGGTGTCAATGGACTTGAACGTTGTCACAGTGCCTGGTAACTCAAGTGCACAGTCACAAAATTGAACAAAATACGATCACGAATCGATATGTGAGGGGTCATGTAAATTGGCACCCTCCCTTACCTATAACTAAGAAAAAAGGGCTCCGTTAGGACCTTCTACAGGAAAATGTTACGTCTTTTCGTGCAGTGGTTCGGACGTTCTGCGCAGACATAACGAAAAAGCGTTTCATTTTTATATATATAGATTTTCACTTTCAACGCATGAGCAGCATTTTAAACTTTAATTATGTGAAAATATATTTTCTAAAAAATTGCAAATTGTCAATAGCAACATAACACCACGAACAGTTAAAGCGTTGATGACAGCCGAGCAGCAGTTAAAAAGCAACATTAAAAAAAAACAAATAGAAAAACCGGTAACAGTTATTACTGGAGGCGAAATTTTATATTTGTTATTATTATTTGTTTCGTTGCTTTGCAAAAAAAAATCAATGACACATGTCATTGACAACCGCAGTGAAGTGTAAATTTTTAATGAACACCAATGCAAGCAAATATATAGATATATGCATGTGTGTGTGTGCATATGTGCGTGTATAACCCTGCAAAAAAATGCGTTTAGTCTAGGATGAGTCCGGGAATAGTCGCAAAGGAATATGCGACTAATACAACTTCTGATCTCTTTTTTTCGAGCATGTCCTATGAAGAGACTAATTATACCCTTTGATACCCGAATAGGTATAAATGAGGATCAGTCTATTCATGAAAACAAAAATAAAAATCATTGTTTCGAGCGGGATTTAATCATACCCGAAAGAGATGAATACAGGACTAATCTACAATTATAACCATTTGAGACTTGTTGCGACTAATTAATGTCTAATTGTTCCCGATTGAGACTAATCTCGGAATACTCTCTTTAGAAATTAGTCGCTAAATTTATTGCAGGGAATATGCTCAGTTATTTATGTTTGTATTTTCAAGCGTATTTTTACCTCCACGTATTTTCGCTGTAGGAATATTTTATATAAGTGTAGCCTTTTTTTAATAAATTTATTAATTTAGGCGTGAAATCACTTACACACTTGGTGAAAATTGAAATGCATTGGAAGTGGTTAAGCATTTTTTTACAATTGACAAAATAACAAAATGAATTTGTACGTTTTACTTCTAGGTAATAGCAAAAAATTGTTTGACGACCATATAATTCACTTTTACTTACATCCCTTTAAAAATCAGTTTTTTTAGCGATAATAGCTACTTTTCTACATGAACAAATTCACATATTTTGTCATACAGTGACTCACAGTGAAAATAGCTCGGTGAATTTCATTACAATATTTGCGCAAATTTTAATTATTTTCCAACTTTTAAGTTCATTTTATAACTAAAACCACATCCATCAAAATTTCAAATATCGTAAAGAATTCCTTAATATTTCTAAAATAAATTTATTTTAATAAAAAACTTATATTGTAAGTCCATGTTCGTTTGTAGTTAAAAACATATGTGTGTTTGTTTCTGTTTAACAACTTCATGTATTTTTCAATTTCAAACGTGAAATAAAAAATATTTTATTTGCACCAACAATCAGTAGATCAGGCTAGCCTCCATCCAGATAAATTTTAAGCTGAGTTTTAATGGTGAATCCCCTTGTACTTTTTAAGGATTTCAAATAGCTAAATTTTTAGGCAACGAAAATCTATTTTGTTCATTGTTGTTGAACACCGCAAACAGTTTAAGCATTCTCCCTGGCAACTGTTATTTACATCTCGCTCTATCGATTAAGCACGATCTCTGTTAGGACCCTTTGAACATGGCCATAGGAAGAGCCATTGTGAATACTTCTTGAGTAAACATTATTTCGTTTTAGTTTATTAGTAACTTCTTTTGGTAAACCACTCCAAATCATAAGATTACTGATTATATCAAGGGGTGAGAGGTGAGATCGTGCAGCTTTAATTTGAGGTTAAAAAAAATTCCTGTTGCTAGTTTATGTGCAGAAGGTATGTGAATATCTCAAAGGGAGCTCCCAATGTTATTTTAACGTATTCGACCTCAATGTGGACTGAGAGCAATTTCGCAAGTTTATAGGCTTACCATTAGCATTGTTTTTGTTTATTTTAACCGTTATGATTTGAGATTTTTTCAATAATTGTAACAGAAAAAGAATCTGTGAATGAATTATTTTTCTGCAATCGTTAAGTAAAATAGTTTTGCAATTGAATTTCTTTAGAATTAAAGCAACAACCGGGGAGTAATTTTTGAAAATGTAAAGTTGCTTGTGAGCAACTTTGGGCAATTGTGTTAATAAATTTGTCTGCATTTATGTAGTTATGGGACCACAAGATAAAGGCTTGTCAAAAGAGGACTTACAACGAATTTCAAACATTGGTTGGGATATTTCTACGGATGAAGAGAGTGGCGATTAGATGGAAGATGTTTCTGTAGTGCTGGAGCAGAATTTGGAAGGGATAATGGAAAGAGGCGAAAGTATAGAAATCGGCCTTCTTGACAATCTAATTGCGAAAGAAAACGACAAAGGACCTTGCCCTGTGCACGATTTTTGTATCGAAAAAATTAATTCGGAGATCAACGCAATTTACAGATTTGGAAAGTATATGAAAAGCAGATTGTGCCTTGGAAATCCATGACGTCATGACACCAATGGAATATTTCTCAACATTTTTGATAGTCGCTCTATTGATTTGATCACGCAGCAAACTGATTTATATATACTTCAAGAACTGGGCATTGAACTTAAATGTACCAGCGCAGAAATAAGGCGGTATATTGATACCCTGCTATACCTAGGTGTTTTAAAATCGCCTCAAAATATGAAGCTTACCGCTATAACAGATAGATCAATAGCTCGAGATAGGTTCGAAAAAAATTAAACAGTGTTTACTTTTCATTGATAACAGGAAATCACCTAAAATGGATGATTTAAATTATGAGAAGTTATACAAGAAAATATTTACGTCTGGACTAGTATATGATTTCACGCCATATGTTGGAGAAGGCACCTGCCCATCGTGTGAATTGGGATTGTCTTCGGATGTAGTTCTATAGTAAATATCGAATAAGGAATTGCCCGTTACTTTCAGAGAGTTAGCTAAAAAACCGGGAAGAGGTTCATATGACATTAAATGCGAAACCAATCATAATATTGTATGTGTAAGGTGATTTGACAATAAACTGGTCCAACTTATATCTTTGGACACCGTAGCGAGGGCTGTATGATCGATAGCTCACGCTCGCACCGGTGTGGATTTATGCAAAAGGAAATAATAACAATAAGTATTGATTAGATTGAATATATGTACATATATTTAGAAACGCAATGTATTTCAATACAGTTTTTCTCTTATAGATTACCTTTGTATTCGCAAGTGAATCCGTTTACACAAAATGAAAAATGGAGCGTGGTGGTTGGCCTGGAGTGTCTTCTTGATCTTCAATCTAGAATGCAAGTAAGTTACCCGTTTTCTCTAAACAGTTGTGCTAGCTCACAAAAACGGTTTATACAAAAAGGGAAATTTTAACATAGCTAACGCCGAGTTCTGTTAAACATTAGGGTGGTTATTTAGGCGGTGAGCCTAAACATGCCGGCCCCCTTGCGGTACGCAACGACTAAAGCCAGCCACCATGCTTCATTTTTTATGAATTATAATATAATTGTATCTTTAAGCTGTAAATAAACTAAATCCTGTTATGCGATGTTAGAAAGAGAAAAATAAAAAATTACGTGGTTTAAATTTCACTTGCACTTTGTTAATTTTAATTCATTACTTTGCATTGTTATAAATAAAAAGGTGAAAATATATTTAAAATTGAGTGCGGTAAAGCCTAGCAGGCTCCGGACAGTACCCAGCCAAATATGGTGTTTAGGGCCAGGAGTGGGCCCATAATTCCTGGGGTGATGGCGCCCAAGTAAATCTTTGGGAAGACATCGGCTCCGAGGACCAATTTGATTGGTGACGAGATGTAGAACCGAGGGTCCGCCAATCGCAGATTGACATACGACGTCTGTATTGCTGGGTCGAGATTCGCGCCTGGGGAGTTCCTGCGGTAATTAGGTACAATTAACGCGTGTGTCGTCACTGTCGACATTTGCCCGTGCTTTCCCCGCATTTTGATGAAACAGCCTCGCTGCTCTCTCACCCTCGTCATGCTAAGGTGCAGGTCTCTTGCCAGATCATCGGCTATTATCGAGGTTGGGGAGCACTGGTCTATTAAAGCCCGTATCAAATGGAGCCGTCCTCCTGACTCGATCTTGACCACCGCCGTCGGTGCCAGTGGTGTTAACCACTGTGCGGTCATCGCTGCTGCTCGGCCGTCTTGAAGGCCAGATCGGAATCGTCTTGGTAGGTGGAACGCTCGGGATTCCACTCTTCTTTCACGATTACCTTGAGGGCGGTTTTGATGGCGCTGTGGGTGACGACGTCGTTGGCTGTTCGGTTGGAAAGTAGCGATTTCCATTCCGTTCCTCTGACGCCTTTCATGCTGCAGGGCAGGGCGACGACGTGCCGGTCTGCGCGACTCGTCTGGATGGAAAGCTTCGGTTTCCATTCCAGATGGATTCTCCGAACGGAAAGCGTTGGTTTCCGTTGACGGAATTTGATTACTTTCGGTATCCGGGTGGAACGCTGTGGGTTCCGCTCCGGATTCTGATGCTTGAATCGACATGATGTCGCTGTCTTCGTCGTCAAATATCGTAGTTCGGCTGGGTCGATGTCGATTGCGCAGCTTTTCGTCTTGCGACGCGATGTGGAGCAACGTATGATGCTGCTCGTTACATCGCCGGCATCTCCCCTCGTGTGTGCATTGAGCCAAACGGTGTGCTCCTGACAAGCAATTCGAGCAGTACTGATGGATAAGTACCTCACGGAGTCGCTCTTCTGCAGCCTTCGATCGGAAAATTGGGCACAGTCGTAACGGGTGTTTTTTTTCGCACAGCCTGCATTTTAATGCATAACGGCCGGCCTCGGCTTGTTTGCGCATCATACCGTAACGTGTCATATTTCTGAAAATTTTGTTTCCCCGAATAATTAACTTTTGGGTGACAACGATATTTGGGTGGCGATCAAAACACCCTTTGTGCAAGTTTTCGTGCTTGTTTTTCATTAATACCGTAATATAATATATTCAGAGGCCCCTTAATGTTTGACGAAGGTTGGCGGTTGTTTAAGGTTGCTTTATGACTCAGTGTCGATTATCGGCAGGGTTGGTCGAGTCTAACTCGATTATAATGCTGCCAGCAATAATTACTTAGCATGCTAGTAATGATTCGTCAACGAGAATCAGCAAGCTCGCTGGAAATAACTCGTCAGCAAAATTAGCCCGCATGCTGGGAAGAACCAGCAATGGAAATAAAGCTTCCCCTCTTCGTACGTATGAATTTGGTTTAATTGTATACCAAGACTCATATTAAAATTTATGTTCATAATTAAACCACATATGTACGAGATTTTGTTAAGGTTTGAAAATATTGTAATTGTTAAATTTAATTACAGCGAAACCTTGTACTTTTGCTTGTTTCCGTGCCAACGAACATTGTAAATATTCAGAAACGACACAAGTATTAAATTTACTAACTTATGATGTCAATATTCTTGTTGGACTGGTTTAAATTTTCTCCGACTTAGGAATGTGTGCTGGCGGGAATCAAAATTAGTTAATTTTTCGGCGACGAAGGACCATGGACACCGTAGCGAGGGCTGTATGATCGATAGCTCACGCTCGCACCGGTGTGGATTTATGCAAAAGGAAATAATAACAATAAGTATTGATTAGATTGAATATATGTACATATATTTAGAAACGCAATGTATTTCAATACAGTTTTTCTCTTATAGATTACCTTTGTATTCGCAAGTGAATCCGTTTACACAAAATGAAAAATGGAGCGTGGTGGTTGGCCTGGAGTGTCTTCTTGATCTTCAATCTAGAATGCAAGTAAGTTACCCGTTTTCTCTAAACAGTTGTGCTAGCTCACAAAAACGGTTTATACAAAAAGGGAAATTTTAACATAGCTAACGCCGAGTTCTGTTAAACATTAGGGTGGTTATTTAGGCGGTGAGCCTAAACAATCTTCGTATATAGATGATCAGCCGGTTGGGACTACATCCAAAACATAAACATATTCCTCCAATAAAATTTCAACTGGAAATTGCTGATGCACTTTTGCAATCGACGTCTTGTGCGTTTTCTACTCAAAGAAAATGAGACAGACTGTCCAACACAGAAAATGATTATCCGATGGACTCCCCAGTTAACTTTCCATCCAGCAGTTTGTCTTTGCAGATCACAAAAAAGTACAGGCACCAACCGAACCATCCAGAACAAGACGATACTACAAGACAGAATGTTGGGTTGTATTTGGTGAAAAAGGGCAAGGTGCAAGGTACATCTTAGCTGTAATAATAATAAAAACTGTTTTTTGTCTTTTCACCCATACATTTCCTTAATAAACAAAACAAACTTCGAAAATTTATCATACAAAAAAAAATAGTTTTGATTAAATTGTATACCACCATTGCCCAACGCTGCCCACAGGTAACTTTCTGTAGCGCCCAAACGGATGTGTATTGCGACTTCAGAATTTGGCTATACACTTCTGGAATAAACGGCGAACTGCACCTGGAAGAATTAACAGTCAAGCTGTGTTTTATAATATAAAAAGGTATAATATTTTCAGGCTCTTCGCGATTACAATCAGTGGCGGATCTAGGATTTGGAATCAGGAGGGGCTGGAGTGAATAACTTTCAATCATTTTATCGTAGCCTGTTTATAAAATATATTAAATAAAATATGTACAATAAATTCAAGTAATCCACTACGATTGAATATTAAAATTAGAATTTATACACATGAAAATAAACAACAATTTCTCGTGAATAAATAATCTCATTGTTATTCGTCAGACTCATCGTCCACCGCCCAATCCAAAGTTTCAAGACGTCTAGGTTTGAGCTTGCACAATGTGTTTACTATCTCGTCCAATGAAATTTCAGTATTCTTATGAACATTGCCTAATGCAAAACCATTGAGTCGATTCTGTGTCATAGTAACTCTTTAATAGCTTTTAAGCTGAAGTCGCAGGAATAGTAGCAAATAACTGCCCCAGTATAGAAATGTTTGAAAAAAGGAACGACTTTTTTAATACTAAAATTTGCAAGACGTCAATTACCATTTCAACCGTCTTTTTTGTAATAATGATGCCATAGGAGAATTTCAGAGTTCAGTTCTGATTCACTGCGACATGTTAAATCATTGTCGTAAATTTGAGCAGCAGTCACAATTTCACCGATCGAATGTTTAGTATAATGTGCTAGAATGAGCCCTTTTAAAGGCAAAATTTTCAAAAACTCCCCCTTAAATCTCCAATTCAGAGAAGTGATCAAGTGATCTAGGTGGGGGTAGTAGATCATAGATCTCTCAAAGAGACATTGATACATTAGTAAATAAGTTCTTTACGTAATAACTTATTCTCATATACATAATACTCTATTTAAAATATAGATTTATCTTGTCAGGGTAAAATGATTGATTTATGTGTGTACAAATTTTTACACTATAGAAGTGTGTCAAACTATGGTTAGTAATTGATTCATAAAGTTGAAAAATACAAAACAAAGTGTACAAAGAACTTTTGTTTTATCATTATTCAAGTTTTTAAGAAAAATCAACATGTTCGTGTAAAATATATTCATTTGTACCGAAAAAATGTGAATGGAGCAGTACCTATCTCTCTCTTTCCATTCCTTCCATTCGCCGACGCAGCCGACGGCGGCAGTTCGAGTAGGCGACGTCATGTACGGAGAAAACGAAACACGACTGACTACTGCGCCGACACGAACCAGTCGTATTTACCGCGAGAACGCGAGCCCTTCTTATACATTGATGTTCTTTGGTGCAACATATCTTCTCCGGTTTTTTTTTGAACAAGGATATTAGTGCTGAGAAAACGGTGATTCATAAATGATAAAGAGCTACTGAACGTGAACACTGAAATAAAATGTATTGTACTTTTTAGTTCTAGTTTGTGAGATTTCAGCAACAACATTCAAAACCCACTCTAAATTTGTAACATATCTGAAGGCGTTACACGCCACTGATATTTCTTTTTCTTTACAACCCCTTTTTACGCAAGCCACTTAAAGTTGACTGGAATTTAATTAACCAAAGCGCAAATGAGTGTAAACAATGATAACGACTGAAATGCCGACTTTTGGGAAGCTTTTGACAACGATAGCGGTGGCAAGCAAACTGCCACTAACAATTTTGACATTAGCAGCGCCCGTAACAGCTGTTACCTGTTCAAGTGTCTACATCCGTGCCTTGCAAAAGTGGTGTGTAGTGAAGCAGCAAAGTGCCTTCACTTCTGTCTCAGCTTGATCGCGTTTTTGGCCCGCTTGCAATGAATATTCGTAAATGAATTTAATAATTAAAATACAATTGCGTTGTTACTAGCTCGCGGGTGTGCTGCAACGCTTTGGAGTTCAAAGGGCATAAATTGATACAGTTATACAATACGTTGTATGAATTAGAATTGTTTGCTGTTTTTTATTGCTAGAATAAACAGTGTCCCAGTCAAAGCAGATTTAACAGCTAACCGCAGTAGAGAAATTGTAGAAATTGCAACACTGCCATAATTTTAAATATATCTTAATTGTCAAACAAGAACTCCCAAATCAAACCATGATTTAATTATTAAAGGTTTGCTCAACAAGCAGCTAGCTCCCTCACTCTATGTCAAACGGCTTCCAAAGCAAGACAGTGGGTTGTTAACTCTTCAAAGTTGCATGAAAATTGGCGAAAAAACAAAATTTGTAGAACAAACATTTCGATTTCACTGCTGCTTGTTGTTTACTTTTAACGTATTGGCTGACATTTCGTTTCTGAATTCGTTAATTTGTGTAAGTTTTTCAATAAATAAATTTTATTCCAAGATATAATTAATTTCTAATGTATAATACATCTCATTTGCAGAGTAATTAATCTCAGCGTTATTGTACGTTGTCTGCTTTGGGTAATCAAGTACCCCACACTATATTCAAACGATCTTCCTGTCACAGAGCAGCGACAACGTTCTGTCTTATGCAGCTCAGATCCGCATCGGAATGTGCTTTTATGATATGACTAAATTAGTTCTAGCAAGTTTGTTAAAAAATTAAGTTATTAGTTAAACAGTAAAATAAGTAGAAAACAAGAAATTAGTAAATCAAAAATGCCAAAAGCAAGTTGAAAATTGTGTCATAAAACCTGGTATGAATACGACCCCGTGAACGATATTATTCGTCACTCATGAAACTATGTCCAAGCTGTGGTCGCAAGAGGACTTAAGTCGTCATGAAGCTTTTTTTCAAAACAAGAATGCATCAATTAATTAAAAACTGGAACAAATCGATCAGAAACAAAAACCGGCAATAGTTTCTAGAAAAATCCGTTCAAATTAATGCACATTGTTTTATCTGTTCTCTGTCATGTCTAAATTTCAATAGCATACGCATTTTTTGTTTCAAAGCTTCGTATTATCGAAACGCTTATTTTTTGCTTACAATATTAAAAAAAAAGGATTTTATTTTTGCCTTTCTACATCCTCCTTAAATGCAACCTTTTACTTGGGAGTGTCAAAACACCAATGTCATTAGGGAGCAAACCTTTAATAATTGGATCATGAAATCAAACTACTTTAAATAAAAATTGACAATTCCCAAATGTAAATAATCAAATATAAATTGTTTGAGTTTATTTCAGAAATTATTATTTAAAATTGCCGTATATTAAAACAAGATAAACATTAAAATAAAATTAATTAAGATGACTTATGCGGTTATTGGTTGTGGAAGGCTGTTCCGTGGCCTATTGGCATTTGGTTATTGCTTTGCGGTGCCACTGTAGCGACACGCATCGGCAAGCCGCACCGGATCCTTGAAAGGCTCATGCTTGGTTTTGTCATGCGGTCAAATTTAATCCAATGTTACGTGCTCCTCACGATTCAAGCCATATCCAATTGGCGGCTTATTATCGTCATCGGGGAAAAGTTTAAAAAAAAAATATTTATTGATTTCTCAATATATTTTTTCACTATACAGCAGTTAGTTGTAAATAAACTTTGACAAATTTGTTTATTTTTATCAAAGGTAAACAAAGTTAGACAAATTATAAAAATGAAAAAAAAAAATCAAATTAAAAACTCTACTGAGGTTACCTGTTACATCTGTCTTGCTCCCAGTCTAGAGTTTTTCAACATTTTATTTATAATAATTAATTTTATTTAATTATTTTTGAGCTTAAGGCCGATCGGTTATTGGGAAAAGTTATCAGGAAAAAAACAAAAATACTCAGAGCTGTAGAAGTTATAGTACTATTTCGGAATTCACCACATTTCCTCATCAGACTTCTTTCTTCTTGGCTTCTGCGGTGGTCGAACCCACTACATCATGCGAAATACTTAAGCCGGCATCTAAACACACTCAGCTAAGCTTACGCTATGTGAGCTGTAAGTTAATTTTGTTTTATAAAGAGAATTATTATGAAAAGATCTAATTGCTGTTCTCTTATCGACATTGTAGAGCAACGTAACGTTTACATTGCAGACTTCTATATAAGTATATCCTCCTCAAATATTTTAGTTTATTTTTTCCTTCTTTTGTTAGTATCGCTTAAGAATTACATTTCGCGTTTTTAATCTATACTCTTAAACTATTTTTGATTTCTCTTTCTGCGATTTTTTTTAGTGCCAGTGGTACCTCATATTATCCGGTTTCAACCAAGGCACATCAAATAGGTAGCCGCAGCAAACTTTGTTTTTGAGCTTTTTTCATACATATTTTTTTTTAATTTGAATTGTCAAATTTTGAATTTCGTTGTGATAAGAATGCTTTCAGTACAATTCAAGGTAGTTGATAAAATATTTTTGAAATTTTAGCTTTTAAATGCAAAAACAAAATCTACAGAGCTCAAATTCTTTTTTCAATTTTTCTACTGCTACTACCTATTAAATGTGCCTTGGGTTTTAACCAATAGCAGAGCGCACAAAAGAAGAGTGTTATCATGTTTCCGGCTCATTGAAACCGTCCGAGGCAGCTATATAAAAAAATATTCCAAGCAATCCCAAAGTAATTAAGTTTAAAAACAAAACTTTTAGCTGTAAATTTACCTGTGATAAAATTAATATATTTTGGGGGAATAAACGCATTTATAAGTACGCGACAAGCGCAACCACTAAAAAATATTTTTTTTTCAGATTTAAAAATATGTCTTACTATATTTTTTTTTTTAACAAAAAAATATATTTGAAGTTAGCGCTTATACATTTTGAAAAATAAGGAATGCTTTGAATTTCACTTAAAGATCTTGCATTTGGAATCTCTGTCCCATCTTCAAATGTCTACACGCTGGTGATGAAGGCAAGGACACGAACATGGAGAACACAGGAAACACAAAAAATGTGCAAAATCATTTACGTTATCGTTGCGTTGCAGAAGCGTATTTTAACTGCTGGCACTGTGCATGTAATTAAAAATGTCGCAAGCTGACATAAACACAGCTGTGCTCTGTCTCATTCCGTGTAAGACAGCGAAATGAATATTCGTAAACTTAGAGAGATAAACATTAAGATGAATAAAATGAAAGTTTTTCTTTACATGAATGCACGAATGAGTTGGTACATGATATCCCCATCCTTACCAATTTGTTCAAGTTCAACATAATATGCCTAGATCTTATCAAAGACAATTTTGCAGGTGTTAATTGTCGCCCTAAGTAATACGAGTATTTATTTATTTTTTTTTGCTTTTAGTCAGGTATAGTAGGGCCGCATTTTGGAAGTAGATAATTATCGAACGAGCAACGCTGTAAAGCGTTACAAGTAATTGAAAATGTAAAATAAAAACAATTAAATATATCACTGCTGCCTAGCCGACTGTGAAACTAGGGGGAGATAAAATAAACTTAAAAACACGGAAACAGTATAGCAAATAAACAAAATTCGCGTTTTTGAAAAATCGTTAAATCGCATTTTCGCATCAATTCGGCTAACATTAAAATGGAAAAATACGCCTAAAAATCGATTAGTCTATTTTCTTTTTTATTCTTACATATTACAAAACACATAGTAGCGGTCATAATAATAGCAGTGATTTATGTTAGTTGGCATATGACTTATAACTAAGCAAAAGATCGAGGAAATGCGCAAAACAATCGACGTAAAAAAATTTTAAAATCAGCGGTATATTTGGGACTTCTAATATTTGCAATTTATTGAACAAAATGAAATGGGCAACAAAATGGAAAAAACTGTCTACTCAAAAATGTTCTAAAAGTTCTGTTGAAATAGTAAAATACTATGATAATTATTTTTAAAATTTGATTATTTAATATAAAGGCTGTACGAATTTTGAAACTTGAACTCGAATGGCTTTTGTTAGAGAATAACCTGAACTTTTATATAAAATTACTAAATGTAATGAAAAAAAATTATGTGTCAAACATTTTAAACAAATTTCGTGGTATTATTTTGACGCCTAGTTCTTCAAATCGTAATTTATTGAAAATAACTGCAAAAAATGACCCAGTGAATGTTTATTTACGAGTTAACTTGATCAGCAAGCTTTATTTAAATAAATAAATAATCATTACTTAGTCTCTCTTTTACGATAATGTTTTTAAAATAAGTGCTAAAATTATTCATCAACATTGGCTGAAACTCAATACTTTACTCGTCTAATTTTTACTGTTAGCTTAAAACTTCATTAGTCTTCTCCCTATGATTATGAGATATTTTAGTGTTTTGTACTCCAAAAAGAGTTTACTGTAGGATGCGTTAATTAATGTGGCAATGTACATAGTGAAAGGATGGCTTTCAGTCTACTGATTTTTAAAACTAGTATGTACATTTATTAAACTAAAAATGAATTCAATTATTCAAAGAAACACAAACAGATTAATATTCATTTCTTAAATATACAACGTTGCACTGAATTGATTTTGCGTCTCACACGGTTCGCTGCAACTTCACGACTGTGTGTCTTCGGGCTGTTTCTACGCAACATCGCAATTATGCAAGATTGCCATCAGTCGCTTACAATTCGGCCTTTCCTGAAATCTTTGGACGACCTCGCTCCAACTTTGAGGGATTTCGCTCGACCTCATCCTCATCTGTATCGTTATCTTCATATGGTGGCAATAAGCACCACGGTTTCAGTTTATCTGACGAATACACTGACGAATAATGTCGCTGTTTACGGTGTGAACCTGGTAAATCTTCGATCACGTAACGATCATTTTTCAGAGCCCTCGTAATTATGAATGGACCCTTGTAGTGTGGCTCGAGTTTACGTGAATATCCGGTACTTGGCGCTTCATTTTCGGCAAGTACTAAGTCATTCAATTGATAAATTGTTGGTTTTGCGTGTTTACTGTCGTACCGTTCTTTTGCGCGCTTACGTGTTATAATAATCTGAGAAACTGCTTCACGTCGCATTTCATCTACGTTTTCTTCGCTCGCTTCAGTAATATCGTTTTGAAGAGCAAGCAGTATTTTGTTTTGCAATATATCGCGCGGAGAAAACCCCAGCAACAACTCTTGCGGTGTACGTTTGGTAGTCGTGTTACGCATTGAATTTATTGCCCACTGGATTTCTCGTAACTTTTCGTCCCAGCGTTTGTCGTTTGTCGTCGTTGGTAGCAGCATTGAAAGGATTGTCCTATTTGTTCTTTCTGCATGTCCATTTGCTCTTGGAGTTCTGACTGCATTTTTAATGTGTTTTACATCATTTTCTTTGCAATACTTTGAAAATTCTTTCGATGTAAACGCCGTACCACGATCTGTAACAATGCGTGCAGGCATACCTACGTAGCTGCTAACTTCGTTTAAGATATCTAGCACTAGTTTGGTTTTTGTGCTCTTAACAGCTCGGATTATCGTAAATTTCGTGAAAGCATCTACTAACACAAGTATATGTTCATTACGTTGACTACTTTTCGGAAAAGGTCCCAGATGATCTAAATGAACAGTTTTAAATGGTATTGGATCAATGTCGTCGAAATGGTATTGACCTTCCTTCCGACCGCCAATGTCTTTATTATAGGCGCATTCAACGCAAGATTTTATGTACGACTTCGTGTAGTTTCGCATTCTCGAAAACCATATATAACTAGTCAATCGCTGCATAGTTTTTTCGACACTCAAATGACCAGCATTATCATGACAATCGCGTAACACTCTCCAACGAAGAGCTTTTGGAACCACCCACAATTTTCCGTTTTCTGTTTTTCGGAATAATCGTCCATTGTCTACCACATATTCTTCTTTCAACTTAGAATTTTTCGATTGCAACTCTTCAATAATTCGTTTTAACTCGGTATCCTGTAGCTGCATACTAAATAACCAATCAGTATCATCTAGCACCGTTTTCATTACACATAATGAAGCTTCATCTACTTCGCGTGATGGTTCTACTGGCGTTCGACTTAGAGCGTCTACATGATCCATACGTTTACCGGAACGATGTTCAATTTCTACTCTTGGACTTTTAGCCACCAACGCGCTATACGTGGTATTAGTTCTCTTTTCGCCATCGCTGTTTTAATTGCATTGCAATCGGTTATCACTTTGACCTTTTTACCATATACATAATATTTTAAACGTTCGAGTGTTTCGACCACTGCTAAAGTTTCAAGCTCGTAACTATGAAACTTCTTCTCATTTTCGCTAGTAGATCTACTAAAATAAACGACTGGTTTCCAGGAATCGTCATCGAGTTGTAGCAATACACCGGCTAACCCAATGGAACTCGCGTCCGTATGAATTTCGTGTTCGGCTTCGATTCTATAAGACGTCATTACTGGCTTTGTTGACAGTGCTAATTTTAATTCGTTAAAAGCCTCTTCTTGTTCATTTTGCCAACAAAATTTCTTATCTTTACGAAGCAAACGTCTCAGTGGTTCCGATTTAATATTATAACTGGGTATAAACTTTCTAAAGTAACCACTTAACCCCAAAAATTTTCGTATCTCCGTTATATTCACAGGCGTTGCAAAATTCTTAATTGCTGTTGTTTTTGCTGTGCCTGGACTAATGCCGTCTGGCGTTAACGAATGACCCAAAAATTCAATAGTTTGTTTAGCGAATTCACATTTATTTAAATTCAGAGTCAAATTAAACTCACGTAATATGTCAAATATTCGTCGCAATTTTACAAACATTTCTTCAACAGTCAGGCTTCCTACTAAAATGTCGTCCATATAATTTATCATGTCACCCTTTTGTGTTTTTTCTTTTATCTTTACCATTAGACGTTGGAAAACAACAGGTGCGTTTTTTAGCCCAAATGGCATTCGCTTGAATTGGTACAATCCGTCAGTTGTGATAAACGCTGTATATTTTCGACTTTCTTTGTCAATGGGAATTTGGTAGTAACCACTGTTCATGTCAAGTACGGTAAAGTAACGGTAACGTTTAGCTTCTTGGAGTTGCTCCTCGATATGCGGCATAGGATGGATTTCTTTTCTCGTATGCTGGTTTAATCTCCTATAATCGACGCATAACCTCGAATCACCGGACTTTTTCTTTACTAGTACAATCGGACTCGCGTATTCTGATTCGGATGGTTCGATTATATCGCTGCGAAGCATTTCGGAAATCATTTCCTGAACAATAACCTTTTTCGGTTCAGGAATGCGATACGGATTTTGTGCAATTGATTCTTCGGTATTTAATTCTATTTTCATCGAAACTACATTAGTTTTACCTATCTGTTCTATATTCTTTGAAAATATATCGCAATAATCGTTTAAAGTCATTAACAAATTCGCCATTTGTTTAATTTCAAGTACACCGCTTTGTATTTCACTTTCTTTTATTTGTCTATTATCTAGTTTTCTTTCATCTACTAAAACCTCTTGATTTTTCACGACGGGTACGTACTCTAATGTCATTCGCCCGTTTCTTATGTGTCCACAAATGTTATGATCGCTGAATATTTCTTGACCTAACAGCACGTCTGACGTCAATAAATCATTTCCAACTATATATAATGTTACATTTAATTTAACTTTGTCCATTTCAATATTAGTTTTAATCATTTCATTTGCATAACGTGCGCCTCCACAAAGACCATTTATCTTTAATGAGCACCGCATACGCTCCACTGGTAATGTCTTAACACACGATTCACGAATCATGCTGCACTCGCTTCCCGTATCAATAAACGCATTTATTGGGTAATTGTCAACATAAATTGTTTTGTTTAAAAAGTCATCTTCGCATTTTACCTGGCGTGCTGTTACATTTCTCTTACCACAATTCGCTGGTTCACTTTTCGGATGAACCTTCTGACAGTCGTTGCATCGCAGTCTACGCTGTGGTTTAGGACACTTACTTGCTATGTGGCCTTCTTCAAAACAATTAAAACACTTCACTTTATTCATGCTATTGTTTTTTCGATTATCCATGTCGTTATTCGCGAATTTCATTTTGTTTTGATTTGGCTTCGTAATAGGCGTACTACACTGATTTCTTCCGTACTCGTCTAGAGTTTCGCGCAAGTGCCTCATAGACTCGAATCGCATTGGCGCAATTGCTGTCTGGAGATCTCGATTTCTTAACCCGTTTCGCGTATATTTTATTATTGCTGATTCACTTAAACTATAACGCTGTCCAATAGCATTCATTCGAAAACAATAATCTACCACTTTCTCATCCGTTTTCCGAACCGAATTGTTCATTTTATAATGTACATCTGCTTCATTTTCTTTTGTACCGAATTCTGTAATCAACTGTGTTGCAAAAGTATTCCAATTGGAATAGCACTGCGGCGATGCGTCTAACCAAAGTTTTGCGACACCACTCATGCGGCTAAAAACAGCGAGCATTAAACTCTTCTCTTCCCACTGGTATGCATTTCGAGCTTGGTTAACACGTTCAACAAATTTTTCAGCGGATAATGAAAGTTCATTGGTCGGATCAAAACTTGGTAAAGTTTCCGATATTTCTTTTACCGAACAACGCGCACTAGAAAAGTCTACAATTTGTCGCGATGAAACTGCTCGTTCGCTTTCGACATTAGCATTTCTTTCTTGCAACAAAGATGTAATACCTTGCATCATATCCCGTAAAACATTTATTTGCTCTTGCATTGTCGCGTTTTCTGTTTCTTCTTCAATTTCGTCACTACCAACTTCCTCACATAGCCGTTGTATTAATTCTGCTTTTGTGCCTGTCGTCGGTTTGTTTTTCTCGCGTAGTAGCGCTTTGAGTTGTTCAACCCTCAACGCAGCAATTTTCGGCAACGTTTTCGTATTATTTACTTTGCGCACTTTAAAAAAATGAATTTGCTATTTTTTCTGTATTGCTTTCTCAACTATTGTTCATGCGCAATTGGCTTTTTATTTGTACCGTTTTATTTTTTCCGTTTTAATTCGACTATTGCGCATGCGTATTTAACTTGTTTTCGCACATAGTTATTTTCGCTTTTGTTTTTACTTTTTTCCCGTTTCTTCGTTTTTTTCTACAACTACGCGTCGTTTCTCAGCTATTTACTACGGCGTTCGTATTATTTCGTTCACGTATTCGCTTTTTCGTATGTATTCACTCGCTTGTATGTGTTCGCGTTCACATGACTATGTGCATACATAGAAGCTAAATACATATGTATATATGTATATACTCAAATATATCCGTTCAACTTAACATAATTCACTCGTCGCGTTCGGCTCGCTCTCAACGCGACTGCTTCATCGGTTAATTTTTGGTATGCAAAAAATCTGTGTGTATGTATATGCGTGTTATGTATCCTTTTCTTTGTAGGCAAAATAATGAATACGATCCTGCTTCTGAACTGAAAGGATGGCTTTCAGTCTACTGATTTTTAAAACTAGTATGTACATTTATTAAACTAAAAATGAATTCAATTATTCAAAGAAACACAAACAGATTAATATTCATTTCTTAAATATACAACGTTGCACTGAATTGATTTTGCGTCTCACACGGTTCGCTGCAACTTCACGACTGTGTGTCTTCGGGCTGTTTCTACGCAACATCGCAATTATGCAAGATTGCCATCAGTCGCTTACAATAGTTTAGAATATTTCGAGTAGATAATTCTCCTGAATAAAACTGCGGCCTACTGGCAGACATTTATGACGTGTTTTTATTTTGTAAAAATCACTTTTAAAGTCTTACATAACAAATGACAGAAGGGAAAAAAACTTGTCAATGATGATTATACAGAAGAACATGTCTATTGTGATTGAGTTGTCATTCCAATCATCATAACGAGATCCACTTAGATGGAAAAATGGGCTGTATAAGCTTAAAAAAAGGTCTGCAAATATGTAGTCATTGCCAGATTTAAGACCAAAATACTTCATAAATGACAGTCAGATTACTTGGTATATGTCATTCAGACTACTTAATAATTAACTGTCTAATAATTTGATAAAATGCTTGACAGATGTTGGCCAAAGTCAGTGCCAATATCACTAGACCCCTAAGAACGAAATTATTTACTTCTTGAACGGCGGCAAAAATACTTTATAAGCGGCAATTGAAATACTTATTAAATGTCAAGATATTTAATAAATGACAGTCATAATACTTGATAAATTACGTTCAAAGTACTTCACAGATAGCTGTCAAGGTCAGTGCCGGAAGGTCTACCCCTTAGGTTCTTTCCTTGGTGTGATCTTCTCGAGAGCAATTAAATTATACGGTGCCTTGTTCTGCAATGTGTATTGGCTTTGATAGGGGGAAGGACTAGACTAAGCATACCTCTATTGAATTTGATTTGTGCACTGGCAATGTGCTTAAAAAATTTAAAAAACATTACTTTTCACTTTTCTATATTCTTTAGTGTGCTGTGCTTTCTACGCTAACGCTCTTTTATACAGTGGAAAAGATTCCAACTTTTTTAAAAGCTTTTAATTAGAGCTAGCAGCAAGATAAAAGAAAAACTTCGTGCTGAGGCCTAGCTAAAGTAGCCATATCGTCGTTGTGTCAGCTAAATACGAGTACATAATGACCATTCAAGTTTTCGTCTAATTTGCTCCGATTGAATGCGCTGTGTAAAATTTGAATTGCGTTGCCTGCTAAAGAATTTCACTGGTTAATTGAGATAAAAGCGCGAGGAAATACGCCGCTATCTAACTTCAGCCTTCACGATTGCATTCACAGCTGCTGACCTCGCCTCCTTTAAGGCCTTTCTAACCTTCATACGGTCGCCAAAGTGTGCCAGCTGAAATGCATTCGCTCGAAATTTCAATCAGCTTAAATGCAAAATAAAACAAAAAATGCACGCAGAAAGCGCTAAAGCGCTTGTAGCATTACTGCAAACAAGCCTTGCCATGCAAATTCACTCACGCACGTAACCAGAAACTTAATGCTGCCCGAGTAAAAGACACGCAACTTTTTGAAATGTAGGAAATTTAATCTATTCTTTCTTCCGGCGTCGCCGTCTCAAGTGTTTGACAATTACTTAAAATATTCTCCATTAGACTCTTCCTATGTATCGCTGCTATGTATCAAATAAAGTAAAACGAAAACTTTGCGTATAAATATACTGCGACAAAATAATTATCCACAGAAATTAAAAATGTTGTTTTCATTTTCCACTTTCACTAACAAAATTAAATATAAGTATTTATAAACGCTTGAGCGCCGACACCTTGAAAAACAGATTTAAGTTTCACTTTAGTGCCATTTCATACTTTGAGTGCTTTTCGATTTACACACTTTGTCACTTGTCTTCGCCCCGATTCTAAACTCTTTCCAACTCTCTCCTCCCCCGCGCTATGAAGCTTTCTTGCCGCTTTGTTTGCAGTGCCTTAGCGAAATTCCCTTATAACTAACTAGTATGTGCTACCAAAAAAAAAAAATCAACAAAAACATTAGGTAGTAGCACAAAGCCAGCATTTGTCCAAAACTTTTCTAATTTAAATCAAGTCGTCCCTTTAATTTCCGTTCTTAATTTGTTTCTAGCAGTTTGAATTAAAAATTCAAGTAAAAAAAAAGCGAGAAAGTTAAATTACACTGCGGCGGTTTAACTTCAAGACGGTTGGCAGCCACAAATTTCACTTTGTGGCATTAAGAAGTTCAAAAAGCTTTTAAATAACTACAGCATTTACAATATTTGCAAATGAATATTTGGTAAAATAGTAAAACAGAAAAATTTAAGTCAACTTGACTGAGGCTTTAGTACATGAGAAAATGGACAGAGGAATACTTCTTCGACTGTTAACGAGCATAGAACTAGTTAATAACTATCAGACAAAAAAGGTAATATAATATAAGTTTAAATAATAATTTAGGATTTATTGAAGTTTTGTACAGAACTATTGAGTATGCATGTAAAAAAGATGTTGTCGTTAATGTACTTGTAACTGGTTGAAAACTAGTCTACAACTTGTATAGAACTTAAAGCAATTAAGTAGAGAATCAGTTATAATTTTGACAACAAAATAATTTAAAAAAAAAGAGAAACAAAAAAATGTCGTAGCTGTCTTAAAAAAATAAACGACTAGTACAAAACGAGTATAAGACTTGTAAAGGTTCGTATGAAATTATTACAACTAATTAGCTTCTAAGGAAGACCTTGAGATGCTTGCAAGCAGGAATGCGGCAGCAAACAAGTGGTTTTAAGACCACGGCTGGTTGCTGAAAAGACAAGTATGCGAATATGGTGACAGACGCTGAGCTGTCAAAGCCGGCGGCGAAGAGCTGGTAAGAACCATGTACCAACTGTTAAGCAAAATTTGGTCGACGAGTACATGCTAGAATCTCAGTGTACTTTGCCCAATCCATTAGAAGGGTGATCACGCTGTTTGTGTCAACGACTGTGGCCACCATTGACCAGATATTCACAGCATGTCAAATCTCAGAAAATACTTAAATAGGCAAATCGACACACACCATCTCTTTGTTAACTTTAAAGCCGCTTTTGACAGTTGGACTTAACACCAGGGCCGTCAGTGCAACATTTTCCACTCTAGAGAAGGAAGCAAAAGAGTTGGTCTTGCAGTGAACGAGTGCAAAACAAAGTACCTTGTGGCAACAAACAAAAAATCCTCGAGTATTGGGACCCACGTCACTGTTGGCAGTTCAAATTTTGAAATAGTCAAGGATTTTGTATACCTTGGATCCAGCATTAATACCTCCAATAATGTCAGCCTCAAAATCAAGCGAAGAATAACACTAGTAATTTTGGCTTTCAAATTCCTCATCATGGCCGTCCTTTTATATGGCGCCGAAAAATGGACGATATTAACAGCGTTAATTTTGGGCTTTCGAGAAAAATGTTATTTGCAAGATTTATAGTCCTGTTCGCGTGAGCGACGGGTACCGAAGAAAATGGAATGATAAACTGTAAAGCTCATACATTTATGATATTTACATAGTCAAGCGTATAAAAATTCAACGACTGCGATGGCTTGGTCATGTCGTTCGTATGACAGATGATGCTCCGGTGAAAAAAATCCTTCGAATCGGCACCCATGGGTGGATAACGGAGGCAAGAACGTCCACGAAAACACTGGAAAGAACAACTGCAGAAAGATCTGTCTTCACTTGGTGTGAATAAGCGAAGGAGGGAGGGAACTGGGGAAGCTTCTTGATCTCGGCCGAAACCGCCAAACGGTTGTAGCTTCTGATATTTGCATTTTATTGTTTTGACACTTTCCAGCTTTGGTTGGTTTAAATGAATGGCTTTAACATGAATACTTAAACAGCAATATAGGTTAAGCAGTTTAATATGCAAAAAGGAATATATATAAACTAAAATTTGCAAAATCGATAATGACAGTGTTTGTAAAAATAAATCGATATTCATCATAAGTTGCCAATGCTTATTAATAGAGATAATATTACATACCGATAACAACATCAACATTTTTTTTCAATACTTCTCATGAGTAAATGATCGATATTGATTCAATTAAATAGCAAAGTAACAATCAAGAAATTAAAGTTGGAAAATACCCACATTCGAAACTGGAATCAACTTTATACAATTGAAGTGATGATAAAGTTTTCGAAAGCTTCACTGACAACTATGACAACACAAGCAATGTTGATATACATATATTTATTGATAAAAGTAATAATAAGATATCGCTATACTGATATCCACAATCTATTGAAATAAATAAAAACAAAAACATATCAATGATGGTTAAACACAAATGCTAATTATTGAAATCGATAAAAAAAATCTTAACAATAATGATAGAATTTAAATGCCGATAATGGCACCATGACGATAACAATCACAAAATCGACAATATAAAACATTATGAACATTATGATTGTCGATATTTATCGAAAAAGTCATTGTTTAAAGCACTAAATATTATTTTATTATTGCAGTACATCAGCTAAATAAAAAGTTAACAATATAATTCACATAAAAAACTTACAACGCCGATAATAATGTTTAAGTGAGTTAACAGCAACTTTAGGATCAACGAAAACGTTGTTGATGATTTCACTAAACCAACACCAATGATTTGTGTTTGTATACTCGTATGTATGTATTTATATGTATTTATATGTACATATATGTTAATATCAGCATACCAACTTGGAGAATTATGCGACACCTTCAACCAAGAGCCGAAGAATTACAATTGTCCGTCATCTCTAAGTCAGTTCGCGGGATCTCTCCAAGCGACATTTATTAGATCAAATATTTTCACACTTTCACTTTAAGTAAATATGACCATTTTGGCATTTTAGCTTAAGCGGATAGAGTACAAGGTGTTCGGAGAAAGTCCAAATTGATTGGAAAATGACACAAGCAAAAATAAGCCAACATTTGTGTTTTGAATGTGTGTAATAAGTGTAAGATTTAAAAATCTTTACTTTTCTTTGTTGGTCTTTCGACTTATTTTTGATTTCATTATATGTTTTAATATGGGCTAAAGGCCAATTTTTATTGGACAAATTCAGGAAAAAACAAAAACTACCAAAGCGGTAGTAAGCTTAGCTTAGCCTGTTAAGATGTTGGCTTAAAAGTTACGTTGTGGCGTGCGTTCGACTCCGGCGAAAGCCGTGAAAAAAGAAATCTGATGAGGAGATGTTGTGACCTCCGAAGTAGTGATCTGTGAAGTACCACAACTTCTACCGCCTTGGTTGTTGTTGTTTCTTTTTTAATTTGTTCAACAAAAACTGGCCTTAAGCTTATTTTAAAACATAAAATTCTTTACATATATTTTTTCACAACAACTGCCATGTTATCAAAAAATTGTATTTTCCTTGTCCAGACCTTATGATTTTAAACATATTGGTTTTAGTAGGCGAAAAAATATAAAAAAATATTCAAAAATTTGATTTTAGCGCTTGGAATAAAACAAGCTGAATATGAGACCGCACTTAATTGTACCTTCTTTCGTATAATGAAAAATACGCTTTCCAATAGTAATCTTGAGACTTTTTTTAAGTCGGTTAAAACTGAAGTAATTTTAGAAAATATCAAATAATCGCAATAAATCAAAAAAATTGTTACAATTCCAATATAAGCTAGTCATTTAAAAATAATTGATATATTCTTATGAATTATAATTATTAATTTGGTGCTAACACTATATACATCATCAAAGCCTTAAAATGTTCGTAGCAGGAAATTGTTGATATCCTTGTCATCCTCATGATGTCTTCTGTAAGGATCAAGGATGCTTTTTATTTTTTTAACTTTTAAAGTAAAAGTATATGTAATTATAATTGTTAAATTCTGACTTTTATTTTTTCGGTCTGATAATAACAGTTAAACCAAGCCAAATATTTTTTTTGTCAAAAATAAAAGGCTTGGCCAGATAGCGATCAAACCGTTGATTCTATATAAATACATTTGGTACCAATCGATGGGTCTTAGTTTCTAAAATTTAAAAATATATAGTTTGTTTGAGATTGGGTGGCTCTATCTGAAGAAATGAGTCAAAAACTGACGCAGTTAAATTCTCCAGATACAGTAATGTATCGTTGGTATCTCGATGTTCTTTTTGCAACACTTTTCAATTATTTCGTTAAAAACATTTCCAGTTTCCTCACAAAAAAAAAAATTTGTATGTATTGTATAAAACTCATTTACAATAGCTTTTTATTAAAGGGTTTTGTAATTATGGCATTATATTGTTGTTGAGCTTTAAAAGGCAAACGGTTTCTACATTTTTGTCGGACAGATTATAGCGTAAGTCGGTTAAAATGAGCTTTAATTTAACTGTTATAATTGTACTTTTACTGATGTTATCATGAAAGAAGTAGTGATTGTCACTTGTTTTTTCTTCTCCTCATTTATACTGAAAGGGTTAAGCTATGAACTCTGCATTGGTGATTAGAACCAGAGACGAATGGAAGAGTAACAACATAAAATTACAGCAAGTATGTAACTATTGTGTATAAATGCGAACAGTAATTCGACTTCTATGTGTATGTATGTTTATGTTTACACAACGCTGCATGAATCCGAAACCAAAAATGCTACGTGGGTAGTACTAGTATTTTATATGTTGCGTATTTTCAATTCGATACTTACAAGCTTTATTTGTTCTGTTTTCAGTGAGTTGAAAAATTCATCTCGCCCAGCACGTGAAAATAACCGTGCGATGATTTTTAAAGGTTTTCCAACATGAATTGTCGAGACAGGAGTGCATTGATACACTAATTTTGCCTTTCAACGTTGAATCACACCACTTTGGGTCGTCAAACAGATTAAAAAACATTTTCATTACTATGTTACTGTTTCCATTACTGATCGCTAATTATAAAATGCAACCCTCGTACTGTGCGTATGGTTATAACATGCGTACACATATGTTGTAAAAATGAACTCATGTTAGACTATGTCATAGTTAAGTCACCAATAATGCTTGTAGGCTGCTAAATATAGTATTACGGAGTCACGGTATTTTTCCTTCAAGTTAAAAAGTCACTTCTTATAAATACGATAGTTGTATTGGCTTATTTGTGTATAGTAAACACTTTTTTGTGTATGTACATAACTTTTAACTATAGGTGTATATCTTAAATTATAAACACCCAATCTCAAACAAACTATATATTTTTGAATTCTAGAAACTAACACCAATCGATTGGTACTAAATTTATTTATATAGGTTCAACGGTTTGATCGCTATCTGGCCAAGCCTTTTATGTTTGACAAAAAAAATATTTGGCCTCGTTTAACTGTTATTATCTGACTGAAAAAATAAAAATCAATTTTTTACTGGAATTTTGTAACAAAAAATTTTACAGTCAGAAATAAAATGTTTTTAAGCGACTTTTATTTTAAAAGTCATAACTGTTAGGGTCCCTGCTCACAGGTCAGATTACTTGATTTTCAGATTTTATTTTCTTAGCAGGGCTGTATTTAAAACAACTAAGTATTGACAGCTGCATTAAATAAAAGTTAATTTTCTTTAAATAGGAGTAAAAATGTTTACTGACGTCAAGAGAAAGATGAATAAGATGCATGATTCAATTGTAAAAGCAAAGAGAACACAATTACTTTTTGGGGCTAACAAGTTTCGTAGTTTTAAACAAAATATAGTTCATAATGTAACGAAAAATCACTTAATGAAATTTTAAACTTTCAACAAAATAAAACAATTAAAAAATGTATTATTTTATATTTTTGTTGGGCCAATATTTACACTTTCCATAAAATTTATGAAAACTCGACTAAATGTCCTGAAATTTTATTTATTATTTTTTGTTTATAACTAAAACAAAAAAAAAATACTTTTATAAAAAATAATTCTTTATTGAAATAAAATTACGCGAATGAAAATTTTTTAACTTTTTTTTTTAATTGCTTGCATCGAAAATTTTTAACTTCAAACAAAATTTAAGAAAAGTGTATGTATTTTTTTTTTACCTGGAGGGGCGCAAAGCCTCCGATAAAGTTTACTAGTTAACTCACTTAGGAATGACCTACAAGATTACATACTTAAACGTTTTTTAAAACAACCACAAAAATGTATTAATTTTTTTATTACTGTACAAATTACAAAAATTGGTTTTTGGAAAATTAAATAAATATATTGAAATCCAAAAGTAAGAAAGTAATAAATTGTCATATGTGTATGGTAATTATATTGATATTTTGTTTATTTATATAAAAAATTATAGGGATACTGCAATTAGGCAGGAATACACTGACAAACTGTATTGGTACCCGGGTGCTACACTCGGGCAGGATAAACCTGCTCTTTACAGGATTTTTTGCTGAAGTGCATTGACAGCCTCCTCGCGCAACCTTTGCATTGTCGTTACTTCGCTGGCGTGTTTCTGCCTGAGTGCAGCACGTGTTTGAGAGTGTGATCCTGCCAGAGTGCAACACACGTACACATACAAGTAAGTCAAAAAAATAAGCGCCCATTCTGACGCAAACATCAAACCGCCCTCGTCAGTGAAAGTCATACCCCGCAATTTTTTTTTCTTAGTTTTTGAGACAAAATTTTTTGTTTTAATCTTTTCACCATTCAGCATTTAAAAATACGTACAATTCAAAATTTTCAACCGAATATAATAATTGTAGTAAACTATAATTTTCATGGCACACCTGCCAGGTGTCTCCCGATGTCACTTTTCAACCAGCAAACATCACAGAGTAAGGATGAGAACGAAGTCGGCTTCCTTTCTCCCACTCTCTTTACAGTTTTCGTCCATTTTTTTTTGGATTTATTTGTGTGTCGATCATAGCAGTGACTGTGACAGTGACGTATCATTGGCAATTAAAAAGGTGCAGTACATGAAAATACTGGATTCATAAAATTAGTGACGGACTTCTGCACAATCATCAACTCACAAAATACTCTCATCGACAATATATTTCCCGATGTACTCACATAATACAAAAATCTGCAGTGGCTGGCAGAAAGAGCGATTTTGGCAGCAAAAAATGTAGACGTCATTGGATTGAATTCCAAGATACAAATCTATCGATGCTATTTGCGATGCCAACGAAGTTTTAAATTATCTAATTGAGTTTTTGAATCCATTGGATATTCTGGGCATGTCACAGCACCATTTACAATTGAAGGTTGGGTCTGCGATTATTTTACTTCGTAGTCACTAAAAAATTATTCAAAACGTTATCGAAGCTACCATCTAAATGGCAAGTTCCTACAGATATGCCAATTAAATTCAAACACATTCAATTTTCAATTAGATGGCATTCGCAATGACCATCAAGAAATCACAAGGCCAAACGTTGTATGTTTGTGGCTAAGATTTGGGTACACCATGCTTTTCCCTGGGACAACTATATGAGTCATGTTCTCGCGTGGGCAAAACCATCTAGTTAGTTTGTATTCGCTAAATACAGACTGACCAAAAATTTTGTACATTCCATTGCGCTGAGAGATTCATCTTTATTATTTTGTAATTGCCATAATTAGTAGTAGAAATATAAACTATTTTCGATGTATAGATAGCTATAAATAATTGTAATTTAATATATCTTTGTTAGATAGATAGATTACAAATTGGAGGAATGCACTGCGACCGATGGGTCTATTGTGCCCTCCACAGCTCACTTTATAACACTTCCCTTAGCTCCAGCACCCCTAGGAAGCCTAGTATGGCGGTTGGGACCAATGAGCGTATGTGTTGCTCATTCTGCAATGGCCGTCCAAGGGCCATGCCTCTTCTCCGCGCCACAGCAACACACTCCATGAGTAGATGTTGTGGGGTTTATATTTCTGAGTCACAGAAGCGACAGAGGTCGCTTGACCAGATCCCTAGCTTGTGTAGGTGGCCCCTCAGTCTGCAGTGACCCGTCAGAATACCTGTTATAATTCTTAGTTTATCCTTGGGGAGTGTCATCAGCAGGCCGTGTCTTTTCTTGTTGTATCGTCCAAGGAGAGACTTGGCCTGTCTAAGGCATGCAGTATTGCGCCAGTTTGATTTCTCAGTCTCCTAGCTTCTTCTCTCAGCATCTCGCTAACAGTGCTGGGACCTACTGCTAGGATCGGCTCTGGTCTGATCGGAGTAGCTGCTGCTGCTATCCCAGCTAGGCAATCTGCTTCTTCGTTGCCATCCACCCCTCTATGTCCTCGCACTCAGAGGAGTTGGATTCGGTTCTTCACCGCCAGGGCGTTCAATCTCTCAAAGTATTCTATGACCAATGATGATTTTATTTCATCGGAGGAGAGAGCTTTGAGCGCGGCCTGGCTTTCGCTTGAAATGAGAATGGTCTCACTGTGGTAATTTCTTATCAGATTTATCTCAGCGTATTCACTGATAGCAAAAACCTCCGCCTGGAAGATGCTTGGGTAGGCCCCCAGTGGAACCGAGATGTTGGCTCCGGGACCATGGATGCCTGCCCCAATGGGCACGGTGTCGCTTTACACCCTGGATTAGGAGGTGGCGGTTCTTGGTCAGCGCCCTCACAAGGAACCGGCATGGAGATAGATAAACAGCTATACATCGTCACTCCGCTCCATGCACAGCTCGTGGTGGAGAACGCCTAAGCCCCTGCACCACGCCAAGGTGCCCGCCCTCGCAGGGGTCTTTGTAACTTTAATGAAGAATAATTTACAACGCTTCATTCATCTTTCAATAGTTATTTTTAAATATATTTCCTAAAAAAAATATTTCCTAGAAATAATGTATATGGCAAAACAACGTTTGCCGGGTCAGCTAGTTAATTTATAAATTGAGTGCATGAATAATTTTAAGGAAATAATTTAAGAGCACTAGTTACTATTTTAAGCAAAGAATCCCCACTTAAAAAAATCCCCAACACAAAATCCCCAAACACCCAATCTCCAAAATCAGTATTCCCATTGGACATAATTGAATGGTCGATGAATATTATTCATCTATTGCTTCTACTTTCACTTCATCGAAGCAAATAATGCATAATTTATCGGCTACAGATGTATCTTTCGATTTTTGTACTAAATTTTTAGATAAGTTAAAAACTCCATCGTCGACCTTTATTTTCGAATTGTCGATTCGTTAAAGCTTCGAGCAATAGTGGATGAAATATTGCTCGATGTCCAATAGACATATCTATTCACACCGGCCCTTCCATAAAAATAGACTCCACGCTAGTTTTGGGCGTGATTTTTTTTATTAAGTTTCCACCGTTGCACCTAGAGAACTGCCTCCCGATAATCTTCATAGGATCTATTGTACAAAGTTAATTTAAAAATACTTTAGAATGGAATTTTCTTTATATTTACTAGGTTTGGGTTGAAATCAGGGACTCTAACTGTTATGAGTCTTTTCCATAAAGTTATCTTCAGAATGTTATTTTCATACGTCTTTACCATAATGTCAAAAGAAAACAATTATTTTTAAACCTAAGTATATAATTAAATGCAACTTAATGTGTTAATTTGTGACTTTTATTTTTTGAGCCATAAATAAAAGTCTTTTCATGACAGATATTTTTTCTGCTTGTCGAAACAGTTATACTTGGACTTTTATTTTTCTGTCCTAAAATAAAAGTCCATATACAGAAATCTTAGTTATCCTTGAAAAAATTAACCTTAAGTCCTCTATTTTAATTTGTAGTAAATCAGCATTAGAAAGACCCATAAATGTGTATATCCTAAATGCTGGATAAGGTTAATTTTGGGTCACCAATTGCCAACCACTGCATTCTTCAAAAATATGTGATCTACTTACAAATTATATGCTTCAAATGTTCATGGTCAAGTATCTGAAGTCATTTCACCTTTTACACACATATTTGTTTGCTTGCATTTGCTTACGTACATATGTATGTATGCATATGCTCCCGCTATGATTTGTTCTCGCAATTATACATACATACGTACGTTTGTTTGTGCATGCATTAGCTAGTCCCATTTGACTTGTACTTAGCTTAGCATGTAAGCATGCCTACTACAATGCTGCATTCCCAATTTTTGGTAATACCTTTTATTACTAGCATATAGTATACTAAGTAGAAATAGCTTTAAGCAGGTACCAAACCTTTTTGAATTGTTAAAGGTACATAACATACATATGTACATTAGGATGGTCTTTATAATCAAATGAACGTTTTCCTTCAGTCTCACCACCTCAATCGGTAATACTACAGTCAAAGACATCACAGATAAATTTTGATATTTGATTTATTTATATTTAATTTAAATAAAATAAGTATACGCAGTGGAATCTGAACATTTACCTCGGTACGACACGCCTTAACCGCCTCTGATCGGGATCAAAATTTATATGGGATATCTTCGACTATAGTAGCAGCAGTAGAAAAAAAATAAAAGTTTAATTTTTCGAGCCTCCTTGGGGAAATCGATGCAGGGTTTGAGGTTTAGGGAATCCTACATTTAAGGACCACCCTAATGTACATACATACGTATTAAGATAACAAAAACGAACTAAGCATTTTAGCTGCACTCTAACTATTGCTTACTTTTTGCATTCACTTTAGTTAAAGTTTCTTCGGTGAAAGAAGTGTGTTAGATTGTGCTAAAATGGGTCGAAAAAATGATAAAGTTTGCAGAAATTTCTTTGATAGAAGAGTCATACACAATACAAATATTTGTAAATTGTGCAAAACTGTGTACCGCGGAGACTTTTTGACAAATTTAAAGCGACACCTTATAAAAAAACATAATCTGGAATATGAAAGAGAAGTTAAATCGTTAAATATTTTTTTTTCCTACAAATAAAAGTCTTAAGGTGACTTTTTTCAAGGATAACTAAGTTTTCTGTCATATATGGACTTTTATTTTAGGACAGAAAAATAAAAGTCCAAGTATAACTGTTTCGACAAGCATAAAAATATATGTCATGAAAGGACTTTTATTTCTGGTTCAAAAAATAAAAGTCATAAAATAACACATTTAGTTGAAGTTAATTGTATAGGGTAAAAAATAACTGGCAACTTTTACCGTTATTGCCAAAATTTACAATCAATACGAATTTCAAAAAAGCTCAAAAAACTAAGAATTTTAGTATATGAAAGTATATGCGTGCGACAGGTTTCTCATAATGATTTTTTAGTTTAAAATTTTTTGCATAACAGTTATTTACGGTCCCTGGTTGAAACATCGACGAACTTTGAGGAAGAGAATCTGGCGATATTTTCACTCTCTTCCCATCCGACACTGCAAAATTCAGACCATAATTTTTTTTTTTTTAATTTGCTTGGAAAACATGAAACTTCTTAGAATTTTCTTGAGACCATGTTTTATGGCACAATTTGCATCTTGATTTTTGCATTATAGGCCATAAGTTATTGTTTTTTCTTTGATTAATTAATTAACTCATCACTAAATTGAATTAATAAAATTAATTTAACAATGTATTTGTATAAATTTATATATATTTATATGTATAAGCAAATTTGAGATACATGTATTAAATAAAATAATAATGTACTAATCATAAATAAATCACTTAACTTTGTAGTTTTTATTTCTAAGAAAAAAAGAGCTAGTATGTTTCCAATGTCGGACGGTCGTAAGACGGATTTATTCACAAGCATACATATGTACGTGAGTATAATTTAGAACACCGTAAGACCGGCTCGCTGTGCTCAAGTTGGTAGCGGTTCGAATCTTAGATAGGGCAAGTAAAGTCTAAATCATAGAAAAGTTGTTTTCTAATAGCGGCCACTCCTCGGCAGGCAATGGCAAACCTTCGAGGGTATTTCTGCCATGAAAAAGCTTCTCATTAAATACATCTGCCGTTCGGAGTCGGCACAAAACAGTGTGGTATAATATAAAGACGCACACCACAAATTGTAGGAGAAGCTCGGCCAAACACTGAGCTATAGAGTGTACGCGCCAAAATTATATTATATTATATAAGACCGGCTCGTATTTCAGGGGGTTCACTTTTTTGTTGATTTTGCATTCTGAAATTATTTCTAAAAGCTCAAAAAACATTAAATTAACGTTAATATGCACTACAGTTTTTATATAATGAAAGGTGCTCTAAATTGTATACTGAAGTAGAATGTTATTGAGAATTTTAAATTAAATAAAAGCAAAATGTATGTACGAAATTTAATAATCAGTTCGGTACATAAATACATAGTATCCGAATTTGCTATATTCATACATATATATATGCATATGTGTATACCTACTTCTTTTTCGATTCAACTACTAAGCAAGTTGCATAAGGAAGCGCACTAATATTTCTCTTACGCGTAATTTCAATTAAAATAAACAAGTTTATTTGAATACTCATTCAGAAAATTTTGACAATAAATGTACACATATGTTTTTTAGTCGTACACGTGTTCACCATTTAAGAAATTATACTACTTGTTGAATAGTTTTCCAGTATTTACACAAAGATTCGGATAATTGGTACTCTTTGTACTCTCATAGAAGTCGCACTCTGATGCTGGTGTATCGCCTTTCTTATACATAAATGTGCCTTGTACGTTGGTTAAAGAATAATTACAGGTGATTTCCATGCAATACTTGCTACTGCCACATTTTTCACACGACGCTACACCGCAACCCACAAACGCCGCTCGTTCATTAACAATCGCCGAGAAGTGACCAATTTTATGCCAATCAGATGTACTAAAATAAATATAAATGAAAAATTTAAGTATGTATGTATATTCGTATATTTAAATTTATACTTGTATGGTAAAATCGCATTCTGCTGAATATATATTTATGCGAGTATGCTGCGAGAACGTGCATATTTACCTTACTACTATTTATTACAAAGGAAATTCCGAAATTAACAAATTTTTTTGTTATTGCTTTGCCACATACTTTCTATCGCTTTGAGTATTGTTGTTGCCTTCTTATAAACTTTCCTATTCCAAATAGTCTTTTAAGCTTGGTATACAGCTCTCAAGAAAATCAAAAAAATTCATATAAAATGGTATTTAAAAAATGTTGAAAAAAATTTTCTCTGTAATAATTCCTTAAATCAGTCTGAAGATCGCAAGAAAAAAGTGTTTGTATATTTACATGATGCAATAATTACCATAAGCAGCCGCCGTGGTCGAGTTGGTAGCTGTGCGTGCTATAACTCGATATGCCGGTGAGTTCGAGGCTCGAATCTCAGTCAAGGCAAACAAAATCTTAATAATAGAAAAAGTGTTTTCTAATAGCGGTCACCTCTCGGCAGGCAATGACAAACCTCCGAGGGTATTTCTGCCATGAAAAAGCTTCTCATTAAATACATCTGCCGTTTGGAGTCGTCACAAAACTGTAGGTCCCTCCATTTGTGGTATAATATAAAGACGCACACCACAAATGGAGGGAGAAGCTCGGCCAACATTGGGCTATACATATTGTGCAAGCGCCAAATTATTATTATTATTGATAATTTAAGGTGCTGTACGTTGGCAGCTTCTCGCTCTAGATCAGCCATCTTGAAATCCCTTAGAAACGTTATTGTTGCATTTCGTTGCCAGTTTAGTAAAAAATATTTGAATTGTAGCAGAAAATTTAGTTTTTCGTGTGGATATTTCATAAATAATTGTCTTGGTATTTTGCTCTGTTTTTATTTGTTGAGAATTGGTTTTCAGAATGCGAGAATTTTAGTTAATTTATGTGAAAGATTCTGAATTAATTGTGTAGTGAAATACGACTAATTAAATTATTTAGTGTAATAGATCTCTGGGTTCATTTGGGACGAAAGGACAACAATTTGATTGGCTTTTCTAATATGTACATGTGTGCATATTGGCAAGCAAAAAAAAAAACGCTTTTGAAGAGATTATGGTATTTGTTTTGTAACTTTTTCATGAATAAAGTTTTCATTTTTACTTTTGATAAAGCGTCAAAAATAGCCAACAGCCAACTTAAGAGTGTGTATGCCCATAAACATTAAAACAATCATTAGTTTTCTCATGAACCAATGATTATAACTAAACTAAACTAATGTGGGTATGCGAAAGCCAAATCACGCATTTCTCCATACACATTTTTGGTGCCGAAATTACTCATTTCAATGCATTTGAACAAAATTATGAACGAAATGCGTTCCACCGTGACATATTTTCTTGAACGCACCAAAAAATAACAGCCCTGACAAGCGATTTCTTATTATTGCCACTGACTTTTAATGTCAACACAATTGATAAGAGCGTGGTTTTATGCAATAATCAAAGGTTTGGTCAATATTGACAAGGAAGTTTTGACAATCGCTTACAAAAGGTTGCATATACGAAGTACGGAAAATTGTAAATAATGTGTTCCCTTACACACTTTCCAACACATATATATTTCTCCGTTCAGTATCTAAGGAAACGATACAGCTAGAACATCAGATGGCACTTGTCAACTGATTTGGCAGGGATGATTTTCTTGTTTGTTAAAAGTAGTTGCTACATAGAAAACAAAAGTTCAAACCGAATGTAAATGAGAAAATTTGTGAAATACAATTACAAGTAATTTAATCTCCTAATAAACTAAAACTTTAAAACATTCCTGAGTTTTATAAAATATTGACTCACTCGCTGGAAACTTGTGGAGAGTCTTATTTATTTATTTAAATGAAATATAATTATACATAATTACATAACAAGATTAATACAACTAGGAGTAGTATAGTATGTGAAGTTTGCAAATAGTGGTAGACAACAATATGTTCATTTTAACATATGTACATATTTGCAAGAAGTTTTGTGGTTAAATGGAAATAAAAAATATTCTTACCGCAATTAATCAATTTAACTGCTATTTAGTAAGAATATTAAAACTGCAAGCTAAAATAAAGTAAGCTCTAAAATTTTTTTTAATCACAAAGTTATTCTGAGTCCGAGTTTTAAAATAAAGAAGCTTTTTGACATCATTGCTGGTGCTTATGTGTTGGGAACATGGAATGAGGGTGTTGCAAAAACTAATTTATAATAATAATTTTGGCGCTTACACATTATAGCTTAGTGCTTGGCCGAGCTTCTCCTACCATTTGTGGTGTGCGTCTTTATATTATACCACAAATGGAGGGACCTACAGTTTTGTGCCGACTCCGAACGGCAGATGTATTTAATGAGAAGCTTTTTCATGGCAGAAATACCCTCGGAGGTTTGCCATTGCCTGCCGAGAGGTGAACGCTATTAGAAAACACTTTTTCTATGATTAAGATTTTACTTGCCCTGACTGAGATTCGAACCTCGAACTCATCACTAATTTGCTTTAAATAAATATTATTTCACGCGTTTGGTTTAATTCATTTATTACAAATTCAAGTGTACGTATGCTGAGCTTTAATAAAGTTACAATTATTTTTATATGGTGCGCTTGCTTATATATCTTTATGAGTATGGCTTGTTTTGCAGTTGTATTGAGACAACGTCTTTTCGCTATCACGGCTGATTCCAAAAGGACCGAGTATACAACGACCGTTATTTTGTAATCAAATAGTTATACATGAAATGACAAATTATGAACGTAATATGGAATGGAAGTAAAACAGGTGGACTAACAGAGGGTATCTATAGAACATGGGCAAGATTTTATTTCTGCGCATTTAACATTTTCAAAAACCAGCTCCAGGATTTTCGATTATAACTTTCTTACTACGATGAAGTTATTTATTCGCTTTATTCCTTTTATTTATTTACCATCGGTATCAGGGTTCTTCTTAATATTGTGATAAACCCCTGGAAGGTGAAAGAACCAAAAATTGTATTCGGATAAAAATTCGGAAATCTTTATATATTAAAAGAAAAATAAATTAAACTTCATAACTCAAGAAGTTAGTTAATACAAATTCTGGATTTTGGCATTTGGTGGATTATTACATTATTTCACATTATTTTTAATTTATTTAAACCCATTCCTTCTAGAAATTACAAAACTTTCCACTCTGTCCCATCGAATTTATATGCGCGTGAAAAGTATTCAATGAAAAGCGCGTCATTTATACACATTTTCATGAAATATTTACGAGACGGGGTCAATCTTATAATCAGAAAGAATGCTGTCATAAAAATCCGCGCACATAAGAAAGAAAAGTGTTGCCTGTTAGTTTTTGGTATTAAAAAGTTTTGAGGTTACTACCAAGTCACATCAAATAGGTAGGCGCAGCCATCTTTTTTTTGAACTTTTTTCATATTTTATTTTAATTTGAATTGTCAAAGTTTGAATTTCGTTGTGATAAGAGTGCTTTGAATACAATTCAAGGTAGTTGATAAGATATTTTTGAAATTTTAGCTTTTAAAAGCAAAAACAAAATATACAGAGCTCAAATTTTTTTTTAATTTTTCTACTGCTGCTACCTATTGAATGTGCCTTGGTTACTACTATTTTTATTTTTAAGAAGCAACACGGTTTTGAAGTGGTCACACGGTTGCGTTCATGGTCCAGTGTAAGCAAACGCGGCACCCAACCCGCGAATAGCATTTTCGTATCCAAATATCCATGTGAAATGTGATGTATGTACCTCTTCAGTTAATATGCCAACAATCTCAGCCATCTCATGCACTTTCATTATCCGGCCATCCAATATCATTCAATCGATTTTATCGACGATTTTTGGTGTAATTGCTCATAAACTCGAGTTAATGACGCAGTCAGAACATAGGATAAGCTAAAAATAATTAATGACAATTTTTTTTTTTTTGATGATACTGTTGAAGTGAAACCTCTTAAGTAAGTTGAAAATTAATTGTGGCGAATGCGAATGAAATGGTTGGAAACAGCAACATTTGCTTTTGCTAATCACATTTAAACTCATCATTTTTAAACTCATTGTGCCTTAACTCCCCATGTTAGAACTTTATGCCCGAACTCGAATTTGCTGAACTCTTAACGCCCAAAAATCGCAATAACAATAACTCACTACAGTTGGCCAATTCAGCGGAATAAATTGTAAAGAAAATATTGACAGCCTCTCTGTTCGCATTTAAGCATTTAAGTTAATTTTTGAGTATGCAGTTTAAAACCGCAATCAATTTTAGTCAAAAAAAATACTAGTTTGACGCAATAGCAACCTTTCGTTGATTCCGGAGAAATTTTCCACTGAAACTGTTCCGCAAACAGAACTATTTAATGACTGTTCGAATAGCTTTTATATAAAAAAAACTATGCAAAACCATTAGTAAAAAAACAATAAAAAACTAAAAAAATTCTGATTAAAACTTTTAAATTATGTGGAAAATTAACTGAACATAATCGTATTAATACGTGGTGACTTCATCATTTAGTCACGAAATGAACCTTTATTTGTGCTTACCCTTGAGGAAAATTGTCTGTCAGCTTAAGCCCATCTTCAACCAGTTTGTATTCAGACCACCACATGTCCACCGCCTTGAGCGCTTGTTCAGTTATATTAGTCGCCATTTTGAAAGACAACATCAGGTAGAGATTTTGTCCGGATCCTGGAAAGCGATCGGTTGCACGACAATCATCATGCTTCATATTGCAACGTGCTGCATGTTGTCCAGCTATGTATGCCAATTCGTCATCCCACAGAATTTCTCGCATCCGAGTGGCAATTGGGAACATTTTACCAACCTGGTATTCTTGCTTTCCACCAGCCAATATGTTAAGGTACTCATTGTGACGTTCAACAAATAAGCGTTTCAGTTTTCTTGTCATTGGCGCGAGTGCTATTAGCGTTCCGAATATGGGCTAGCGTTTCAGAATTTAAAATTTTTGGGTTTAACTAATGATATCTTTGTATATGGAACATATGTACATATGTATATATGTGCATATGTATATACTTACACACATACATACATATATGTACATACATACATACATACATATATTTATGTACATACCACAGATGAAGGATCACAAATCGTATGTTTGCCTTGTGTGCATAATTTTTTATTTTTCTCTTCGCTACAATATTCGTATCCGTTGACTAAATCTAAGAGAATTGCCAGAAAAATTAATGCAGATATATGATGGCTTGGAAGGTACATTTTATTATGCAGTCTGTCTCAAAAAATATAAGTCAATTGAAATTCATTGCTTGATGTAAAATGTAATGAAAAATTGTAATTTTAAAAACTTATTTTACAGAGTGCAAGGTAAATTCACATCAGCTGGTTGATAGTTCAATTACGCCTTATGCGGTGAAAGTGTCAAAATGTTTATTTTGTTGACAAGCAGCACATAATGTTATAAAGAAATTCATTTGAATATTTTTACTATAAAGCCTTAGTACGTTTGCTTTTTGTGTCAAACTTGGAATTTTATCCATTCGTTTATTTTTCTAAGTTTCTTTAACATTTTCACCCCAAACAATACAACATTTTTTACTTACTTATATGTGGAGTATATCACCTTGAATAAATTCGCCTCGCCAGAGTCCTTGTTAGTTATACGTAACCCTGTATTATAACGGACAAACCAAATTCTCTTATCGTATTTCGTGTATCTATATTCCTTCTTGAATTCTTATGTTCCACTTCAATAAAGTGTTTTTTACCGAACGGCCGTGTTGTGTCTTTGATCTAACTGCGCTAACAAGGGTTACGGCCCCAGTCTCATATTAAACACGTGATTTGGTATAATTTAGGCAAAAAAAAAAAAATTAAATCATAAAATCGGTCGATATACATATCGTGTATTTTTTGAATTTCGAGCCGAGTCATCTTATAAGAAAAATTAACTCAAAATGAGTGGCGGTTCCATGTTGAATGTGGAAAAACTTAATGGAGAAAATTACGAGAGCTGGGGTCTTCAAATGAAGAGTTTGTTAATTACAATGGACTACTGGGAAACAATTGTAACTCCTTGTCCAGAAAGTGCAACGGTGGAGGTGAAAAATAAGTGGCAGATAATTGAGCAGAAGGCTTTAGCAACGATAACTTTATGCATTAAACCAACGGAGCTACTACATGTAAGGAGCTGTACAACATTCGGCTGAAGCTTGGCAAAAACTTCATGAAGTAGTATATCGTGCAAAATCTCCATCGAGAAAAGTCGATCTGTTTAAAAGTTTATTTCGATTTCAAATTAAATGGGATGAAAAAATGGCAAGTCAAATAAATGAGTTTTGCAGCATTGCGGAAAGTCTTAAAGAAATAGACATAGCTGTACCAGAAGAAATTCTGTGCATTTTGTTATTATGCTGTTTACCTGACGACATGGAAAGTTTTGTAGTTGCGATAGAAAGTCGCGACACTTTACCGTCATTGAGTCAATTGAAGGTCAACATTTTGGAAGAGAAGCAGCGTCGTGGTAGTTGTTTAGACAGCGATGGAGTAGAACGGGTGTTTGCTGCGAATGCAGGTAAAAAGAAATTGGGAAGAAGAGAACATCCGAGTAATGGTAATGATAGCAACACTAGCAGCAAAAATGCAGCTGGAAGAAAAAATATTCAATGCTATGCATGTGGCCGGCGTGGTCACGTAAGAGCGGAGTGCAACAACAAACCTAAAGCAAAGGTGATGAGTGCGTTTGGTGAAAAATGAAGCACGAACAAAAACCACTGGGTTTTGGATAGCGGTGCTTCTTCTCACCTATGCCGCGATGTTAATATGTTCAATAAGCTAGAGAAGAATTCGCAGTCGGTATTATTGGCAAGCGGCGAGTGTAAGACAGCGCAAGGCGTGGGTGACGTATTTTTAAGGTCGCAATATTCAGACATTACTCTCCGCGGTGTACTCTTTGTTCCAGACATACATTCTTATATTTTGTCTGTAGCAAAATAACAAGTAATGGGTATTATGTAAACATGGCTCGTGTAAAAGATGATCTCGGGGAATGTTGTTTCAAAGCAAATTTAGTTGCTGGAATATTTACTGTTAATATGGAAAAGAAGAAAGACTGCGCGTTGTCGGCGATAGAATCGGACAAAAGCCAATTGTGGCTTCATAGATATACAATACAAATATGGTGCGCGGTATGCAAGTTAGTTTAACGAAAGACTTGTCCTGCACCACATGGGCAGAGTGTAAAATAAAAGTTGCTTCAAATCCAAGTGAAGCAGTCGAAGAACTTGCGGTTTTTGAGGTGTCATCCGGTGATTCCATTGATAACGCCGAAACTTGTGATGAATCGACAGATGTAGAAGCGGCTGTATCGTCATCAAGTTCTGAAGCCGAAGAAGTGATAGCAGAAGCTGGTGTTAAACGCAAACGTGGTCGACCGAAGTTATTGAAAGAAGGCAAAGTCGGCAGACCACGGAAAATATTTGTAACAGAGCAAACACAAGAGGTCTTAAATAAAGTAACGACTTGTGCGCGCGAGTATTACGTCGAAGCAGTAAACAGAGGTCCCGTCCAGTACTTCTTGGGCCTGCAAGTTGCCAGAGACTCCGTATGTGGAAATGTATAAGTGCATCAATCTCGTTTTGAAGAAGACCTGTTAAAGGAATAGGGAATGCAAGACTGCAAATCAGCGTCAACTCCATTGCCTAGCGGAACAGTTTTGTCCAGGTGTGACAAAGACAATTGTACCGAAGTAATCGACAGAAAATTCTATCAAAGTATCAATGGCTCATTGACTTACTTAGCCATGACATCCAGGCCGGATAAAGCGTACACCATATCGAAGCTCTCGCAGTTTAATTCGCATCCACACCATAACAATTTTGTGGCAGCAAAGCATGTGTTGCAAAAAAAGGTACTTTAACCTATACATTTAATAATGATGTTTTAGTCTGCTACACAGATGCTGATTGGGGATCTAACTCCACGGATCGAAAGTCATACAGCGGGTTTGTGGTTTTCTTTTCTGGAAGTCCAATTGCGTGGGAATCGAAGAAACAGTGTGGTGTCATTAAGTTCTATGGAAGCCGAGTACATAGGCATGTGCCAGGGATCCAAGGAAGTCGCTTTTCTAAGAAGCCTTGTACAAGAATTGGGTTTAACCAAGTATACTCAGTTTCCAACGAAATTTTTCTCAGACAACCAGGCAGCACAATTTGCAGTAAAAAATCACACTGTTCATATGGACATCAAGTACCATTACGTGAGAGAAAAACACACCAACAAGGAAATAGACTTAGAGTATATTTCCACTGCAGAGAATGTCGCTGACTTATCGCACTTGTTCCTCAAAAGCGTAATAACTCAAAATTCATGAATTTTCTGTAGAGGCCAAAAACTGTTTCCGTTGATTCTAACGATATATTACAGCAAAAAATTATGTCATTGTAAGAAAATACCATTAAAAAAGAATATAACGGTTTGTTTCTTTTTATTGCTAAAGTGATTTCCAAAAAAAAAACCCTTTTTGAGTTGTTATTCTTTTTCTGAAATTTTTTTGTTTAATTAGTAGTGTTATTTCGAGTTGACCTAGTTTAACTGAAAACTCACTCTGGATTACATAAACATGTTAATAAAACACAAAAATTTCAATTTATTAAAAAAAAAAATATATTTATTCATATTTTAAAAATTAATTCATAAATTATTGCATTTAAAAAAAAATTTCAATGAAATGTTAACGATTGTTAACAGCAACAAGTTATACGAAAGGCCAGGAAACCAAAACATTGAAATGTTTTTAAATTAAGTATTTGTAGTATGACTCGTAATAATTTTTTGGAATAATGTTTTTTTTTACCAGATCTCCTGTATCTCGCATTTTAATTTCCGATAATGGCAAATTATCCGAATAAACAGAACATAAGCTGAAATAAATAAAAGTATACAAAATAGATTACGTTTTTAAGTTAAAAAAATGGTCAAGCATCAATGGTAAATTAACAAAAAATTATGGGTACATGGCCCCTTTTTTAAAAGTTAGGGTATAAAAAACTTACTTCAGACTATCCCAATACTCAGTAGGCTTTAAGTTGTGTTTTAGTACATTCACTTTTAAAAAGTCTGCGTCCTTATACGATGTTTTGTAAACAAATGAGTCAATGTTTTCCTTATCCACGCGCAGAACTTTAATGTCGCGCCATTTAAGTTTTTGGTTGGCCTCATTTATAACAAAATTTTGACCCCATTCCTCTTGTAGGGACTTCAGGTCGTAAAAGGCATCATGCGATAATTCGTGAACTGTATATGGAGGACCGGTTTTTTTAGCTGTTGCGATTAAGGTAGTATACTGATCTGGAGTAGTATATATCGGTTTGCTACCTAATTGTCGTTTTACTTGTTTTTCTATTACGCTATGGACATTGTCTCCTTCATTTTGAGAGTGACCTTGAATTAAATATTTATGTGTAATGCTTCGTAAATTATACTTCTGAACCGCATAAAAATACATTGAAAGTAGGTATTTATTTTTCTGCTGTGCACAGCAATTATCCGAGTAAAAAATTAAGTCTAAATCTTGAACATTTTTTCCTTTTTTTTCCTTTTGCACAAGATTTTTAATATATAAAAGTACACAAGTTCCAATTTCATTAGCACCACGCTTTCCTTCTACTTCGGTCCAAAAAAAGCATTCCACGTGTTTTGCTTTAAGGTCACTAATGGTAAAATTGTAGCAATTTATTTTACTTTTATAATAGAAGCTCGACGTAAATCCTTTTGGCAATTGCAGAACTGCCTGTAGATCGTAGACAGCTACATTAGGTGTTTTTTTATCTAGATCTTTTTCTTTTCTACATAACTCTTTTTCTTCTTGGTGTAAAGTGTAGGCTTCATTCAACTCAATTTTTCCATTTTCATCTGAATTTAAAAACGATTCGCAGAGGTCACACTGATATTTTTTGGGCTTAAAAAACGAAATATTAAATTCTTTGAATATCCTGTAGAACATAATTCGACTTCCTGTAGGTAAATTCTCAGATTCTCGATATTCTTTATAGTCCATGTATAGGTCTCCAATACTTTTACCGCTTTCAATACTCACGTGTTGTTTGGGGACGTAAGTAATGGGACTCGACTTTCGGTATATTTTTTATAAATTGCCTTATGCTGATCTTAATTTCTGGGTTTACAGTCACATGGTTCTTATGCTTCCCACGGAAGTCAATCTCAACAAATCCCTCTTGGGTTTTTTTTTTAATTACTGTATCTATAACTGTTTTATTGATATCAAGAGTTGCTTTGAAAAATGTTTTGCATACTCTAATTGGTTTTTATTGTATCTCAAAAAAATAGATGTTATTTAGTCTACGAAGATCTTCAGTGCAGGAGTACCTGTATTTTGGTTTAAGTGGATTTGTATGTCTGGCTATGAACTCTCGTTGTCTCTGTAAATCACCAGTACACCAATATTCATTAAAGATTTTAAGGCGTGCAGTTTCTGATATTTTCCCGCTGCATCGAAAACGACAGTTTTTTGGGCAAGGGGGTTGCTATCTTCTTTCTTTTATTTTTTTCTTGGACTCAGATAGTGATGTGTATGGAAGCCCAGAGTTTCTTAAAAGTTGTTGACGTTTTTGATTGCTATTATAAGATTTGTATAGGTTAGGTTAGGTCAGGTGGTAGCAGAGAATGTCGCTGACATATCGCACTTGTTCCTCAAAAGCGTAATAACTCAAAATTCATGAATTTTCTGTAGAGGCCAAAAACTGTTTTCGTTGATTCTAACGATATATTACAGCAAAAAATTATGTCATTGTAAGAAAATACCATTAAAAAAGAATATAACGGTTTGTTTCTTTTTATTGCTAAATTGATTTCCAAAAAAAAACCACTTTTTGAGTTGTTATTCTTTTTCTGAAATTTTTTTGTTTAATTAGTAGTGTTATTTCGAGTTGACCCAGTTTAACTGAAAACTCACTCTGGATTACATAAACATGTTAATAAAACACAAAAATTTCAATTTATTAAAAAAAAATTATATTTATTCATATTTTATAAATTACATAATTCATAAATTATTGCATTTAAAAAAAATTTACAATGAAATGTTAACGATTGTCAACAGCAACAAGTTATACGAAAGGCCAGGAAACCAAAACATTGAAATGTTTTTAAATTAAGTATTTGTAGTATGACTCGTAATAATTTTTTGGAATAATGTTTTTTTTTACCAGATCTCCTATATCTCGCATTTTAATTTCCGATAATGGCAAATTATCCGAATAAACATAACATAAGCTGAAATAAATAAAAGTATACAAAATAGATTACGTTTTTAAGTTAAAAAAAGGTCAAGCATCAATGGTAAATTAACAAAAAATTATGGGTCCATGGCCCCTTTTTTAAAAGTTAGGGTATAAAAAACTTACTTCAGACTATCCCAATACTCAGTAGGCTTTAAGTTGTGTTTTAGTACATTCACTTTTAAAAAGTCTGCGTCCTTATACGATGTTTTGTAAACAAATGAGTCAATGTTTTCCTTATCCACGCGCAGAACTTTAATGTCGCGCCATTTAAGTTTTTGGTTGGCCTCATTTATAACAAAATTTTTACCCCATTCCTCTTGTAGGGACTTCAGGTCGTAAAAGGCATCATGCGATAATTCGTGAACTGTATATGGAGGACCGGTTTTTTTAGTTGTTGCGATTAAGGTAGTATACTGATCTGGAGTAGTATATATCGGTTTGCTACCTAATTGTCGTTTTACTTGTTTTTCTATTACGCTATGGACATTGTCTCCTTCATTTTGAGAGTGACCTTGAATTAAATATTTATGTGTAATGCTTCGTAAATTATACTTCTGAACCGCATAAAAATACATTGAAAGTAGGTATTTATTTTTCTGCTGTGCACAGCAATTATCCGAGTAAAAAATTAAGTCTAAATCTTGAACATTTTTTCCTTTTTTTTCCTTTTGCACAAGATTTTTAATATATAAAAGTACACAAGTTCCAATTTCATTAGCACCACGCTTTCCTTCTACTTCGGTCCAAAAAAAGCATTCCACGTGTTTTGCTTTAAGGTCACTAATGGTAAAATTGTAGCAATTTATTTTACTTTTATAATAGAAGCTCGACGTAAATCCTTTTGGCAATTGCAGAACTGCCTGTAGATCGTAGACAATTAGGTTTTTTTTTATCTAGATCTTTTTCTTTTCTACATAACTCTTTTTCTTCTTGGTGAAAAGTGTAGGCTTCATTCAACTCAATTTTTCCATTTTCATCTGAATTTAAAAACGATTCGCAGAGGTCACACTGATATTTTTTGGGCTTAAAAAACGAAATATTAAATTCTTTGAATATTTTGTAGAACATAATTCGACTTCCTGTAGGTAAATTCTCAGATTCTCGATATTCTTTATAGTCCATGTATAGGTCTCCAATACTTTTACCGCTTTCAATATACTCACGTGTTGTTTGGGAACGTAAGTAATGGGACTCGACTTTCGGTATATTTTTTATAAATTGCCTTATGCTGTTCTTAATTTCTGGGTTTACAGTCACATGGTTCTTATGCTTCCCACGGAAGTCAATCTCAACAAATCCCTCTTGGTTTTTTTTTTTAATTACTGTATCTATAACTGTATTATTGAGTCTACGAAGATCTTCAGTGCAGGAGTACCTGTATTTTGGTTTAAGTGGATTTGTATGTCTGGCTATGAACTCTCGTTGTCTCTGTAAATCACCAGTGCACCAATATTCATTAAAGATTTTAAGGCGTGCAGTTTCTGATATTTTCCCGCTGCATCGAAAACGACAGTTTTTTGGGCAAGGGGGTTGCTATCTTCTTTCTTTTATTTTTTTCTTGGAGTTAGATAGTGATGTGTATGGAAGCCCAGAGTTTCTTAAAAGTTGTTGACGTTTTTGATTGCTATTATAAGATTTGTATAGGTTAGGTTAGGTCAGGTGGTAGCCCCAAGTATGGGGCTCACTTAGACTAGATTTAAAGTCCATTGTGGTACCACTGGTATAATTATACCCTATTTTATTTTAACCTGAACAGAGACGATACCCACCGTAAGATGCATATATATATTACAAGAAGCGCCGGGAGCTCGCAATGAAGGTGCGCAACCTACTTATGTTTACCCCACAGAGCCTCTCTGGAGCAGCTGAGAAGGTAGTGTTGAGAAGATTCCACCTCATCATCTTCCATGCAGCTGCTCGGGTTCGAGATAATGCCCAGCCTTACGGTGTGAATTCCCATTGCGCAGTGCCCGGTCAGTACGCCGATCAAAGCCGAGAGCAGTGGCCTGGTTGTGCTCAGTAACTCCGCAGACCGCCCGCGGTCCAGCACCGGCCAAAAGGACCTTGCAACTTTGCAAGTCGGTGTTTCCACCCAGCGTTTGCCGAGCCGACCGAAGGCCCATTTTTCCAGGATCAGACCGCAAATGGAAAGGGGAATCCCAATGCCCTTCCTTAACGGAGCGATATCCTCTGTTGTACCCTTTCGGGCCAGCTCATCAGCACGGCAGTTTCCGGCTATGTCACTGTGTCCTGGGATCCAGATTAGCCGGATGAGGAAATCCTCTGACGCTGCCGAAAGGGAGGTCAAGCATTCGCCGACCAATTTTGACCTCACCGTCAGCGATCCCAGGGCTCTAATAGCGGCCTGGCTGTCGGAGTAGATGTTCACCGCCCACCGAGGTGTGGTTATACCACCCAGGCAGTCCACCGCTTCTTTGATTGCAGCTACTTCTGCTTGAAAAACACTGCAAAAATTTGGTAACCTAAACTTACTACTGAGCGATAGTTCCTCGCAGAAAACACCCCCTCCAACTCTACCCTCCAGTTTCGATCCATCCGAAAACAGGTTCACTGCGCCTTTACACCAGAGGTCATCTCCCTTCCACTCCTCCCTTGATGGGATGTGTGTGGTGAAGGACCTTCTAGGGGCAATCTTCGGCGCGCACAGGTCTACCTCCTCCGGGACGAACTCGAATTGTCTTAGGATCGCTGAGTGCCCATTCACCGGGGTTAGAGAAAACCCGGCACTCCGCAACCTGATGGCAGAGCAAGCGGCGGCAACTTTACCCGCCAAGTCCACGGGAATGATGCCAAGCATCACGTTTAGAGCCAGTGTTGGGGTGGTGCGTAGTGCCCCACTAATGCCAATTAAGGCGCTTCTCTGCACCCGTTCTAAGATCTTAGCTAGAGTAGATCTGTCTAGTGCGTTCCACCAGATGAAGACTCCATATAACATAATTGGTTTTATGACTGTTTCATACAGCCAGAGGACCACTTTTGGAGAGAGACCCCATCTCTTTCCGATGGCTCCCCTACAGCAGTATAACGCGACCGACGCCTTCTTGACCCTATCCTCGATGTACGGCCTCCAGTTCAGCTTTCTGTCCAGAATAACCCCCAAGTACCTAACTCTGTCAGAAAGCACAAGAGGAGTGCCATCGATGGAGGGTAATTGTGCACCCGGGACCCTATGCTTCCTTGTGAACAAGACCAGCTCCGTCTTGTTGGAATTTATAGATAACCCACAGCTTGTGGACCATTTTGTCACCAGATTAAGGTAACCTTGCATGAGGTCATACAGCGTGGTTAGGAACTTTCCTCTCACTATAAGCGCCACGTCATCAGCGTAGGCAACAACCTGACATCCTCTCCCCTCCAACTTTTCCAGGACCTCGTTTATAACGACTATCCAGAGAAAGGGAGAGAGAACCCCTCCTTGTGGAGTGCCCCTGCTCACCTTTTGATGAGTCGACGCACTCCCCCATTCCGCCACGACAGTTCTGTCGCAAAGCATGTTGGAGATAAACCTAATTAAATTGGACTTGACCCCGAGCCGACCTAGGGCCAGCATAAACGCGTTCGGGAGAACATTGTTAAAAGCTCCTTCAATGTCAATAAACGCTCCCACTGCATACTCTTTATGCTCGAAGGACTCTTCGATTATTTTAACTGTGGAGTGCAAAGCAGACTCCACAGATCTACCTTTCATATAGGCATGTTGAGAGAGGCTTAATTTCTCGCGTGGAATTCTATTTCTGATGTATAGGTCTATCAGTCTCTCTAGGGTCTTTAGGTGGAAACACGAGAGGCTGATTGGCCTGAAGTCCTTGGGGGACACGTGAGAGCTCTTCCCCGCCTTGGAAATAAAAGTCACCCTCACCCGCCTCCAAGCCCTCGGGACATACCCCCTATCTACGCAGTTCGCATAGATGGGGGCAAGCCACTGACATGATACATCTTTCGCCCTCTGTAGTTGCGCGGGTATAATACCATCCGGTCCCGGCGACTTGAAGGGTTTAAAAGAGTCAAGGGCCCAGAGCAGGCGGCGTCCCCCCAGTAGTTCACTAGAGGGGACCGAGATGCCACCGAAATCCATGTCGGTTGCTATATTCGGAGCGGGGTTCTCAGGAAAGTGGACTCCCAGAAGCAGCCTGAGAGATTCCTCACTACTAGTCGCCCATTCTCCCGATTCGGCTCTCAGGTATCCCATTGGGACAGGATTGCTAGATATGATGCGTCTAAAACGCGAAGCCTCATGGCAACCTTCCACGGTCTCGCAGAAGTTTTTCCATGATGTGCGTTTAGACTTCCTAATTTCGTATTTATAAATTGAGAGGCTAGCTTTGTAGAGTTCCCAGTGCTGCTGGAGGTTACTCTTTTTAGCCTTATTGAAGAGACGTCTACTCGCCGTCCGAAGCTCAGACAGCTCCGCTGTCCACCAGCTCGGTTTTACCCTTCGTGAACCTCTGCTCAAGGGGCACGAGCTTTTAATTGCATCATTGCATGCTGAGGTAAATTTCTCTACCATATCGTCGATGGAACGTACCGAAAGATCTGAGCTCCCAACCGGGGGTTCAGTCAGCTTTTCCTACAGTTTCTTGCAGTATATATCCCACATAGTTCTCTTTAGGTTCCTAAAGGGTTTGTTTTTGGGACAATCCACGTTCAAGGTGAATTCAATATACCTATGGTCTGAATAGGAATGAGTCTCTAGAACTCTCCAATCAGATATAAGTGGTATTAAGGAAGGAGAGGCCAGGGTGATGTCTAGTACCTCACGCCTGACCGCAGTTATAAAAGTAGGCTCAAAGCCTCTGTTGCAGATAGCTAAATTCTCGGTAACAATAAAATCAAAAAGTGACTCACCTCTTTTGTTTATGTCCGAGCTTCCCCAGCACGTGTGCCATGAGTTCGCATCAGATCCAATGATGATAGCGACATCTCGCCGTTTCGCCTCGGCAGTGACCTCCCGAAGTAGGGTTGGTGGTGGTTCCACCACGTCATCGTGCGCCATGTATGCCGAGATAAGCCAGAGTTTACCAGCGCCGCCCCCCAGGCAAAATAAATGCTTTTAGTTCCTTTCTTACGAGCATGCAAGATCTAGGTTTACATACTTGCTTCTGCATAATCAGGTTATAGTTTGGCGTCCTGATACCAGAGATTCCGCTACTACTCAGCCACGGCTCTAGAATCAGGACTATATCAGCTCCACCTTGCTCCAGGTGGATTTTTAGGTTTGCGGAGGCCGCTTTAGAGTGCTGCAGGTTTATTTGTAGGATCTTCATCCAGTAATTCCTCCATCCACGCCAACTCGGCACCCTCGTCAACCGCGGACAGTAACCTGTCCTCCTCTGCTCTGTCAAAAAGGCGTCCGATGCTAATTTCCGAACCCGCCGTAGAGGGAACATCACCAGCGCTTTCCGCCTCTGACATCTCAGATTCCACCTCCATACTCATGGAGTCCGCTTTCGAATGCTTCTCCGCCCCACGCACCACTGAAAGTCCGGGTTCGTCCCTCCCGGCATCGGAATGGTAGACCTTTCGAACCACCTTTTCGAAGCCGTAGTTGACAACCCCCTGGCACTCGGAGAGGGGAACGAGCGACTCCGCATTCAGCAGTAACACTGCCTGCCTATTCAGGTCCTCGGACCGCTCCACCTGGACCACCTTCCAGTTGTGCGCCGGGAGGTGCGGGTTACAATATCGGAGAAGTTCCTCCATTTCCTCTGGTGTAGAAGGCCCTGCTGGTAGCCAGATCCGCGCGCGCGGTCGTGAGGGTAGATCCCTCTCGTTCACGGCCTCCAGCTTGGCGCCCCTCCAGACCTCCCCCACCAGAGCCACTGCAGCCTTATATACGTTCGCCGACCGCTCGTCGGCACAAACTTTTCGTTTGTGGATGCCATGATGCCACCCTGCATCTTCACATTTTGGAGAAGGCCCAGGGTTTTCTCTGACCACTTTCATGAAGACCGTGGTGATGGCCGCGGCGACCCGCCTCCAGTTTTCCTTGGGAATGGCTCCATCCTCCTTACTTTTGTCGATTACTCCAAGAGTTATCGACCCCGCCCGTTTAGCGATTTTGCTAAAAGAAAAGGGGGGGCCACCCGTCTTGGGCCTTTTCCCCGCAGGGTTTTCCCCTTCTAGAGACCTTTGTCTCTTTGGTGGCTGGTTGGAAGAAGGAGCGCCCGCAGCCTTGACTTCCGCTAGTTTACCCTCCGCCTTATCTTCGCGTAGCATGCTGCGAGTCCACTCGAGCGTCTGAGCATGCTTTTCGGAAAGCTGCTTTGCGTCCTGCCCTCCGTAGCGACTGACGATTTTACCCGCTAATCGTCGGTCGGAATGCGCCTTTCGCCTATCAGACCGCCTCGATACAGCCTTCTCTATGCTGGGTTTGGACACCCCTTTGCTAGTGCTAGCTGCTTCAGCCTGTGCCCCATTAGATTGAGCCGTGGACGGTTTCGTTCTCGACTCCCCACCCCCTATCCTTCGGTTTGTTGTAGCCGCGGCCGATTTCGGCGCAGCAGCCCTGTCCCCCAGTTTCTGCCTAGAGTCAATGGGGAGGTTCGGTCTCGACCCTCCAACCCCCGCATCAGGAGACCTACTGCCGGGCATGCTAATCTCACTGGAGATGAAGCCCGCAGCCTTAGACGATTTCGCCTCGCCGGCAGTAGATTCTGCTACCTGCCCAGATAAGCCAGCGTTGGTGCTCGATTTCGGATCACCTCTACCGCCCGATGAAAAAATTTTATTGTGTAAGCCGAAGGTCATTTAGCGTTACCCAGGATGCACCGCGAAGAGGCGACCCACCTTACATCCCAAGATTTGTATAAAGAAGTTTTTCTTTTTTTACCAATAGCTTCTTGTGATTCCAATTCGGATGAATTACTCGAAGTAACTGCAGACGGATAAAAATCGTCCTCAGAATTTTCGCTGAATGCATTTAAAGAGCTCTCATCCCTATAGTCAGACGATTGGTGCTTAGCATTAGTTGTGTCATTTAAATACGAAATTGTTGAATAGTGGTCTAAGTTTGGACACGTCATATCGTCAAAACAATAACATCTAAAAATGAAGTATTTCATATAAAACCAGCTAAGGTAACATTAATAGAGCTATAATTCATGAGTTTATGCAGGAAAACAAACAATAATTAACAAACAACCGTACATTTGAGCTCAGAAAACTAAACCAGTTACACAAATTACCAACAAAAAAAATGTTTCATCAAAATGGCAACAACACGAATTTAAACACTGAACTGAACTTACCCATGATTCAATTATACAAGGTTGGATAACTAGGCAGTTGTCTCACTCTTGCACGCTGCCTTAAGGTAGCCTGTGTTGCTCTCTTTTAATTTAAGGTAAAAAAATGTTTTCAAACACGTGGAAATTAGAACTTTTCTTGTGAAACGGTCTGGCAGGCAACACTGGTGCCTTTTTGTAATTTTCAAATTATGTCAGCATGCCCTACATTAAATAATCGAATTGACGGCATCCTCGTACGTTTTTCAGTAGCTTTGCCTGTCTAGCAGCGAACAATAATTGAAACTTTTTTTTTTGTATGAAATTGATTGGTCGTTGGTTCGATTCCCGGCCAGGTCAGATAATTTTGTTTAATATTTTTTTTCAAAAAAAGCATTTTATGTTTTTACATTTTTTACTGAATATATTTTATATAAAATAACATAAAATTAAAAAAAAAATTTATATAAATAATAACAACCATAAATTTATACAGTTAAAATATCGAATATAAGAACGTTTATTAGTATTTTGACCAGTTTTGACTAACGTCTTTTCTTGATTTCTAACAGATGTATGTATATCAATAAAAATTCCGTTAATTTTTTTACGAAGGTATTGTGTGGTGTTTTCCATATAAAACAAAAATTTTTTCGAACAACTAATATTACATTTTTAGTGACTTATATCTTACAATTTTATGATCTACAAAAATGGTAATTATATTTTTAAAAAAGTTTGAAATTGTAATGAATTTGTATACAATCCTAGTTACTGGGCTTTTAATATATACCTCTTATTTTGGTTGCTAAAATTGATATTGAATTAATGAAAAATGTCTTATCAAAATTTTTCCAAACGTGATTTTTCTATTTTCTGCATGTAAAAACTTTAAAAAGGTTGAAATCGCATTGTTTTTGTTAACAAAATGTGTAAAAGAAATTTGCTTCTAAATCACACTTGCGTTTTTTTTTTATTTGTTGTTGTATTAAGGTGATATGTATATACATACATGTGTGGTTGAATATTCGCTTATATTATATTACATAAATTGAAACTTCAAATTTCTGCAAATATGTTTCGTTCTATGTACAAACCGCATTTCGCTACTAGTTACCTAATTTTCTACTACCTTTGCGCGAAAGGGATAAAATATTTTCCCCTTTATCAGACCTTCCTAAATGCAACCTTACAAGGCAGTCGGAAAACTTAGACGTCAATAAGTATCCAACCTTTTATAATTGAATCATGGAACTTACCTATGTATATCAACTAAAGAGTAATGACTCAAAATTAAAACACAACTTATGCAAACCGTTCACAGTCGAAAATAACGACAACTCGAAATGTCGTTTTTTGTATGAAAAAACTTTGACGTTTTTTGCTCAAGCACTTGCAAACAACTAAAAATGTCTTACTTTAATTGGGACGAAAGTAGTTACATATTCTAGAAACACAAAGAGGGTCATAACGGGTTTTTTTCACGGAAGAGAGGACAAATCAAAGGGTGATTTTCACAGTGGGTAGATATGACCCCTGTGGTTTGGTTTTTTGGAAAAAGCAGGAAGAAAATTCGAAATCTCATCCCGCTTTTCTCAAAGAGTCAGACTAGCTTTATTTAGCTAAATACAAAACGTTTAAAGGTCTTTTGTACTCTCAACCTCAGCAGGGGGATCTGGAGTGGTCTAAATGACATTATTATTAGCCGAGTTTTTAAAAACTCCTTCCTTTACTTAGCAGCTGCAGAACACTACATTGCTTTGTTCTTTCGTGACGTTTAATGAAGTGAAAATTTCTTCATAAATTTTCAATAACAATATAACTCCACCGCGTCCATGCTTTTTTAAGCTGCAACATAATTACCTTCAGACATAAAAACGTATTAAAAGACAATAAAAAGTCTTGAACTTGTTTTCAATATTGAAAATCTGCGTAAGGTCCCTTTGAAGGGGTCAAGATGATTGGTGTGAGCAAAAAGTAAGAATCTATAAGAAAGTTAAGTGAAACAAAAAGTAAACATACAAAGGAGCTTAATGAACGCAAGAAAAGGTTTGTGAAAGTAGCTATAGCATTTAACGGTATACGTGTAAGGTAAAATTGATAGAGCAGAAGAAGAAAGTAAGGTGGTTTTTAAGCAAAATATAAAAGCACTTAAGCGACAGTAAGATGAACACTCACTCATGGGTAACTCCTATTCACATACATCTTACTTGAGTTTGTTGTTCTGCTTTCACAAATAAATTTACGTACAAGTATTTACTTTAAGTGTGCAAAGTTTTTGCCAAACAAGCTAGTTACGAGCGCTCAAGTATGCTGAAGTTGTTAGCCAGCGCAATTGTCGATGTAATTTCTTTGCATCTCACCTACCATTTTCTTACACAGTTTTACTATTACTTCTTTACTTTCTTTATTGTTCTTTTGTGGTGGCAAGTGTTTAATTAATCATTTCATTTATCGGTTACCTATTTTTAACGGTTGCGTTGGGTGGGCGAACTGATGAAAGCCGCATAATTTAATAGGATTATGTTTGTCGGTTAAATTACAAAAGTTGAAAATAGAGTGATAAAAGCTATTTAATTTTGTTGTTAAAAATAATAATACGATTTGTAAATTTGTAATTATGTACTTAAAAGGCAATTAAAAGGGCTTCCGCAATTGCGCATGATTTTTATTGATAGCAGCTATCTGCTATGCTGCTGCTTATTTTGTATGTAAGTTATATTTTCATGTGACTGGTTAAACATTAGAGAAGAGTAGTAAGGTAAAGGTGGTAATAGCAAAGACGATGGCCTAGACAATCTTACATATATTTGTTGCGCTTAAGAGTGAGGAGGACGAACACTAAAGATTCAATGAATATATTAAACTACATAGGTAATTAAAAAGCTGTTTGATTTATTACTACTCGATTTAAAACCGAGTAATGGTTTTATAGAAAACTCAGTTGCTAAGAGCTCCATTAGTTTACAGGCATTGAGGTTCTGAAAGGAAAGGCCGTTTGGGAACAATTCCGTCCTTAGCATAATCTCACCTGATATTGGCTTGGCAGTCTTTACGGACGGGCCAAAGATGGAATACGGGATTAGAATAGGGGTTTTTATTGAACAGCATACTCTGAAGCTATCCTTGCACCTACCAGACTATGCAAGCGGAGGGGGTTAACTAAATTAAGCAGAGTGCATCAACGAGAATGTGGATGAACATTTTCCCAGATAGCCAAGCTGCCATTCAGACACTCTCTTCTTCTTCTGTCAGCTCTCAACTGGTAAATAAATTCAGGAGAGGGGTACTCTTTTTTCCAATCAATACCAAATAACCTTGATATGGGTTCCAGGCCATAAGGACATTTACGAAAACGAAACGGCGGATGAACTACCAAGGTGCAGGTCTTGTCCAGAATGTCGGACACAGGTGGTGTAGTATAGGATATTACAGGATTACCCGGCAGTTCTGGGTGTCCTTTATTCAGCTTAAAACAATAACTTTTTTAGAAATGAGCAAAAAACAAACTCACAACCGTCTGCACGGACCACTGGTCTGCCGAAAGAATAGGAATCCCTTCAAAATAATCTGCAGAAGGTACAAAGGCCCAATCTTAAAGGATACACTTGACCACTTTCTGTGCGAATGCCCATCCCTTGCAAGGTAAGGGTAAAGGCACTCGGCACACTCTTCCTACAGAGTATTTCAGAGTGTAGCCGCCTCTCTCTTTATGATGTACTGAAATTTATAAAAACCGGCAAAAGGCCGTAGGATGCACGATATATGGAATCAAAGTGACAAATTTGCTAATTGTTCGTCTTCAGGGCGACAATCCACTTCAAACAACCAACCAACAGTTGCAAGAAGCGGTTGCCAAATCTTGTGAAGACCCACGACTAAGAAAGATAGGGGAAATTCCTAAGCGTCTGCTCATTATAATGATCATTTCCAAATGGACAACTGTCGAGAATCAAACAGTTCGCTAGCCTTTTGACCCACCACGTAAAAAAGCAAGTACCCATAAAAATTAACACCAAGCCTCAGTGAGCAACCAGCCAGTGAGGAAGAGTTTCTCTGTAAGATGTCCGCGTTAGAGCAAAATATAACATCACTACCATCAAAGAAATGCAAAGGAAGGGACAAAGGAACGAACGGCGCTTGTGATAACTACTCCAGATGGCATGTAAAGGAGAGAAACTTTGTTAAATTTTTGTTGAGACATTGATTTCGTCGTAAGGGGCCTAAACATAAGAGTGCGAAGAGTTTGGGATCCAAGTAGTCCCTGATAATCCAGCGGATCATTTAGGCCTTTAGTAGAGGCCCGTTCTGATACCACAAGCCAACCGCTCGTTCCCCCTTGCTGAATCATTTAGAATTCTTGACGAATCTCGCCAAGCATCTTCGGTCTATATCACCTAATTCTCCGAGGTCCCCAAAAGAGGTATCCCTAGAAAGCGTAGCTTGCTTCTTGCTAGCGCTGGCAAATGCATAAAAGGTGTTGAACCGTTTCCTCCTCTTCAAAACCTTTCCAGCTTCTGGAGAAGGGTACTCCAAGACGCCCCGCATTGCTGCCTGTTAGAGCGCCGCTTGCTTGGAATATATGATTCCGTTTTAAGGTAAAAAGACTAAGTGACGGTTAACGGTCCCGTTTGGGCCTAGAGATTCTACAAGTAGTAGTTTGTGTCCATCTGCCAATGCGTTCTTTACTAGGAAGAATTTGCTTGGTTGTTCCTTCCCTCGAAAGTTTATCCGCTAAACAGTTACCTTCGATGTCCCTGTGACCTGGAATCCAAATGATGTAGAGATCGGCGGCAATCCAGTACAATATTTAATTTCATCGTAGCTGAGCTCACAGCTTTAATTGCCATTTGGCTATCGCTAAATATAAGGATGTCCTTGCCTTTTAAAGCGGGTTGTAACATGTCCATAGCCTTCTTAATGGCTAAAACCTCAGCCTGGAAAACACTACAGTGAGATATGTTCCGTGAGAAGACCCCTCCTCCCACTCTGCCATTCAACTTCTAACCATCTGTAAACAGCGTGAGACTTCAAGATGGACCAGGGATTACCATCGCAAATTTTCTGTCCGGGACCACAGTATCGACGCAGCGATCTGTGTTGTCCGGAAGAAATCTATAATTATTCAGTATGCACGAGTGCTCACGTATGCTAGAATTCTTTTGACATGCCTCTCTTAACCCAAGCGCTGCAAGAGCCGCCATTCGCTAACCCACTAAGTCTAATGGTAGAATCTCCAGAAACATATTCAAGGCGTCGTTTGGTGTTGTTTGCAACGCTTCGCTAATGCAGATAATACTGGCTCTCTGCACTTTGATAAGTAGATTAAGATTAGCAGCTCTGCTCAAGGAAGGCCACCATACGATAGCTTCAAGGAGGAGGATCGGTCTAACTACTGCTGCAAAGATCCAGCGGCAAGGTTTTAAGAACAAAGGATGCTAGACTCATAGGTCTGAGATCATTCGGGTTCGTATGTGATGCCTTTCCAGCCTTGGGTATAAAGACAACGGAAACAGATCTCCGTATCGTCGGCACGTAATTTAGTTTGCAGCGTCCTCTGAACATGATTAGTAGCCGATTTGTGGAAGTATCCATCGTTGCAGCCAGCTGCGCAGGTTTTATGCCATTTGACCCGGTTGCCTTATTAGGTTTAAAGCTTTTTATCGCCGAAACTATACTTTCTTTTGAGATAGGGAGGTTAACGATTGCGCCCGAAAAGGAACAATCTACTTGTTTGTGAGCTTCCAAGAAAGTCCGTATTCAGAAGTAGTTCAACCGTTTCTTTTCCCGTTGCTGACCAAGGGTTTATTGTGCCCGACCAGTCTGGCAGTTTCGCTGACGCCTTCAACGCCAGTGCAAAAATTCCTATATGAGGAACTTTTTGCTTCAAGTAGCGTCTTTTGTAGGCCCGCAAGAGCTGTCTGCCATTTAGACTTCTGACTCAGCTTCTTCGACTTGTTGAACTGCTTCCTGCAATTCTGCAGCGAGTCCATCACGCGGGACCACCAGTGGGGCCTACGCTTTCCCCACGGTTTGGGATCAGGGCAGGCTTTCACCATATATTTTTTTCTCGATATAATTATTTATTCACAGAACAAATGAAACACCTATCAAATTTGTAACTCAAGATCATGAAAAATTATTTATTTCGGTTAATTTGGTTGACGTTTGGTGGAAGTTTGAAAATATTGATTCCTTCAAAAATTAAAGGCTTTTGGACAGTCAATAATTTCGTAGTAAACTGGTCATAAAAAAAGTTTTGAATCAATCGATATTTCGCTACGTACTTCTATGCAAAATGCAATCCTAAGGATAAGCTTAAAATTTGGAGTTGATCGGGTACAAATTCTCCAAGATATATGTCTCACCAATTAGATAAAAGTAGTTTTGAGAAAAACGCGTTTAAAGTTTCACATATAACTCGAATATTCTATAGCTGAGCCGGAGGTGGTCTTACTATAATACGCTTAAAGTCGTTGAAAAAAATTTTCTCACTACAAATCAACTTGAAACTTATTTTTACCACTGCAAAACATAGTTTAAGCGAAAAAAAAACAATTTTTTTAAAGTTCTACAATGACTATACCCCTTAAGCGTTACACAAAAAAAAATTAACCTACAACAAAACACTGTTCGACTACAATTGCTGAGCAGCCAGTCAGCCAGCAAACCTGTGAAACTCTGGCATCTACCACTTACAAGCATACTCGTACATACCTAGGCAAAAACTAAAACAAAAACGAGCGGTTCAACATCGAGTCTTTGCTTGCTCGATTCGCCAGCAACTCAAGCGTGTGGCAGCGCGCGCTAGGGAGAAAGCCATTAAAGCCCATTGAAATTGCTTAATAGCGTAAAAATTTAACGAGCAAACGTTTGAAATTTCATGTTGAAGAATGAGGCAAACAAGTACAGTGAAAAAGCCGACGCCTGCCATGCCAACACCATTAACGATGTGGCGACCAAAAGCAAAAAAGGTTGTTACGTAAATATATGAAAGAGTCTTTAGTTATTTGCCGTACCGACCACCGGTTGAATGTTGCAGCGAGAGAAAAAGGCAGATCCTAGTTATAATTTTGTTTTTTGTTTCCTTAGTAATTTTCATTTCGATCGCATTTTCAACATCAGCAGCAAACTCAGATTCCATTGGCAATGAAATAAAGCTTTTAGCGTGGGAGATGGGAAATATTAAAGGTTTGATGTCTTAGAATTTGTTGATACCTTTAAAATTTTTAAATTTTTCAAACTCTCACACTCTTTTCGCAATTTTTTTCGTTATATAAGTAAAACTTTCACAAAAACTAGCAACGCCCCGTAAAATATAAGCATACATCTTATAATACATACCTTTTTGGAAATATATTTCTTATTCAAAAATTGTGGAGGTGTTCAAGCAACAAACAGTTTGCGTCATTTTTTATAAAAATTCGAGCTGCCTGACGTTACGTATACGCCCAGGCAATCATTTTATGGATTTTATTTTTAATTTTCAGTCCAATAAAGTGTTGTGCGGAAGTTTTTTTTATTTCGGCACCCTTCTTTATATAAGACATATATATTTCCCAGTCATTTAAATATATTATTTATACGATGCATCATACGATATGATAAGATGATGGGATGACTTATGTGATGTTAAAGGATATTGTTATTTTAACTGTAATAAATAAATAATCATAATAACCACAATCGTATGAATATTAAAATTTTCTGCAGTTCAAAATGAATACTTATTTGAGTGTTATTCGAATACAAGCGAAAGCAGAAAAGTATCAGAGCGTGGGGTTTACTATTGTTGGTGGAAAATGCTGCTTGAAATCGGCCACGAAGCTGAGTTTAAAACTTATTTGGCTTTTTGTAAAAATGATTAAATTAGAAAAAAAAATTATATTAATAAATCAATAAATATATTTTTTTGTATTGAAACAAAATACAGTCACTTTCATCACACAGTTTAAATGCTTACATCACGTTTTACTTAAAATCTGCCATTTATTGAATTTTGTGAAATAAAAAGGAATTCAGTTTCTAAATTTGAAATTTAAAAAAAAAATTTTAACAAATTTTGTTGAAATAACTTTTAATAGTATTTAAAAAAATTTATTTTACCGCCCGAATTCGTAATAAATACTAATGAAAACTACTGGAGATCCATGACATATACATAATTATTTATGAGAAATAAAATAAGTGTGCGTGTTATATGTATCTACCTAGATATCATGAAAACATCGTTTGCCCGCCCGAGTTTTATTATTTCTTTTGATATTACGAGTAATATAGAATAATTTTCCAAATAAAATCTCCCCCTTAAAATTATTTAAACGCGCATTGCGTACACACTTTTTTACTTACCCACAGTGCAATACCTTTTGCAACTGACCTTTGCACATTCTTGCAGCAAAGTGTTAATAGAAATTCACAAGCGATTTTAGCTACCTGGCGCCCTATTGCTTGTGAACCAAGAAAATGTACTCGTAAACAAACACATATTTAACGGATGAGAAAAACAATTTAACCTTACAAACGTCTATAAATAAAATAAATTTATTTTCTACACTCATGTGTAGTGTTGTAAAATTTTCCTCACTCAAGGCAGCTTACTCAAGTTCGTATACTTGTTCACCTGTTCGACGCTTTTGTCGAATAGTTATTAACCTCAAATGCGCTCATGCACAGTTAACAAGAAACTTTTTATTAGAAGAAAATTATTTCTCAAGAAGGTTACCATGGCGATTATATGCATGTGCATTGGGGTGATATTTGTATGCACTTGCATGGCCTTGACATGCATCATGTTAAAATGCCATAAATTTGAATTTCGCTATAAAATAAATTGCTGCAATCTACCGAAGTTGAGTCGCTAAGGCGAAATTTTTCGAAAACTCTGCATTAACAAATTGCCATAAAATTGGTGTTTTTAAGAATGTGGGGTATAATTTATATTTTATAGTGGGTTGCAATCATAAAGCGTAATATAATTAAGTTAGCGTTAGAGGTAAGGGCACAATTTCAATTTGAATTAAAAAGTACGAGAACTGGTGAAGGAAATTGTGTTTGAATTCTTGTTTTACCTTTTTAGTGCTTTTTACTTGTATTTGTTTTCTATCTAAAGGGTGAATTTTTTAGACGTGTGCGTTTGAATGAGGCAATACTTTTTTTTAGAGGTAGTGTTTAAAACACAATCACAAACCCTTATTGGCCATATAATTAAATTATATGCTACTTATTTCTTCTTGAAAACCACATGTCTAAAAAAAAACACCCTTTATAAGACTTCCTAGGCACCTAATCTTCTTTAGCTTGAACCTTCAGAGAACGCGCTCTTAAAATGTTTCTTATTAACAAACATCATTGTCTTCTAGAAATCAATTGTAATTTAGAGTTTAGTTTGTGTTGTTGAAAAAAAGACTCTTTGGTGATCGAGTTGCTTCGATTTAAAGCAACTAAACTCCCTGGATCTGATAGCAGAGGATAGCGGTATTCTTAAGAATATACGAATATAGGGTTAAAATAAAGAGATACTTTCTTAATGTATATACGTCTTCTACAATCAAATTTCCGGAAGCTTGGCAGACTTTGAACGACTGAAAAAATTAAGTTATTATCTTGGAAACTTAAGGATGTCATTGTGATTTCTGCTTGGTGATCCCTTTTTTTTAATGATTAGACAGGCTCATCAAAAGATATTTAAAGAAGTATCAGAAAATTTACGAATTGTTAAGATCATCAAACTTTGATGGAACGGTCCATGTATTTATTAATATGTTTACTTCATCTAACATTAAAACTTAACGTCCCATTACCCAATTTTTTTGTTCTGGCAACCTTTATTTAATGGCTTTAGTAGTTTTTTAAGTTTTTTTTTTGACAAGCGGAAGAAAGGTTATTCCTCGAAAATTTGGGACGCAGGTGTTAACCACTTTTCCCATTTGACCTCTCCAGGTTTTCTCTAAAATATTCTCTGATAGAAGTTTTCCGTACGAAAATTTACTTACTAACATACTTATTTGGCACATTAACCGCCTCAGCGATTTTGGGATAGAACGGCATCTTTTCCTATATCTTGCTATTTGCCGCTAATAGGAAATTTTAAGTATATCCAAGTTTTTGCCCCTTAATCTTTCCAATGCAGATGAGGACTTTCCTTTCCCTCGTATGAAGTTTTGTAAACCATAAAATTTTGAGATATTAAAGTGCAAGTTATAATAAAATTAATCTTAATCATAATCTTATAATTAACTGCTAGAAAATGAATTTTCGGTTCCAGGTTTTATCCCTTGAAATTGCAGAGCACATTTTACCAATTTAATTGTTCGAAAATTTTTTTTATTAAATGAAAAAATAAAATTTTTTTCTAAACAAGACAAAGAAGATACTAAATTTGCTTCTACAAATATATTGCACAGCACAAATATTGTAGTATTAATTATTAGAAAATATATTTACAGCATTGAGTTGCAATAAACTACAACATGATTTGAACAACTTTACCAAATGGAATTTTCGGCAACGCAATCATTTCAGATAACACTGGTCAACAATGAAAAATTTTCCAGACTTTTTTTTAGTCGTTTTAAGCCAATTTAAGGGTGCTGATTACGAAAAAATGATTTGTTTCTTTCTAACAGCTCTAGTTTTTAATTTTCGCATAGGTGTTAAATTAATTAAATTTAAAACAAAAATGTGAATTTTTACATACTTGCTTTTAATGATTTACCGCGTATCAGCACAAAATTGCCTTTTATAAGACTATCTCGCCTGTGGATCTTGTTCAAGATCCCGACAAAGATTCCAGCATTCCAGAGTCGCACTCATAATTTTCTTGTTCAATTTCAAAAGCTGATGACGTGTGCGGTACTGATGATTCGTTTGAGTGCAGAAGTGGCAATGTCGGATAGGACCATTTGTTTTTGTTTGCCGAGTTTATTCCAGTAATGTTTACCACACAAAAATAGCAATCATCATGATGATTCGTAGGTTCCCGCCTAATCATTGGTGTCTTAAATTTGAGAGCTGATCTTTTTCCATTTCATCGCAAATATTCACTCCAAAGTTATTAAGATATGCTGTTTTAACAAAGTCCTGCATCATTCAAACAATGGCGACATTGTTAGAATCAGAATTAATTGTATTAATTTTAAAATATATGTCACGAAAAAATATGGAGATGTTATAAGAAAACACAATAAATACTCTTAGTCAAAGACAATCCGAAAGAACAGAAGTTGAAAAGTGCAAAAGCGAAAGACGCTTTTGTAAATTGTTGCATGTTTTGTTTTTTAAATTTTCTACTCCTGTGGGATCAGTTTTCGGGTAGTCGAAAATATCTCGAAAACTAGAGATGTTACAAAAAAGTAAAATGATTTATTAAATCTGCACACCAAATTACATCTAATGTGATAAAAATTTCCTTGGAAAATTTTGAAAAATGTAAATTTGTTCCGCAGTGTAATAAATTGTGAGAAATCAAATTGATTGAAAACAAAAAAAATAGATGTATATATGCAGTTTTACGGCAAGTTGATCCGAATATTATTTCTAAAAATTGCACTTTCCTTTATTGCAATTTGGTGTTTTAAATAATATTTTTTTTTACCTCTAATTAATTCTTTGTTTCAGGCAAATGCTAAGTGAATGGAAATATTAGTGAATGATGAAAATTAATGGAAAAAAATATGTGACTGATCATTATAATTAATTTTTTAGAAAAAAACCAGAAAATTTAATTGATTATATTATATTACTTTTTACTGCTCTTTCTCGATTTTTTTAGTCAATTATGAGTATTGGATTTTTTTTTTTAAAGAGAAAGGGACCTAACGCAAGGTGTAATTGTGTCTATGCAAGTGATGCTTTCGTAGTTGCCGCACATATTGAAGTGAACGCCTGAGCAGCTATTAATTATCTAAAGACTTATTTAGTATTACGCTTTCTTTGGCAATTTCTCGATGTGTTAAAAAATCCGAGTCTTTAATGAGCTATAATATCAAAGTTTTAGTCATCCACGTGAATACCAACAGATCAGTAGCTTTTGGGTTAAAGGCTCGTACACATGAATTATTATTGTTATTAATATTTTATATTATATTAGTATGGAGAAAAGAATAACTGAAGCGATTAAGCATCTGAGTGTCCTATTTAATAAAACACGCCGATTTGAATGAAGATGTGATGACTACAATCAAGCGCTAATATCTGCTCTTAAAAACATATGTATAAAAGTTTAAAATTATTATTGCAATATCTACTTTTTGCCTTATGCAAACGTGATGAACAAACAGTATTTTGCTACTATCGGTGTTCCATTCGAATCTTTTGTCAATCCTTTCTAAACAAGTCCAAAGAGCAAATGAAATTAATCTTAAACACCCTCACGGTTTTCTTAAACTTCCCTGGATCGTTTTTTATTTATTTGTTTGAAAGATGCTGCAAGAAGACCTTTAACATCGCGGCCTTAATATAGTTTATTATACTCGCGAATTTCAAACATTAGTAGCATAACTACTAATTCCTTAATTATATCAGTGAAGCTCATTTCTTATACTCTTTTTAAATAAAATACTCGGGATAAACACAAATCGCAATTCAAAGCAAACAACTAGCGCATAATCTGTCAGAGCGTTCTATGTAGCAAACCTTCTACACCTCATGCTTTGTTGTTAAAATTCGAATTGTCAAGTGAAGCGAGGAAAGTTGTATGTGTACGGCCTGTCGCAAAACTTGCATCTCCTTGGATCGCAGTGTTTATCTGTGGGCGGCATTTTTCTCTTCACTAGCAGCGCGACTATCCGTGTCGTTATAAAAAAGCTTGTACTTTGAACAGCAAAAAAAAAAATTATCAGCTAAAACTGGTTGAAAAAAATAGATCATATTAAAAGCAAATGAGGGAAAATTTATTGTGGTAATGAATTGTTCTAACACCGAGAGAGCACTGTAGCGGCTTTGTGACTTCTTATACCTTCGATTTTTTTTAAGCAAAGTGTATTGATAATTGTATAGAATAATTTAGTTCTAAAATGGTAAATATGCAACTATTTTCCAAGATTTTTACAAAATCGCCGAATATTTACTAGCATCGCCCGTACTTTATTTACTTTGCAGTTGTTTCATAAATCAACAGATAATAAAAATTATCAACACTAATGACCATAATTGCCGAAATACGAAAATCCGAATTGCTTATAGCAAAACAGTTATAATAAATATAAGTTATGTGTAGGCAACTTTTTTGCTTGTCCAACTATTTCATTTTTTTTGTTTCATTTGTTATAGTATACGAGTACATTTTTACATTTATTGGTACGAGGCGTCGCTGAACCCATTTTTTTTTGCTATGCTGTTAAGCAAAAAATTATCATCGCCCATAGCCGCAGGCGCTTAAACGCCCACCAAAGCAGATAAGCTACGCTGACCTTTTTCAGCGTATGTGTGTGAGTAGCTATATGTAGTTTTTATGTGCTTAACAAATGAAGTGATGCATTGGCATGTACATACATACATATATGTGTGAGTATGTTCTTACATATCTGACGATAACGCTTAGAAAAAACAATCGCTGTTCCCCTTGTAACTGTTGATGTGCATGTTATTGCGTTGTCAGCTGGATTTTCGGGCATATTTCTGCATCGAAATATGTCCACAGGGAGTCGTTAGTGGAGATAAATCAAATATGGATGTCATGGTTACATTTTTTTAGCTAATACAATTTAAATGTAATTCATATACAGCTTATGTGTATATTAGTTTTTATTGTATTAAAGCGTTGTTATCACTGCATTTAAACAAAGGCTAAACTCTTCGAAATAAAGTATTTTTACATTTATAGGAAGATTGGAAATTTTTATTCGAGATATATGTATGGTCCTTTTGAAATATCAGTGATAAGTGAAGCATAAAATTAATTATATCAACTGCTCTCAAGCGGCGCTCGAATTGTGTGAACTGATTACTCGTCGCTTAATAACACTGATTTGGTATTACGCGATACGTTAACGTATCGCTGCTATAGGAACTTGTTCGAATTCAGTGAACGGACCTCATATATTGTACCGTCGCGCCGCCCTCGCAATTTTATACACTTGACTCTCTAATTTTTGTATCGCCACCACTGGTTTTTGTTTTCCGCCTCTGTTTGCTTTACCCTTCTGAAGCGCCATATAATTGTGAGTATAATTAATCGAAACTAGATTTCAAATAACTTTTTTTTTTCTCGTGGTTATGTAGGGATGTATGTATATTATCGAAAATATTTTTTTTCTTCATTTTTAATGAAATAAAATCAAAGTTACAAAGATATTTTCTTAATATTTTTTTTTCTGTTTTGCTTTTATAATATGCCAGAAATTATTCACAGACTTGTAAAAAGTAGCAAGTTGGTATAGGGTTGCTTAGAAATTACCATTTTAGAATTATCTTTTTATTTATATATATAAAACAACGGAAATCGAAGTAAAGTCGGTCAGTGTTAAATGCCGACGCGTGCGCTTGTGGTATACGAATTTTCTGGGATCACTATTCTCATCACCTGCAACGGGATCAAATTGAAGTAAACACTTGCCACAGCGAGATTGCAAGACACATGTGGATGAGAGAAGAGTTCAACAAATTACACCTACCAGAGGTTACAATTTCCCATTTCACACAACAACGAAGGCGAAACTTTATTGTTAATGTTAAAATTTTAACATAAATTATTATGTATTTCTATTTTAAGGCCATGTAATGAACTGAGGAAAAATTCTTAAAATATCTTAAATACTAAATCACAGATTATACTAAGTTTATACAATTTTATTAGATTTACATGCAAATAAGCATATGTAGATATAAGCATATACATATGTAAATATATACATTTGTACACGCAACTGTCTTTGCATTATGAATCCATATTCTTAAATGGATGTGCATACATACAAAAATGTTAGCTGAGTGGAGTGGATGCTAAGGATCGTAAGCTCTTCATCATTAAGATCAGAGTTAGCCACAGGGAATTACTAAGATAGCGCCGCACTTTGGTTCTCTACCACTAAAATAAATTTGAACCCCTCTATTAGTTAAACGCGGAGCACGTGGTGAACTAATTAAAATTAGGTAGACATGCCAACAATAACTACTATCAGGTAGTGTGTGCAAAAGTATAAAGGAAACGAAATTAATTTAATAATAAGTAAATTTTGAAATAACTAGTTTGTGCGGAAAAAAATGTATTTTAGTATGACCCATAATTGTGAAAGTTGCTAAATATGTAAAAATAAAAAAGGGTGGTAGAATTAGAAAAATGAAATTAGTGAAGAAATACACGGAAACAAAAGAAAAAAAATAGTAAGATTTACTTATGATTAAACTGAATATACGAAGGGTTTGAAAGTTTTTATGTTGGAAAGAAAAAACAAATATGCTGAGACTAGAATCGGAGTAAGAAAATAAATATTTAAAAGGAATATGAGTAAATACATGCAAAACGGAAAAGAAAAATAAAGAGAATAGAAATATATGTACGTTAAAAAGAAATTAAGTGAGAAAAAAAAACTGAGAAGCGAAAAAAAGTAAGACAAAAGGAGAAATAATTTTAATAATATTTATTGTATATGGCTACGTCGGAATTATCTGTCCCCAGGTAAGTTAATGTAAAGCAGCAAAATACGCAATAGGAAATTCAATTGCTTAATAAATGTACACGAGAGGGGTGGAAGTAGGTTAGTTAACTTAAATAGTAAAATATTATTTTTGTATTAAAACGCAATTTTTTTGAGTTTAATTGTACAATATTTCCACATATTTCATACTAAAATAAGGTATAATTTTTACACTAATACGAATATGTTAAACTTTGAATTAGACATAACTACAATAACCTGTTAATCATGGAACTGTGAATTTAAAATTTTGGTTTGAAATCTAAAAACTTGTGAGTGAGTAACATTGGGGTTTCGGTAACAACTATGAAACCAATGGTAGGGTGGGCTTGGAATTCTGTTGGGATAATGAGATTAAGAAGGCAGGAAATTACAGTGTTCACTTAATTTCTCCGATAAATTTTCATAGTGTGCAAATTTACTTATCTCGTGTGTTCTTTTTGAATATCCATCTCTTCCCTATAGTCATGAAACCGAACCCCCCATCACTGAAGCAGCTGGTATGCTAGTGCACACAAATGGCAATAAGGGAGTGCAAATGAGTTCAAAAGTTCATAACAAGATATAGCGCAAACGTAGACGCCGTTTGCATGCCAAAAGTTTATGCATTACTAAGAATAGATTTGCAGCAAATGATATTTAAAATAAGTAAACTTTTATGAGAAACATATTAATATATGTGTATATTTATAATATTAAAATATGCGTTAAATTTCGATAAGAAAAAAATGTATACTTTCATTTACAGCCACCAAAAATTTTAACCATATCCAAACTTTCTAAATAAAATAATGGTTTGTTTTCCATTCAATTGCCTTTAACTTTTCAACGCGCTCGGTAAAGAAATATTTTTTTGTTGACAAATGGCAATATTATATTTACTTGTCTAATTTTTATTACAATTCGCCTAGAATCAAGGCGAATTTAACAAGGTGGTGTTAAGGAGCCAGCTGGTTTTTTCGCTTTTTTCGCTTTGTTGGACTGAACGTCAAAAAGCATCGTTCTGATTGGCTGGTGATGTAAATCACCTACAGAAATTTGACATTCAGTCCAGCAAAGCAAAAACAAAATACATGGACGCCTTTTACTTATATACGCTTACCACCACCTTGATAAATTCGCCTTGCCTAGAATCTATAACACTCTTTAGTATTAATGATATGTCAGTGAACGTACATATTTCATATTTCCAATATTGGCATGCATACGAAAACTCACGTCAACAATTTTCTTACGATTGCTTATTTGCTCACTATATGTTATGCCGAAGTGGTTAAACACAGCCTACTTCGATATGTTGATCCGATTTTAAAGAAGCGAAAAATTATTAAGGTAGTTTCTGGAGCTGTAGCTCGAGTATTTAAAATTTCTCAAGACATAGAAAGCAACCTATGAATTTTATATGGAAAAACAATTTTTGTATTTGATTATTTCACGTTATATTTATCAGATTAAAATCTTTCGGAAAGTTTCGTAGTATCTATATACATACATATGTATGTACATACTTACTAATTAAATTAGTTCAAGACTGATATTAATATTAAGCTATATATTTTGGTTTAAAAGAAAAGTTTCCAATTATAAAGCTTTTTGTGTGATGCAACGCATTAAAAGTTCGGGCAGGGTTCATTTGACTTATTTTGATAATTGACTATCAATATTTTCTTTTACCAATTTTGCTTCTGAATTAGTGTTTTGTTATTTTAATTCAAAATGTAAAATATTTAATTAAAAGTTACTTATTGTTTTTTATTTTCCGAATCTAAAATTCGATTATGACCCAGTATAATAAAGTGGATAAAAGGTAACATTGATACTGATTTTTTTTCCATTGCAGAGTGTATTTAGTTTTACTTCCAAAATAAAATAAATTTTGTTCATGCGTTAATGAAAGAAAAAATGTTTGTGATTTAAATGACGACTACTTACTCGTCTGCTAAAGTGTGTCCATTATCCACTTTTGAAGTTTTAGATGCTTAAAAATTTGTTTTGAAGAATAGTTTTAAGAACATTAGAGAAGTATATGCACGGAATTGATCTGTTCACACCATTACAAAACCTTATATTGAAAAAGTGTATTCTTTTAGGCATAATAACCCATATTAGACACTTAAATATTAATATCCAAAACGCCACATTGGCATAAACGGCAAAGTATAAATTAAAGCACTCACTGTTAAGCCGCGCATATTTTTGTTTACTTTATAGTAAACAAATTCAACATTTTAAAAAATTTCATAGTCGTTGCGCCAAGTCAATTTCCTATAATCAAAGCCAATTCATTTTAGCAGCAATCACATTTTCAGCCATATCCATGCTAGTTTAATGGATAGTTATTACCACGGGAAACCACTTTATCATTGTGCCGAAAGGCAAATGACACAAGTGTGGGCGTGATTCGGCTGTTAAATAACACAGATTTTGGACACCGTACGGCATGCATCAATAAGTCACACCCAAATACAAATTTGCCTATATAAAACATGACGTATGCGAAATAGTGAACTGATTGATGCCAAGTAAACTAACAGCCTGTCTCGCTCTCTCTCCCTCTCAACGTATCAAATAACCGATGTTATGTAAATAACTCATTGCAACAAGAAAAACAAATGCGTTTTGCAAGTTGCGCTTGCCGCATACGTTGATCACTTTTGGGCATAGCACAGCTGTCATACATCGTAGCCATCAACAACACCAACAACATCATCATCAGCAACATCATCACCGCCATGCATATCACCACACATGATCATTGGCTTTGCGCGAAAAACTCAAATCATGATTAAAATGCAAGCAATCACCAGAACCACCACCACCGCTTACGTCGCGCCACTGGCTTCACTCTCGCCGACGCCACCAACACCATCACAAAAACGTCCTACATCATCAACAAACTAAAGCCTCACATCAGCAGTCAGCAGGCATCGGTTAGCATGCGTCGTTTTCGGCTAACGTTGACAGCTGCCCGCCTGTCTGTGGGCTTTTGTATTGGTGCATAGACCAGTGTGCCCATTTCCGCTTCAAGCGCCTGCTAAAATGTTATCTACAAAATGACTCAACCCCGTTGCATTTGTATGTTTTGATGCTGGCTTAACCATATGAACATATTCACAGGCATCAATATATATTTATGTGTAACTAAGCTAACCAACATGTCCACTGCTGGCTTGCTGGGCTGTCTACTGTTAATGTGATACATATTGCATGTGTTTGCGTGTGTGTGTAGTTTGTATTGGTCAACAATGTGGGAAACATGTGTTAAATGCATGTTACCAATCAATTGTCTACTGCTAGTTGCTTAGCCCCATATGTACATATGAATGTATGTTTGTATAAGATGTATGGTTGTTGGCAACATACATATGAGCTTAATTTCTAACGATTGACTGAGAAGTTGCCCATCAAGAAAATTATAGACTGAGGACGCCGATTGCTTTGAAAGCAGAACAAGGTAATAAAATAGATTCGAATAGAAAAAGAAAGACTGGAATAAAATGGCATCAAATCAAATTGCAAATTGCGCAGAATAGAGAGGAAACGGGAAACGTAAAACAACAGTAAGTAAGAAAGAAAGAGATGATAAATACAAAAAAAAAACATAAACGAAAAGAAAGGAAGTGAAGAGAAATGAAAAAAACATAAACAAAAAAACAAAAAGAGAAAGGAATGCAATAGGAAAGAAGGGAAAGAAAAGAATAGTAAAAAATATAAAATTAAAATAAGGGAAAAGAAAAAAAAAGAGTAAGGAAGATAAAAGAAAAGCGAAGAAAAGAAAAAAAAAGAAAATAAAAGGAAGAAAAGAAAAGCAAAGAAAACAAAAAAAGAAAATAAAAGGAAAAAAAGAAAATAAAAGAAAATAAAATGAAAGAAGACAAGAGAAAAGAAAGGAAAAGAAAATAATAGAAGAGGAAAGAAGACAAAGAAAAGCCAAGAAAAGAAAAGAAAAAAATTAAAGAAAATTAAAAAAAGAAGAGAAAAAGAAAGAAATAAAAGAAAATAAGAGAAAATAAAAGAAAAGCAAGAAAAATAAAAAGAAAATATTAGAAGAGGAAAGAAGATAGAGACAAGAGCACAAAAGAAAATAAAAGTACGGCAAATAAAAACAAGAAGAGAAAAGAAAGGCAAGGAAAAATAAATCAAAATAAAAAATTAAAGAAAAGAAAAGAAGAAACAAAAGAAAAGCAGAAATTAACTAATAAAAATGAAAAAAACATAGACGCAAATAAAACAAAATAAACATAAATTAAAATTTAAAAAAAATGCAATTAAGAAAAATATAATTCCAAAATATAATAGACAAAGTGCAAAAACCATAGAAATACGTAAAGAAAAGTTGATTTGTAATGAAAGTTGCTGAAAATACCTACAACCAAAAATAAGAACAAAAAGGTAAAACAGAAGTTAATATTTATATATAGGAAACCATAAAAAATAACATGTATTCAAATGAAATTTTTTTTTTGAATTACATAAATGAACACAAAACAATAAAAAATATTAATAGGCAAAACACTTAAATTACTGTTATTAATTATGTTTATATTGTGCAAATATTAAGAAGACTAGTAACAAAATCCACGATAAAAATATAGAGTTTTAGAAAAATGTTCAGCATTTTTGACATTCCCAAGCAAGTTAGTTTTAATACTGAAAACTCAAACTCACAATAATAATCCTTCCCCATCCCAAACAATAACAGACTGATTTAAGAAACTTGTATAGAAGAAAATTTTATATTCATTACCTGAGTTTCATTTAATATGAATTGTTCGATTTTCTTGAGAGCTGTTTACTAACCTTAAAGAACAAAATTTAGACCGATTCCGAAATATGTCTAATAAATTATAAAAAGTCACCTGACTGAAAATTGAGGGACTAATTTGCGTTTAAACAGACGGACAGACTGGCAAACAGACGGACATGGCAGATCTGAAATTTCGGTATATTTTTGATATGTCTAACTCTTATCCAGTAATACTTATACCAGGTAACGAAGCAGTGGACGAGCTTGCAAGAGAAGGAACATCCATTCCGCTTTCGTCATATTTAGTTGAAGGGTTTAGGTATGCCGCTCGCTGCCTTTAAGCTCCTTCTAAGGGACTTATCTCTTAAAGAACCACGAGGCCGATAGAAAAATAATAATACCTGTATCAAGTTCAAACTAATGTGGCCTGAGTGGGACGGTCACACGGTCTCTCTTGCTGAGTAGAGCACATCTGCCCTTGGTTTTCGGGGTCATAACAGGTCACATACTGATGGGAATACCTGCAGAGAGACTGTTTGCCCCTTACCACGAATTCTGCAAAAGTTGCAGAAACGAGCAAGTGCCTGAAACCGTGAGGCACCTTATTTGAGAACGCCTTTCACTATTGAAGATAATAAGAATATTCTTGGGAGCTGAGTTATTTTACGACTTAAGCGACCTGGTCGCTGACAGCCACTTCAATCTAACCTAACTCTTATTTATCTGGTACTAACAAACATTATTTTGTATGAATGGTTTAAAAACATATACTTTGTATTGATATAAATAGACAGAAATTATTTCATTTGTACTAAATTATATTAAAAATTTAATTAAATGAACACCTAATAAATATTGTACCAGTCTTGCTTGCGCTTCGTAGAAAATAATAAGTTCGATAGCAAAAATTCTCTTTATTTATATACCGAATACACAAACAAAATATATATGTACATATGTATGTATAATAATAAAAAAACATGCAGACAAATTTCTTCGTTTGCTTCAAGGCAAGGTGCAATTCCGGACGAGAGAACCTTACTTGGCGCAAGCTTGAAGCTAATTTATTTTACTAATGATCAGCAAAAATAAATCAGCGAAATATAAAACTAATGCAGCAGCGTTGCATTTAAGTATAAACAAAAGGGTTGCAAAACAACATATGTAAAATAATAGGTATTGCAGGCATGCTACTTAAAGAACTTATACAAAAGCTAAGAAAAGCAGGACAGTTACAATATTTACCTCGTTAATTAATAAAAATTTATAACATTAACCAAAAGGTGAAAATAAAGAAATCAAGGACTAAACATTAATTGAAAAGTTTAAATAGCGGCAGATCAGTTGTTCTTGTTTGTAGTTGGTTTGTTTAAGGAAGATGAATAAACACTACAGTCCATTTGGCTAGCGTAGCACAGCATGTAGCGTGTTGGCTCTGCAACTCCGAGCTCCTGGGTTCAAAGCCTGGGAGAAGTGGTTATGAAGAATTAATTTAATTAATTAAATAAAAAGATGTCTGATGAGGAAATGTGGTGATTTCCGAAATAGTACTATAACTTCTACGATTAAAAACTGTTGTTGTTTTTTCACAAACAATTTCTCATAAACTGGCCTTGAGCTCAATAAAATTGTCAATTATTAACATTTATTAGGCCAACAGAAAAATAACAAAAATTTAATAAAATAAAACAAACAAAAATTACATTTCAAAAAATTTATGAAAAAAGCATCTCTGTTTGAGCAAGAATATTCCAAAATTCTCAGAAATTTTGTTGTTGGATAGTTCTTGCTTGACTTTTAGACGAAGGGACCTATTGATAGTAATTTTTCCTCTTTTTTTATATTGCAATTGGCTTAAATAATTTCTAACTGGTTTTTTTTTCTTTCATTCAAAATAGATGGATATTGTTAATGCTTAAGTTTGCTTAAGAAGTGTCTGATAGTTTTTTTTTCCAAATAATTATGTTGCCATGCTTATTTACGAAAATCGTCTACGCAATTCTTTCCCTTAAATGGTATTTTGGTAAATCAGCTTTTTAGCTAACGAAATTAAAGTTGTACATATATTTTGCAGTTCTAAAATATGCCCTAAGCTTTAAAGAGTATTCAATAGTATTTCCTAAAAGGTAGTAGATTTTCACACACACACACACACACACACACACATGTACAAATATACTAACATGCCTTGTTAGTATTTATGAAATGAGTATTGGCCCGTCAGCATACCACTTTTTAGATTTATTTATAGCTTATGGAAATTAAAAATGAGTTTTCCAAGTCAAAGCGTTTCGAATTTCGCAAGCTGTTGTTGTGTGTACATAAATAAGCACATTTTCAAGCACTTCTTTATGAAATGGATGAGCTTGAGCATAAACGAACTGTGCGGAAATTGAGAAAATTTTTAATTGAGTGCTTACGTGTGTGAATGTATGTGTATATGTATGTATGAATGTATTTGTTAAAGCTTATTTGTAAGTATGTGCGACAATATTTCTAATAAATATGAAATTCCGAAGGCAATTACTTTGAATTATTGACAGTATATAATTCCCAAATATCTGAGACAAATTTATCTATATTAATTGTTTTTTTTTTATATTTTCCTTGTAGTTTGACTTAAGGAGAATTAAGTTTATTTTACTCTTAACTCTCTTTGCAGTCAGACTAGAGCTCCGTATAATAGGATTGGGCGGACGATGGCTGTATAGATCCAGAGTACTATCTTAGGGGAGAAACGCGGCGTAAGCGATCACCTCGTAACCATCTCTTTCCATGCGTCGCAAGAGCTGATTTACCGTTACCACTCATAAAAGTGGAGATAGAACTCCTCTTTGCGGAGTGCCTCTGTTTACGGGTCTGCGATCGGTGATTTCCCCCAGCTGCGAACACACTCCCCTGATGGTGAGCATTTGGTAAATGAGTCCAACTAGAGAGCTGTCCACTAGCAGATCCCTCAGAGCCGATGTAATCGTTTGCGGGGTTACATTGTTGAATGCCCCCGCTATGTCGCTATGTATGCAACAAGTGCAAGGGATTTTTTAAGCTTCGAAACTAGTGAGTGGAGTGCTGTATCCGTGGACTTTCCTTTGGTATAGGCATGCTGCGCATTAGACAATAGGGATGGACAAATCGAGATCCTAATATACATCTCAATTAGTCTTTCGAAAGTTTTGAGTAGAAAAGAGGCCTAAAGTCATTTTGTTTAGTGTGTGAAGCACTTCCATGATTTGCTGTAGCTGAGCTGGGTAAATACAATCTGGCTCCGCACTTTTGTAGGGTTCGAATTTGTATAAAGCCCTGCATATACTTCTGTCGCTTATTATCTCGTTTATAAGCTGCGGTCTGACATTCCTTTGTTCCGACTCATTTTTAAAATCATTGTTGTACTCTGAGAAATGTTTGTCTAGAAGCAGATTAACAGTTTCAACACTAGAATCGGTCCAGGTCTCATCTTGCATTTAAAGAAAACTGGGTGCCGTCGGTGATTTTGCCAGAACTTTTCGAAGCCTCGAGGCTTCAGTTGTGGTCTCTATCTCGCTGCAAAAATTATTCCAAGAAGTGCGCTTTGCATTCCGCGTGTCTTTTTAACATATTCTTACTTAGTATTGCTTTATAATGCGCCCAGGACGACCCCGGGGCATCATGCCTAGCAGCATTAAATGCTTTCCTACATTCTTGACGTAGTCTGTTTAGGTCTGAGGTCCACCAGGGGGGTTATATTTTTCTTTCACTTTCAGTTTTCTATAATAACCCCAGTTAGTTTTTTTGATATTCTGCATCACCTTAGGGGTGGGTGGTGAGTCTGATATAGTGAATTCTATAAACCTATGGTCCGAAAAATAGTGCTCTTTCAGGACCTTCCAGTTTAATATGTGGTTACTAAACTTATCAGTACTAAGGGTAATATCTAGGACTTCTTTACGATTTGCTGTTATAAACGTTGGGTCAGTGCCTTTGTTGCATAAAGCCAGATTTGTATTAAGAAAGTAATTATAGAGTGACTCACCTCGTTCGTTGATGTTGGAGCTACCCCATTGCGTGTGATGGTCGTTAGCGTCTCCTAAAATAATGAGCGTTGTACTTAGTGGGTTTGTGTCCCTCACTAGTCCCCTCATTGGTTTTAGCGGCAGAGGCTCTTCGTGGTCATGAGCCAGATAAAAGTGGCCAGCCTGAGCCTTTTCTGTGTCAGGTCAATGCTGACTGTGGTTATGTCTCCATTACTATACTATGTTAGAATAAAAGAGTTAATTATAATTTTAATTAGAATACAGGTGCGGGGCTTCGCTTTACCTCTCCAGTTTTATTTATTTATTTAATGAAAGTGGTTGTATCTGTAAGTCTTTTATAGTACATCAACTGGATGGAAGTTACACAAAATTGAGTTCTTGCATAATACTATGTAAATTTAATGTTAACAAATAGCCAAATGGAAAAACTAACATACATATATTTAAATACTTTAAATTAACATTAAATTAAATTAATTTAAGAGTTAGGAATTAACATTTTAAAATTACAATTGAATTTAAATTTAAACGTAAATGTCAGCTTGCGGCTAAATATAGGCGTTAAAAGAATTTTGTTTCTCCATAAAAGATGTGGTCATATTTTTTTAGGCCGTAGACGTAACGTGTAACGTTATTTAACGCTACATCTATTTTATGAAACGAAGTAGAGTCAAGTTTGCTATAAACAAGCTCAGAGTAGGTTATGTGTGGTACGATAAGTTGAATAGCTTACTTTTTCTCGTTTCCAAGGGTGTAAATAACGCTGACATTCGTAGCCTACGCAAAACATTATACACTTTACTTACAACTTTATTTATGTGGTCAGAACAGCTCAACTTCGAATTAATAACAAAGCCTAAGTTTCTTTTTTGTCAGTAAACATGAGGGCACTTTTACCAACAAAAAGTTCGGAAATATCCTCTACATGTACTACACTATTAATGATGTAATTAATAGTTTCGTTGACTGTTCCGAATTACTCGAGCTGATCAGTTTTAATATACCCAGCAAAGTTCTTCGTTTTCAAAAACCATTTTGTCTTCATGTGATCACAGCCAATTATTTTCTTCATGCACCAATATTTAGGGCGCTTTTAGAGTTTAATAAAATTTCAAAGAGATTAAATATTGATTTTTCATCACCGAGATCTGTTTTTAAATCAGCCATTGACGATCTGTATCGTTAGTTTTAAGAAAATTGTATATGTAAATACCTCTAGTATGTAAGATATACTATGTCATAGACTGAATAAATAAATAAATAAATAAATAAATAAATAAATAAATTGGCAACACATATGACTTGGCAGAGTTTAGACAAAGACAATTGTCATGAGCCCATTGCGAAATTGTTGACAGGTCACTATTAATTTTGTAACATAAATCCTCCACAAGACCAATACGACTAGACAAATACAGTTGAATGTCGTCAGCATAGGCATGGAAATTTACATACTGACACACAGAAAACACATCCTTGGACAGAGCCCTGTGGCACACCAGAGATAACATTACAGCCTTGCTCACCACCTTTTGAGCTCTTCCCGCAAGATAGCTGGTCATAAGTTTAATAGAGCTGTCCGAAAATCCAAAGAGATATTTAAGATTTTAACAAAGAAGGTCATGATTTACTAAGTCAAATGCTTTAGAAAAATCGAGAAGGCGAAGAAGGGTTAAATCGCTATTGTCATATCGTATCCTTATGTCGTGAAGTATTTTTAGCATAGCCGTGGAGCAGCTATGGTTAGGTCTAAACCCTGACAGCAATGGAGATAAAAAGTTGTTTTCTTGAATAAATAATGCAATTTTTGCTGCCATCAGTGACTCACACACTTTAGAAAAAGCAGGTAAAATACTTATCGGTCTATAGTCACTGGGGCTAGTAGAAATACTCTTTTAGGCAACGGGAATAATGACAGCCTTCTTCCATTCAGTTGGGAAATATGAGGTTGTGAAGCAGTGATTAATGACATGGTTTACAGTACCCAGAATAAATGGCAGTACAATCTTAACGAATTTTAAAGATATGCCATCCCCACCGATGGCATTGGATTTGACACTCCGCCAAATTCTAATGCTTCTTTAATGTTAACGTTGTTAGTAAAGTTTTGAGCTGGAGGACTATTACGAGTACTGCTTTTGCTGGCGCTAGCGAAATAATCATTAAGTTGGTTTGGGTCAATTTCACATGTACTCTTAAGTTTTCCATGCACATTTAAGTTTTTTAAATTGCGCCATAAGTCTTTTGATGGTAAGGAAGGGCACATCTTAGAGTTACAGAATAACCGTTTCGCGCGTCTTATTTATAATGACAGTTGCTTTGTTTCGCGCAGTTTTGTACTCCGACCAAGCAAAGTCAGTGTTGCTTTTTCTCCATTTTGCATGCAATTTATTTCAAAGTTTTATAACAGAGCTGACTTTTTTGTTGTACCAGGGACAAGAACTATTCATAGTCTGGGCAGCACGTAAAGGAACATGATCGTCGTATAATTTAGTCAAACTTTTGTTTAAGAAGTCAAGTGTTGCATCTACAGTTTCAACGAACCAACATTCATCTAAGTTAACATTTGATAGACTAGTTAACATATCATTAACATTTACAGACTTTCAGCAAGACAATTAAACGCAACATCTAATGCACAAAAAATTAGATCATGGTCACTTACCCCAACTAATGTCGTTACTGATTGTGAACTAACTGTTACAGATAGTCTTTTGAGTTTAGGTTTATTCTAAATTAATGGCTTTCTTAATAAACTAAATCGTATTTTAGATCTAATATTTATAAGTGATAATGTAAATCATTTTGTTTCGGAATGTCTTACACTTATCTCGCCGCCGACGAGCCATCATATTCCTTTAGTAGCGCGTTTTGAATTTTATGAATTCTTTGATGTTCCTATTATAAGTAATAGGTCTATTCTTAATTATAATTTTTGTGATTTTGTGCACTTAAATTTACTTCTGCTAAGTTACGACTGGGACATTTTACTCTCTAGTTTAAACACTGTAAATGCTTTCAAAATATTTAAATCTGCCGCATTTGAACTCTGTGCCAGCGTTGCTCCCCCCGTTCATGGCCATAAATATAACTTACCTTGCTACACTCGGGAACTAAAACATCTTAAAAATCTAAGAAATAAATTCCATAAAAAATTTAAGGCTACTGGGCTCCAAATTTACTTGGATCGCTACCAGTTCCATCAAAAGAGTTTAAGGACTCTCGATAAGTCTCTTTTTAAACAGTATATCAATAACTACGAATCTTGTATTAAAGGCAATCCCAAATCATTCTGGAGATATATCAGATCACTTAATACTAATTCAACAATACCTTCCTCCGTATTCTTTAACAATAAGGTTGCAACTACTCAGATGGGTTATCTGCTATCCTTCTTAAAAAGTGTTCATCGCTAGTTAAACCTCTAACGATGATCTTCAACTTGTCCCTCTATCTGGAATTTTTATTTATGACTGGAAAAAGTCTTTTATTATCGCAATTTTGAAAAGTGGGAATAAAAATGATGCTTCTAATTACAGACCAATTTGGATGTCATCGTCCGTCTCTAAGCTATTTGAGTGTGTAGTTAAAGAAAGTCTTGTCTCTTCTGCGGTTTTCACCGAAGATTGCCTTGCTGCCTTCCGCCAGGGCCATCAAGTTGATACTGTTTACACTGACTTTTCGAAAGCATTCGACAGAGTTTCGCATAAGGTGTTAGTTTCTTAATTAGAAGTCCTGGTATTTCACTCTACATTCCTTGGGTGGCTCAGGTCATACTTAAGCGACCGTTTTTGTGTGGTTGCATTTGATAATGTTTCTTCTCACCATTTATGGCAACTTCTGGTGTTCCCCAGGCTAGCATTTTAGGTCCTTTGTTGTTTGTCCTATTCATTAATGATATTAGTTCTTGTTTCGTTACTTCCGAGTTTCTTTTGTATGCTGATGATTCTGATGACTCAGCTGCTCTTCAGGTAGATTTTGACAAGGTTCATTTGTGGTGTAAACTTAATCATCTTGCACTAAATGTCAATAAATGTTCTTACTCTACCTTTACCAGGAAGCTTAACACTTTCATTACAAGTTATAAGATTTCTGACACACGCATGAAATTCATGAGCGAAGTCAAGAACTTGGGGCTTTTTTTCGATGCTAAACTAAGTTTTTCCACCCACATTAGTTATGCTATTTCCAAATCTGATGCTATGCTCGCTTTTGTTCGACGCAATAGTCAACACTTTTCTGACCCTTAACCGGTTAGAGCGAGTAAAAAAAAGTTCCTTAAAATTTGCATTACGTTCGTTGAATTTTTCCAACCATATCCCTTCTTACGAAGCTCGTTGGCTTCTCCTGAATTTACAACCCTTGCACAGCAGAAGTATGTACCTCTCAGGTGCCTTTGTTGTCAACATTGTGAAAAGTATAGTTGACTGCCCTTCTCTCCTTAAAAGATTGTCTTTTAATGTTCCGGGCTGGATCTGTCCTTTCCAATAGGTATAATCTGTATGTTACTTTATAATCACTCAGTTCATTAGATTTAAGCCATTTTTTATTTATAGTCAGTAAGAATTGTATTCATTTGACTGAAATAAATAAATAAATAAAAGACATTTGGACAAATTTAAGAACGTGGTGTAGACTACAGGTGATAATAAGATCTAACAGGCTAGGGCGCGCATTGTTTGCATATCTTGTTGGTACGAATAACTCAACAAAAAACGAATCTAACACGCAACACCTATGAGGGTTATACACACAAGACACTAGTATCTTTGTTACACCGTCCGAAAGTTCAACAATTATAAATTAAATATCAGAGTTTTGTAATGCTGTTAAAAGTCCCATGTTCAGGGTATCTCTATAATAAATTGCAACACCTCTCCCTTTTTTGGATGTTCGATCGCAACATACAAGTTTATAGTTAGCAATGCCATAGTAAAAGTCAGAGATATCAGGATTAAACCACGTTTCCGAAACACAGATAACATTTACGCCTGACTCTCCAAAGATACTCCTAACATAGTCCAGCTTATGACTGCTAAGGCTTCGTGCATTAAATGCACCACATTAAGGCCATCAGATCGTTTACAAATAATATCTATCAAAATCGAATGGTTCTCATCAATGCTGGAAGAAGAATTCCTACTGGGGTTTATGTCGAACATACTCAGCATGAGAATAGGCAACCCAAAGCGCATTGAAAATTTGAAAACATAAAAACTTAAATGCACACGATTGCAACAAATAAAAATAGATACGAATGTGGCATAATAGGAAAATAACCGAAAGTTACAGAAATATTGATGAACAGAGAGCGATAGACATTTTTTGAAGGTGAGAAGTAGACTTGGAAAGAAAGACAAAAAACTTAATATAAGAGACTTAATTTCTGAGATTCCACAAGCTGGAGAAAATATAGGTAGGTAAGTTTGGGTTGAATAGTTGCAACATTTCCAGGATCTCTACTGGTTCCGATGGTACCAACCCAGGCTCTTGCTCTTGGGCGTGATAGTATGTCCTTTGCATCTACTACCTTGAGGCAGGTTCCGGAGTACACTTCGACAACCTTGTCGATGGCCTCTTTGTACATTTCGACCGATCTGTTATCAACCATCCAGCATCAGCGCATGATGGCGGCGATCCAGAGGACTCTTTCAGCACTGCTAGTGCTACTTTGGCTAGGGCGGCATAAACCCATTTCCTCGTTATTGCTATCAATGACGCCTATAACTTTTCGATTTTAGCAATTTCTAAGAAGGGTGGAGTCCATGCGACCTGCGTTTTGGCCCTTTTCGGTGCTAACGTTACATTTCCTCTACGGATCATTGTCGCTTGGTAGCCGCTGACTTGCCGTATAGATTGACATCAAAGTCTGGAATAACCAACCTAGCCCACTCGATATCCTGACGATGGAGAATCCGTGAGGCTTTTCGTCTATCTTGATGGGATTTCGACGGGTTTGAACGAATGAATTCCTTGGCCCTATTGCTCGCCAACGGGCCTTGCCTTGGTCTCACCACAGTCATCCCGCCAAACGCTGTTCGCTGAGTAACAAGATTGCTGCAGGAAGGCCCAGGGAGCTCGTTGTCGTCATTTTGGGCCTCCTGGCTCATACCACTTTTGCGAGTGACATTAGCCTTCGGGCTTCTCGGACCAGGTGGTACCTTTGTCCTTGGGTGAATGGGTGCACTCGCACAAGATGTTCGCTTGCGCTGAAGGCTTTGTGTCTTTAAGCTCGGTGGTGCCGTAGCTGTTTGTGCTGCGGAAGTTGTGGCTCCTGTCGGCCTTTGATTGGGAGCGCCGCACTCCCTTGTTGAAGTTGATGTGCTTATTTTGAATTTGCCCATAATATTGAACCCACGAGTGGCAAAGAAAGGGGAACGTCCACCCGGGCAGAGATCCGCTGTACCTGGGCGAGGCTAGTTAGCTCCGAAGGTTGCCCGGTATCCGGAGAACGATAAAGCGATAATAATAATATAAATAATAATTTTGCGCTTACGCTTTATAGCTCGGTGTTTGGCCTACCAATTGGGCGGACCTACAATTTTGTGCCGCCTCCGAACGGCAGATGTTTTTTATGAGAAGCTTTTCTATGGCAGAAATATCCTCCATTGCCTGTCGAGGGGTCACCGCTATTAGAAAAAACTGTTCATCGCATTGTCGAGTAATAGCACGCACCGCTACCAACTCGACCACATCGGCCACTAATGTATATACATACGATAATTAATGTAAACAGGCACTTTTCCACACGCAGAGGTGAACACATGTAAAAAACAAACTTATTGTTAAGGAAATTCAAATGTTTTTATTTAATGTGAAGTACAATCGATACAATTAAGTTCTGAATATAACACCATTCAAATGGCCTCCCCGACTTCTTTTACAGGAACGAATTCGATGAAACCAATTTTCGAGTACTTTTTCCACTAAATCAAGTCGTATGTCATGAATAGAGTCTGGTTTATAGCTATAGACCAATGACTTCAAATAACACCACAAGAAGTAGTCTAATGGTGTTAAATCACAACTTTTTGGAGGCCACTCAATGTCACAATTTCTTAAAATAGTCGAATCTCCAAACTTTTCTCGCAATAATTCGATCAACTTCTTCCAATTGCGGCCATAAAAAGGTGGTTATCAACGGTGTCACCAGCTTCATTGCGAAAGAAGTACGGACCGATTTTTCCACCAGACCAACCTGTCAATTTAGGTGAATGTAATGGTTGTTTATGAATAATTTGTGGATTTTCTTCGCGAAAAAAAATTACAGATCAAGCCATATTAAAAATGGCCGGAACGACACCTAGAAATCATATAATCCCTATTGGAAAACAATTTACATTCGAGGAATTTCATAATATTTAATTTTTTTTTAGACTTTCATGTAAATTTAGTATGTTGTAAAAAAACTTATAAGATATGACAAAACGACCGGAAATCAAAAAACATTTTGTTTCTGTTAATAGTAAATTCGATTTGTGTTGGTAAACATACACAAATACGTACAAACACACAAACAGACATTCATAAGTGCTAGAGAAAAGGCGGCAACTACAATGACTTCTTTATCCTGAATAATGCCCAACGAGAGAGCATTTGGTTACCTCCAAATGAAGCCGGCCGCAAGGAAGCTTAAGGAATAAGCTTAGTGGAGTGGCAAAATAAATGGAACCGTGCGATAAACGGACGGTGGAAACATCGATGTTTTCTGGATAATAATCGCTGGTTTCAAAGTAGCCATGGCGTAGTAGATTTTTACACGACCCAATTTATATGCGGTCATGGATGCTTTGAGTCGTATTTCCACAGATTCCAGCACGAGATCGAGAATTACTGTGATTTCCATAGGAATAGACCATACTGCAAGCTGTAATTTGCGAAAACCTTTCTCCGAAATCAATCGTAAATTACATGTGAATAGGCAAATGGAACCTAGCTGATGGCATTATTTTATCAAAGACTCTAAGAAGAGAAGAGAGATCAAGATGCAGAAGCGCCAGTACTATATGATACGAAATAAGTGGTAGATCAGAATCTTGGCCTTTCCGACTGCGCTTAATTTTAACGACTATCTTCCAACCGCCAAGTGGCGCTCCCTGGACCCAACGAACGGTTAGATCAGAATATCGGACCTTTCGACTACTTAAAGCTTTACAGCGGTGCCGAAACACACACACACACAGGCGTTGACGCGGATTGGAACCTAGGACGTTCCAACCGCAAAAATACGTAACGAGAAAACATAATATTAAAGATTAATATTTTTCAGACATAGTTGCAGCAAACACTTAAGCCCACCGGCAATGAACTGATAGGACTTTGTCAGTGTGGCTTTAGACCTGGTAAATCTACCACCGACCAGATATACACAATACACCAGATCTTTGAAAAGACCTGAAAAAGAAGAATCGACACACACCATCTTTTTGTAAACTTTAAAGCCGCCTTCGACAGCACGAGAAAAATTTTCCTATATGCCGCAATGTCTGAATTTGGTATCCTGGCAAAACTTATACCGCTATGTAAAATGACGTTGAGCAACACTCCGAGCCATTTTGATACCTAACGAGGTTTCAGACAAGGTGACTCTTTGTCGTGCGATTTCTTTAATCTGATGCTGGAGAACTAAATCGGTCAGGAACCACCTTATACAAGAGAGTGCAATTGCTGTTGTACGCCGATAACATTGACATCATCTGTCTTAACAACCGCGCAGATAGTTCTGCCTTCTCTAAACTAGATAGAGAAGCGAAGCGAATGGATCTGGAGGTGAGCGAGGGCAAGACGAAGTATCTCCTGTCATCAAATAGACAGTCGGCACATTCACGACTGGGATCTAAGATCACTGTTGGCAGTTATAACTTCGAAAAAGTAGAGGACTTCATTTACTTAAAAACCAGCAATAACACCAATAACAGCGTCAGCCTTGAAATCCAACGCATAATCTCTCTTGCCAAGAGGTGCTACTTCGGACTAAGTAGGTAATTGCACAGTAAATTCGTCTTTCGACGGACAAAAACCTCCTCTGCGTTGGAAAGACCAAGTGCAAAAAGACTTCGCTATACTTGGGATTTCCAATGGGCGCCAGTTAGATAGATAGGGACAGCTGGCGTGCTTTGTTGAAATCGGCCAAAATCGGTTAGGTGGTTGATGCGCCAATTAAGTAAGTAAGTAAGTTACAGAAAAATAATTAAGCTTTTTAAACGTTGTGGTGGACTGGAACCTAGGCCGTTGCAACCGCCAAGAGCAACAGATGCAAAACTGGTCTAGTGTTCCCATTGCTAACGTTCTAAAATAATATGTATATTATATCGGAATATTCATCGCATTCATTGCACATTGATGTATTTGTTTAGAAAATATTGTAAAGGGAAACAGGCTGCGGCCCACAACTGATTATAATGGACCTAAAACGTTCGATCGATCTGAGTGCTCAAACCACCTCCCAACTTAGTACCTGACGGTGTTACCGTGGAGATCGGTACATGACAGTAGGAGGTTTAGTGCAGGTTAAAGACCCACACTGCCTGGGTAAAGGCTTTCGATGCTGCCTCCTCGTTAAAAATACATACATGTAAAATGTTGGGATAATTTTGGAATAGCGCAAGGTGCGCTAGCTGCATGGAAATTAGAATATTATTCCTTAGAAATGAAAGGAAGGTGATTTCAATTCGAAATATTTAATTCAATCTTTATTGATTGCAATAAAATGGTTGATACAGAGATCGCGGTAAAAACGTATGGGCCAAAGTGGCGTATAAAAAGAGAAAAAAAAGGGTAAAAAAGCGGTGCGGACGCGGCGGCGTTAATATTTAGACTGACTAATAAATTTTTGATATTACATTACTTACGGTCCCTGGGTCACCCCATGGTACCGTTTCCAATTCAGCAAATTAATTTAGAACATAATTTTCAAAGAATGGTGTTGCCGGCCGCACCGAAAGAACAATTTTAAAATCTTAATTTAGAGATCGATGAGATTGGGACTCATGTCCTCAACATGCCGGCCCCCCTGCACCGGTCCTAGGTGTAGCAGCTCCTTCAGCTTCTCCAACGTTAGGACGGCTTTGCTGAACAGCTGGTTGATGCGTCGTTGCATTGCGCCGCGCCCATGTGCAGGCTTGGGTTTTGTCTTTTCCACACGGCTAGCTAACGTCGGTCGTCGGTGGCTGGTGGTAGCGCGCGGTTCGTTGCGGCGTGGGCGGTCAGGTGGTGGCGCGGTGGAGCGATGCAGCAGTGTGTGGTGGGCCTTTCCACATATATGACAGCTGTCCGCGGAGTCGCACGCTCCCGTGGAGTGTGACGTAGCCAAGCAATTGATGCAGTAGCGATGACTCCGCGCGGACTCATAACGCTCATCTGGCGTCATAGCCCTAAAGGCGTGGCAAAACCTCAGCGAGTGGAAGCGGCAACACAGTCGGCACTGCTTATAGTCCATGGTGTTCCGGTCCATCTGCGGAGAGAAAAAAAAGAACAGAGTTCGGAAATAAGATTAGTTACGGGCCAGGGTGGAGTGACTTTTGTAAAGTGGCTCGGTAGAGTTATAGAGTTTGGAGAACATTATGAGGGGGGCAGGAGACATAGCTTTGCTAGGTTGCGTGTGATAATTCCTGCTTGAGTATGCATATCTGCCACGCGAACGTTCTTATCCTGACCGGGGTGAAGTTTGACAATGCGCCCGAGTCTCCAGTCATTTGGAGGTAGGAGATCGTCTTTTACGACGACGAGATCTCCTTCAATGAGGTTGGGTTCCTGACGTTTCCACTTATGCCTTTTATGAAGTTCTTTGAGGTATTCGTTCTTCCACCGAGTACTAAACTGATGGTGAATAACTTTTAACTTTTGCCATTTATGGGCTAGCGAAAGATTGTCAGCTTGGGATTCAGGCAAGGAGTGCAGTGGTGCGCCTATTAAGAAATGTCCCGGCGTGAGAGCAAGTAAATCAGTGTGATCCTCTGACATAGGAGAAAGAGGTCGCGAATTGAGGACTGCCTCAATGCGGATAAGGAGGGTGGTGAATTCCTCGAAGGTGAATTTGAGGTTCCCTGCCACCTTTGTGAAATGTGATTTAAAACTTTTTACTGCAGCTTCCCATAGACCGCCCATGTGAGGAGCATAGGGTGGAATAAACTGCCAAGTGAATCCGTGGAAGGCGTATCTTTCGGCGATATCCGTAGCGCATTCTTTGAGAAATTGGGAGAATTCTCTTTGAAACGATCGTTTTGCGCCCACGAACGTCTTTCCGTTGTCTGACATTATTTTGGAGGGGATTCCGCGACGGCCGACAAATCTGGTGAAAGCGGCTTTGAACGTTTCGGTAGTAAGATCTGAGCATAATTCTAAATGTATCGCTTTAGTTGAGAAGCACACAAACACACACACATACGCCTTCGTATGAGAAGCACGCCGGAGCATGGAGGTTTTGACCATAAATGGCCCGGCAAAGTCTACACCTGTTGTATGAAATGGGCGAGTATAGGTGGATCTTTCGGGGGGCAATGCGGCCATTATCTGCGAGCGCATCTTTTGTTTGTAAAGGGTACAAACTTTGCAATGGAAGACGCACTTTTTTACCTTCTGTTTCAAACGGGGAATGTAATATTCTTGTTGAACCATTCGAGTCATTAGCTGTTTATCTGCGTGCAGCAAGGTTGAGTGAAGGAAATCGAGCAACAGCGTACAGAATTTGGAGTTTTCTGGAATTATAATCGGGTGTCGCTCATTGTAGCTGAGGGCGGCGTAAATTAAACGCCCGTTCACACGCATGATGCCTGAGCTGTCCAGCATTGGATTGAGAGTAAGCAGAGTGCTTTTTTTGCTAATAGGACTAGAGGCGCTAAGTGAGCTAATTTCAACGCTATAGAATTTACGTTGAGTTTGGGTAATGAGACATTTTTTCACCTCATTTATTTCGTCATGCGTAAGAGATAATGACGTAGGAATGGTTCGCTTTTGAGCTCTGTGTATAAAGCGATAGACAAATGCTAAGACGCGGAGTGCTCGGGGAAATGAAGAGAAACGCTCCAGAATGTCTTTATTATCGATCGTATGCAGTGACTCAATTCGTCGTTGTTCCGGAGGGGAGGAGTTGAGAGAAGGTAGTTTTGGCCATGAAGTAGTGGGTTCTTTTAGCCATTTTGGGCCGTTCCACCAAAGGGTACGCATCGCAAGATCTTGGGGTTGACATCCGCGAGTACCTAGATCAGCTGGATTGTCCGCGCTAGCTACATGTGGCATTTCCCACATTTTGAAGTATGAGCGTGATTCTATTGGCGACGTAAGTTTTCCAAGTGTGAGGTGGTTTTTCCAGCCACGCTAACACAATGGAGGAGTCTGACCAGAGGAAAAGCTCATGATTTGAGAGATTAAGGTGGGAGCGAACTTGATGGACCAGTTTTGAGAGGAGTACTGCCCCGCAGAGCTCGAGCCGTGGGAGGCTTACGGTCTGTAGGGGGGCGACCTTACTTTTGGCTACGAGCAAGTGTGATGAAAAGGAGTTTTCATCGATTTTCACCCTGAGATATATGCAAGCACAGTACGCTTTTTCGGAGGCATCGGAGAATCCATGTATCTGAACCTGATGGGAGGGGGTATATTGCACCCAGCGGGGGATGCTAATGCTGCTTATGGCTGGAAGGTTTTCACAGAGCGTGTTCCATTTGTGAAAGGCGCCGGGTTTTACGTGCTCATCCCAGTCTGTTCCTTCCATCCAAAGTTGTTGTAGGAGAATTTTCGCTAATATCATTATTGGCGATAGCCATCCTGCGGGATCGAACAATTTCGCTATTGCCGATAATATCTGTCGCTTTGTTTTTGAGTGAGCAGCTGGTAGAGGATCGTAAGTGTATGAGATGGAGTCTGCAAGAGCATTCCATTTAATGCCTAGAGTTTTGGTTGAGCTGGCATCATGGAATTTCAGGAAATCGACCTCTAGCAAATCGGAAGTTGGGATTGATTTCAAGATTTCTGGGTGGTTCGCAGTAATTTTTCGCAGTGGGAAACCTGCTGATTTTAATGCGCCTATTACTTGTGTCATCGAGTTTTTAGTGGACTGTATATCATGCCCGCCTGAGAGGATATCGTCTACGTAAATATCATTACGTAGGATATCTGTGGCGAGCGGGTATTCGGGTTTACAATCTTGCGCTAACTGATTAAGCGTACGGATTGCGAGATAGGGGGCGCAATTAACACCGAATGTCACCGTTTTCAACTTGAAATCTTGTAAGGGCTGATTTGGGGACCTACGAAAGACGATTCTCTGAAAGTCTAAGTCTTCCTCGTGGACGAGAATCTGGCGGTACATCTTTTCGATGTCGCCATTGAATACGAACTTGTAGAGTCGCCATCGGAGTATGGTGATCATCAAGTCGTTTTGAAGAGTTGGGCCAGTGTAGAGTACGTCATTGAGCGAGCTTCCAGAGTGGGATATTCTGGAAGCATTGAAAACAACACGGACTATTGTGGTTTTGCTGTCGGGTTTTATGACAGCATGGTGCGGTAAATAGAACGAGTAGTATTTACCGTCCTTGATGACTTCTAGGGATGAGGTGGGTTCCGCGTGATCCATGGTGATGTATTCTTCGAGAACTTCGGAGTATTTCTCTCGCAGTTCTGGTTTTCTCTCCAGAGTCCTTTCGATGCTGAGATACTGCTGCTGCGCTGCTAGTCGGGAGTGTCCTAGCGCTATCGATTCTGGAAACTCTGGTTTGAAGGGAAGCTTGACCATGTATCGGTCATCTCCTTGTCGGATTGTGGTTCGTCGATACAGGTCCTCACAGAATTCATCTTCGGTGGATCGGGGTTGAATGATTGCTACCTCCTCTTGCTCCCAAAACTTCCTCAGTAGTGTATTGAGCGATTCATCTTGGGGTACCGTTACCTGGGTGGTAAACGCTGAGATTTTCTCCGGGATCGGGCCGCTCAAAATCCAACCGAATATGGTGTTCTGAGCGATGAGACTACTGCTGTGTTGCAGTCCTTGCAAGAGGATTTGGGGGATTAAGTCACTGCCGATGACCATGTCTATCTTACTAGGGGTGAAGAAGTGGGGATCGGCGAGTGCTAAATGTTTTACCTCTTCAAGTTTAATATTTGTAATATTCGAGGTAGGGAGAAAATGAGTTAATTTGGGTAAGATAATCGCTTGCGCTTTAATTTTTTGGGTTCGGTCTGCTGAGCACAGTATGAGTTCGCAGACATTTTTGGAGTTTTGCACCACCAGTCCGCCCATTCCAGAAATTTCGAAGTGTGCGTCTGTCATGGGCAAGCGTAAGAGTTTTTGTATCCGGGATGATACAAACGTTTTCTGGGAACCTTGATCTACCAGGGCGCGAATATTGTGATATTCGCCATCACAATAGATCGGTACCATTGCAGTTGGGAGAAGAGTTGTGACGCTAGTACTCGAGAAATGAGACGAGACTTTAGTTGCGTCTTTTTGTTGGGAACTTGGGCGGGAGTTGCCTTTGTAACATATTTTGAGCATGTCGGTTGCTCATCATTATTTGGTGGCTGAGTCGTTAGCTGACTTGAAATTCTCTGGGGTTTAGAGTTAGTTTTTGCAAATTGAGCCTTTTGGTGAAAATGTAAGAGTGAGTGGTGCTTTCTTTGGCAATATACGCACGTGAAGTTACTTAGGCACTCATTCTTCAAGTGGGAGTAAGAAAGACAATTTTCGCAATAACTGTTTTCTTTGACAAACTTTAGGCGATCGGACACGGATAAAGCTTGAAATTTCACACATATCTTCATGGGGTGTCTGGCATTGCAAAATTTGCAGGAACTGGGTTGATTAAGTTCGACATGGAAATTTTGAGTTCGATTTTTGTGAATAAATGAGGAATTTTGATTTATTGCCCTTGGAGTGAAATTAGGGTGGGGAGGTTTTGGTTTTCCTGGTCGATATGCCTGAAGTCTCTCTACAATTTCATACCGGCTAGTGAGGAATTTGTTCATATCTGCCCAAAGTGGTAACTCCTTGCGAGAGCTAAGTGATTGCTCCCACAGAGATAGCGTTTCACTTGGCAGTTTTGAAGAACAGAGATACACAAGAATGGGGTCCCAGTCGCTAGTTGGGATTCCTTGTGCTGAGCGTTGCGAGAGAGTTATTAATGGTGGCTTGAATTTTTTGGATTTGCTCACCATTTTCTGTATATAATGGGGGTATGTTGAAGAGAGTTTTGAGTTGGTTATCAACAAATACTCTTCGGTTTTCATACCGTGATTTGAGGGCATCCCATGCGAGTTCAAAATTGTCGTCAGTTAGAGGGAACTGCTTAACTATTTGTCCTGCTTGGCTTCGGGTTTTTTGCCGTAAATGATAGAGTTTTTGAACTGGAGTTAATTTGGGGTGGTTTTTATAGACTGCCGTGAACATATCTCTGAACGCCGGCCAGTCTTCGTATCCACCGTGGAAAATCTCTGTGTCGCACGGTGGTACTTTGAGAAATACTTCTTGGGAGTTTGAAGTATGTGTGGTGTTTGCTGCGCACGATGTGCTTGTTTGTGGCTGAGAGTTTTCTCCACAAAGCTGTAGCGAATCTAAAATTTTCGATTTGCAATTTTCATAGCTCTCTGAGCATTTATCATATTTCTGCTCAACTGAACCGCTGGATTCGGAAAAATTTGTTGAGTGAAATACTGCCTTGTACGAGGTTACAAGGCATTCCCAGAGTTTGTCAAGCTGCTGTAACTTGACATTGAGAAGAGATGGGGTATGGTCACTTATGAGGGTGGCGGACCATTTTGAATAAAAGGATTCAAGCCTATTGCTCTCAAAAATGAAATCTTGCAGGGACGGATCTATCAAAGATTTTTGTGGGGTATCCTGAGATTTTGGCATGATTGAGATTTATTAAAGGGGGTGATAGTATAAAAAATTCACTTGAATCAATGAAATAATCTGGTAATTGTGTGTTGCAATATTTTTTTTTTTGCTCTTTGAGAATTTTTGTATATAATTAATTTGAAATACACCAAATTAATATAAAATTTTATTATTGAGAGAGATACTGTGTTTTTTATTTTGTCCTACTGTAGTGCTATTTATTTTCGCTCCACTGTACTGCCTTAGCGCGTCTGAGTGCAGTAGCAGCGCTAATTCTTTTTATGTGAGCTACCAAAGGGGTGGAGCTTATTGTTTGTACACAAGCGCGTGTACTTGTAGGTATGTATGTATGTGTAGCTATGTGCTGCTACCGAAGTTGACAAAAAACGGGAACACGTCTGTATGTATATACGTATGTGCTCTCGCGCAGGTGGACAACAAGTAATGTTAGGGTGGTCAAATTTTTGTCTAAGGTGAATTTAGTGAGAATAAGTTATGTGAGGGAGGGCGAAATAAACGTATGTAGGTACATATAATTTTATATTTTCCAATGATAATATTAATAAATAAATATGGGATATGTTGTCAAATGTAATTAAAAAATGAGGGAGATTTTTCTTTATGTTATTTTTGGGTATAAACTTTTAATTGTAATTTTATTTTTTTTCAATATATATATACATATATATACGTATGTGTATGGCAAGGGGTCTTTATCTGTACGTATGTACCTATATATGTGGAAAAGTGCGTAACCGAATATTCGAGTGCGAGAATTTATGTATATACATATGTATGTGCCATGCAATTTTAATTCTACATACATACATATGTATAAATAAATAAATATTTTTTTTTTGTTTTGGGCGCGAAATTATGGCGTTAGAGATTTTGTATGTATGTAGTTACAACTGTTGTGACTAGTTGGTTACTGTGAGACTGTATATGCATATGTATGTACCATGAGATTTCTGTACTTACATACATATGTATACATATACTTTTTGGGCGCGAGTTTTAAAACGGTAGATAATATGAGAATTTAAAAGTGAAATTCCGCTAATTCCTCTCTTGTATATAAATGCAGTTACAAAGGAGGAGAAATTAGTTTTTGGCGGGAATATTGAGCTTTGCACTGTACTGTCTTAGCGCGTCTAAGCACAGTAACGGTACTTTTATTTGTCGAGAGAGAGTACACAAAAAGAGGTGGAGTTTTGTACAGGCATATGCTGTGTGCATATATTGTATGTCTGTATGTGCCAGAGTGGCGTGATACTTTTAAATCCCGTTGGAGTAATATGAGTATATATGTGTATGTATGTGTATAGCGGGACACTTACTTGAACAGTGGTACCTTAGAGTGACTGTACCTTCTTTTGGCAAGTGCTGAGGTCTGTTGCTGTTGTTGCTGTGGCTTGCCGATGCTGTTGATGTTGTTGTTGTTGCTGCTGTAGCTTACCGATTCTGTTGATGTTGTTGTTGCACTCTTTATTTTAAAATTTCTTCTTTTTTTTTTTTTGTTTTTTATGTGCACTTTGCACTCTGCTGCTTTTTTAACTAATAATTAACTGTATTTAATTTCGTTTCGTTTTTTTTTTCCAATAATCACTTTTTTCGTGTTTTTTTTTTTTTGTTATTATTCGTATACACTTTATATTATTCGAAAATTTTATGTTTTATTTGCACCACCCTTATGCACGCACAATGTTAGTTTTTAACCGCAAATTTTTTTTTGATTTCAGTTTATTCGCGCAATTTTATGTTTTATCTGCACCACCCTTATGCACGCACAATTTAGTTTTTATCCGCAAAAACTTTTTTTTTTTTTTTTGATTTCAGTTTATTCGCGCAATTTTATGTTTTATTTGCACCACCCTTATGCACGCACAATTTAGTTTTTATCCGCAAAATTTTTTTTTTTTTTAAGTTTTATTCGCACCACTTTTTGTACGCGCAATTTTAAGTTTTAATCGCAGAATTTTTATTTTTAATATAAACGATTTTTGTTTGTTCGCACACTTTTTTAGGTTTTATTCGCACCACTTTTTGTACGCGCAATTTTAAGTTTTAATCGCAGAATTTTTGTTTTTAATCTAAACGATTTTTGTTTGTTCGCACAATTTTTTAGGTTTTATTCGCACCACTTTTTGTACGCGCAATTTTAGGTTTTAATCGCAAAATTTTTATTTTTAATCTAAACGATTTTTTGTTTGTTCGCACAATTTTTTAGGTTTTATTCGCACCACTTTTTTTACGCGCAATTTTAGGTTTTAATCGCAAAATTTAAATTTTTGAACGATTTTATTTTAATGAGCTTGCAATTTATGTTTTATATGCACAACTTTGGTTTTTTCACTTTTATTAAATTTGCAGATATGTCTGCTTTTTATAGCTATTTGATTTAATTGCACAACTTTAAGCTTAACTGCACTTTTATTAATTTTGAGTTACGAATTTTTTCCCCAAACACTTTGAAAATACACTTTTCCGCTTAGTTTTTTTTTGATTTGTTATTTGTTATAATTTTACAACTTTATGTTCTTCGCACTTGTTATACTTATTAGAATTATTCAATATTTTTTTCTGTCCGCCCTTTTACTTTTCACATTAAATGTTCGATTTCTATTTTTTCCGCGACGCAACCGCTCGACTTAAACTTTCTGCTACTTCTCTTTTTCTTTTGTACATATAACGGGTGTTTTTTTTAGGGGTATAGAACTTCGAATTGAAATAAAACACAAGAAAATCGTTTTAAGGTCCATCAATTTGGCTTTATTGGAAGGACAATTTTATGCCATTAATGTTTAAATATGATTTCGGGCATGTGGCCGCCGCGGCTGGCTCGAATAAAGCCAATTCTACAGGTCCAATTTTCAACCACTTTTTCGAGCATATGGGGCCGTATGTCGGCAATAACGCCACGAATGTTGGCTTCCAATTCCCCTAACGTTTCTGGTTTGTTGGTGTAGACGAGCGACTTCACATATCCCCAAAGAAAATAATCCAATGGTGTCAAATCACACGATCTTGGTGGCCAATTGACAGGTCCATTCCGCGAAATTATGCGCTCAGCGAATGTTTCCTTCAATAAATCGATTGTGACGTGCGCTGTGTGGCATGTAGCGCCGTCTTGTTGGAACCACAACTCATCCACATTCATGCCATCCAATTCGGGAACAAAATAGTCGGTTATCATGGCTCTATACCGGTCTCCATTAACGGTAACTGCCTCTCCAGCATTATTGCGGAAGAAGTATGGCCCAATGACTCCACCAGCCCATAGAGCACACCAAACAGTCAGTTTTTGTGGATGTAATGGCGTTTCAAGGGTCTCATGTGGATTCTCTTCACTCCAAATGCGGCAATTTTGCTTGTTGACGTAGCCATTCAACCAAAAATGAGCCTCATCACTGAACCATAAAATGGACGGAGCTCACGGTAAACTTCGCGAACTGAACCATTATTTTCGAAATAAATTTGCACGATTTGCAAGCGTTGTTCTTTTGTCAACCTGTTCATGATGAAATGGCAAACCAAACTGAACATAAATGACATTAGAGTTGCCAGATTTGACCACAAAATGCCAGTTTTATCTCTATTCGAAAAACAAACCTGTAAAAAAAACACCCTTTATAAGTATGTACATATGTACATTTGAGTTCCGCTAGATCGCGGGTTGCCGTTTTAGCGACAAAGGACCATGTAAAATGTTGGGATAATTTTGGAATAGCGCAAGGTGCGCTAGCTGCATGGAAATTAGAATATTATTCCTTAGAAATGAAAGGAAGGTGATTTCAATTCGAAATATTTAATTCAATCTTTATTGATTGCAATAAAATGGTTGATACAGAGATCGCGGTAAAAACGTATGGGCCAAAGTGGCGTATAAAAAGAGAAAAAAAAAAGGGTAAAAAAGCGGTGCGGACGCGGCGGCGTTAATATTTAGACTGACTAATAAATTTTTGATATTACATTACTTACGGTCCCTGGGTCACCCCATGGTACCGTTTCCAATTCAGCAAATTAATTTAGAACATAATTTTCAAAGAATGGTGTTGCCGGCCGCACCGAAAGAACAATTTTAAAATCTTAATTTAGAGATCGATGAGATTGGGACTCATATATAAGGTGTTCCATAACTCAACGTCAAGCTTAAAGGGGGTGACAGGATTGATTATAACCATCATGAGAAAAATCAGAAAAAAATCTATCCCATGCAATTTGAAAATTATGGGCATTTAAGAAAAACCTAGAAATTTGGACAAACTGTAACCATTTTTCGGTTATTGTGGTCAATGGTGTCATTATTTTTGACTTGGGTTCTAGAAATGTCATTTAGGGTTAAGGTTCTAAAAATTAAATGAACAAAAATAATAAAAAATAACCACAATAACGGAAAAATGGTTACAGTTTGACCAAATTTCTGGGTTTTTCTTAAATGCCCATAATTTTCAAATCGTATGGGATACATTTTTTTCTGATTTTTCTCATGATGGTTACAATCAATGCTATCACACCGTTTCGGCTTGACGATGAGTTCTGGGACACCCTGTATACACACACTTATATATGCAAACATTTATGTATTGACAATGCTTCACGCAAAAATTATTATCTCAGGCACTATAAGGAAACACCCCTTAAAAATTGGTCAGTTTTTACTTAATTAAAAAGTCCATCACATATTTTTCAGCAAATTGATTTTATTATTAACAAAGGTATGAAAAATTTTTTTTAAAAATAAAGAAACACTTTGAGTATAAAAAAGTACTTAATAACTTTTTTGATGGAATTAATATTGTGCGAGCTATGTATGAAGTGATACACAATGGCATACGTCGAGACACCTTACATTGTTAAAGTTGCAAAACTTTTGAAAACAAATTTTTTTTTGCTCCATATTACGTTTACAGAAACTTAAGGACCTCCTCTGCAACATATCTCAAATTCGCGCAAAATTATTTTTTTGAGCTATTGAAATAGTGTGGAATGCCTCATGCACAACTAAAATACTGCAATGGAATGAACTCAGTTTTATAAATGAAAGTAAATACATACGTTACTGGAAATTAATAGCGAATATAAATATCCTTAATTGAAGAAAGATTTATAATAGATAGATTAATATTTTTAATTTTTAATTTGGTAGATTGTGCAGTTGTCATTGCAGGACTTAAGAGGTTTTTATATATATTAAATATTTTAATATAATGAATTGTTTTTAATTAAAATGGTTGGACTATGACTAATCTTTTTCATTCAGTGTATTTGCAAATATGTTAAATACCCAGCTGCCAAGGCAAGGAAAACTTTCCATTTATTCTCGAGTCTGAAATAGTAATAAGCAAGTTATGCTGAGGTTTGAATAATAAAGATAAACAAAATATTCTGGACGAAAGATAGTATCAGTTTGCCTTCAAAAGTATTTTACCTAACACACCCCGGCTATAACCGGGAACGACGTTGAACTAGTACCGGAAATTTTTTGGGAATCTTTGTATGTCCTTCGAAAACGCACAGTTAAAACGGACATTCAGTTATAAAAAAAAATTATAGCACTAAGATCTTCTTTTAAGCTATCCAATATAAGGAAGCAGCGGTATTAATGACGGCCAGAGACAAAGATGTCACGAAAGAACAAAGTGGAGATAATAGCCTGGCTGTTAGTTGATAATACGCTTTATTTGAGGATAGCAGACGATAAGCTGAAACATTTTAGAAGACTAGAAGCCATAATGCGACAGGCCATGTAGAAAAAAATAGTGCCAGAGAGTTTGAAGAGAGCCGATCCAGAACATTCACAGAACATAAACGGTAGCACAGACTATGACAGCTATTAATGCCAAATGCAAAAGCCATCATGTTCTTTGATGGATAGTTCAAGAATTAGTGTAGATGAAAAGTGCTGAAAAAACCTGGATTAGTTTTTATTAAGCCGGAGACCCGCAAAAACAAGTGTAAGAACTTTACATTTTTTTTGTTTAGATTGTAGCACTAATTTACATTGATTATTCTTCATACGAATAAACGCTTAAAGTACGTGCAAACCGCTGTTTTCCTTAACCAGACAACAATAAGTGTTATAACTAAACTTTTTCATATTCATTTCCATATTTAAAAACTTTCACAACAAAACTTGCGTTGGTCAAAAAAAAACTTAGCAATGCGAATGTTGCAAAAAATTAGGTTGCAAGCGATTGCGGAGTCGGGAAACAGGATGCATCCTCTCAATTGAAATTTTTGATAAATAAGCTATTTAAAGTTCCAACTAGCACGGAAAGCGCATTCAATTATTTTCTTGAACTTGAAAGAAGAACCAAGAGCCAAAAAGTTAGGAAAGGAAATGCAAAAAAAAAATTTAAGATACCGCATCCCAACTCATTCAATACAAATCAAAATTCTTAAAGGCATACTATCCGTTTTTTTCGCGGCACAAAGTAAACTTTTACTTTTCATACTTCACCTCTTGATTTGCTTTTTAAGCAAATTGACTATTGCGCGCCTAAAAGCGCACTTAGCACTGGAAATAATGCGATATTTTATGCATGACGGGTTTTACATAAACAAAGTTTTCAAAACTTAAAAAGTGAATAAAGGCACATTGTAGAGAAGGAAGAGAGCAAGCGAAAGAAACAGAAATGCAAAAAAATGAAAATTGGAAGAAATAAAAATAAAAAGGAAAAGCAAAACTCGAGCTATAGTTGAATTTATACTTTGTTATTTGCATTTGTTTCCTTCGTGTAGGCACGCACGTGGGGAAGGGGTATCACGCAAAGCAATTACGTAAAACTTTTGCAACAACAATTTTTTTTACACGTAAATGTTTTATGCAAAAAAATTTTCAGTTCAAAAGTTATTTAAATATGTATAAATATACTATATAACAAAAATTCATACGTTAAGGTCTAAGCACGGCAAAAGCTTTGCTAGATTAACTCACAAACATAAACTAATACTTCTTTGGGGCAACTTTTTGAACTGAATTTATGCGCGCAATTTGCAAAGACGCGAATCAAAGCTCAGCGAGTTACACCTGTTTAACGCTCGTCGTAGCAACTCTGCTTATAGTATGTGACAAAATGATAAGATCACCACATAGTGCGAACTTTTTTGACTTATATTTCATTCAATTGGCATTTATTTTCAGTTAAAATGTATTAAATATAAATTAAATATACTGTCTTGTAAATTTCAAGTTCATGGATGGTTTCAAGTTTTTATTTTCATACATTTTTATTAGCCATTTATTGCAAGTTTAAAGGATTTTGTGTATTTTTAATAATTATTTACGTGAAACAAATCGAGAATGCGTTATATGGATGAAATTGCGGAAGAGTGTTAATTAAAGGATTATCAAAAATTAATAGTAATTTTACATATTTGAAACCTTTTTTTTATTACACTAGATTTAAATGAGCTTCAAAAGTGTATTGCCAAAATTTTTTAATAGTCATATTGAATATTTAAAATTTAAATGGACATTTGTTGGTATATTTGAACTTTAAATAAAAATAATAATTTGTGTGTGGTGATCTTATCATTTTTTTCGTGCAAACATATACATACATACATACAATGTACATATGTAAACGTACAACGTGACATTTTGCCCCAAATGTGAGTCAATAATTTTCTTGGGTCGCAGGTACGTAGTTAGATTTTTATGAAGAAATTGAAATTCTGCGCGCAAAATTGTCTAAAGGCACGCACGAAAGCATTGTTGCGCATACGCCGTGGCCTAAAGGAAGAGCGCGCCAGCTATCGCTGTTTACAAGAAAATGTTAATCTCTTTAGTTTCACACCACCACATTCACGATTTATGGCTTTAGATGCGCTTCCATTATTTGCTTCCCAATTTTAGTTGATGTTGTTTTTTTGTCTTAACTCTTAGATATCTAAATTTACCATACTACTTCTTTGCAAGCCAACACGTTCTAACAAGTTGTTAATAGCTGTATGCGCGCCTGTAAGTATGCTTAAAGATGTAAATAATTATGTAAGTAGATTTTCTCGGTTAGTTTAACTTTTACAACTAATTTGCCACGATTTCTTGCGGAAACAAAGATTGTTCGTGTTGTATTTGTGTTTGAAAAAAACTTGTGGGTGATGTATGGATTTTTTTCTCATTTTGTAAGCTCTTAGCCGTGGGGGTTTTTGGTTTCTAATTTTCTAGTTTTGTAATTTGTCAGCAACTTATTAAATTGAAACGACAAAGTTAAATAAGCGTTAAGAGTTGACAGTTTAAAGAAGCAAAGGTGAAGCCAATTTTTTTTAACAACAAAATAAAATATTAAGAAAATCCGAGTTAGCAAGCTGATTCAAATGCACTTTAAGGTGTATAATAGAACAATGTTTAGCTAAAAAATAATATAAAAAATTATTATGGGATTATATATTTTTTATATATCAATGAATGCAAGACGAAGATGTTTTAATGAGATATTAATTTGGTAATATTCGTAAAAAAGGAAAGTTGGTGATATTAAAATGAAAATCTTAAATAGTCAGAAGCAGTCGAGAGGTATGTAAAGATTCGCAAAACTCCACTATTTTTACGAATATTAAAAAAAAAAATTGCTGCTGTATTGTATGAAATGCTGTTCTTGAAATTATGCCAAAAAAAAACAAGTAAGAAATGCGTAGAAAGTTTAAGAATTTGCTTAAATTTATCCTCAATTATAATACTTATTATCTCTAACGTTCGGATTTTAATGGCAAAAAATACGTCAAAGTATCTTAAATCAGAACATCTAATTAATATAAGCAAAGTGTTACGAAATTTACATACATACATATATTTAAAATAGAAACGATTGTGTAAACTATTTGGATCGTTTTAGATAATATAATTCCGCTGTCCAACTATCACAATCGATATGTAAATAATTTGTGATTGTATGTATATAATATAATATTGGCGCGTACACTATATAGCTCAGTGTTTGGCTGAGTGGTGTGCGTCTTTATATTATACCACAAATGGAGGGACCTACAGTTTTGTGCCGACTCCGAACGGCAGATGTATTTAATGAGAAACTTTTTCATGGCAGAAATACCCTCGGAGGTTTGCCATTGCCTGCCGAGGGGTGACCCCTATTAGAAAAAACTTTTTCTATTATTAAGATTTTGCTTGCTCTGACTGAGATTCGAACCTGGAACTCACTAGCATATCGTGTTATAGCACGCACCGCTACCAACTCGACCACAGCGGTTAGCCGCAAAAAAAGAGCAGAATTAGTCAACATTTAATTTCATCCTCGTTTCAATCCGATATTAAAAAGCGATATGTAATGCATTATTTATGGAAATTAATGCCGTAGAACTATGACATATTGTTATGGTATAAAAACCATATATATTTCTTTCCGTTATTCCTATTCCATATATAATAAAACAAATAACAGCTATATTGAATACTTTGTTTCCTTAAAATTCCTTTATACATTTACGTAGTTGTTAATTTTATAATAGTAATTAAAATTTTAAAAGTAATAATTAAGCTAGTGATTCTAATAAATAAATTATAAATTATAAGAAATTGAGCAAGAAAATGCTGTTTCTTGATCCGATCTGAAAATTAAAAACAATAATAAGTATTAGCTTTTACTTAAATTAAAGCAACTCACTGGTTGACAACAGAGCTGTTCAGTAAAATTTTTTTCTGCTGCGCCTGTTGTGCATTTTCTCAAAAGCGTGTCGTCTTTCTAATTCGAAGACATCCATGCAATGCAAAAATATATTTTTTTTATAGTTTTTTCACTCATTTTACTTGCTTGTTGTATTCTCCACTTTCTGTCTTACTTTAGACTATCATTTCTGTATTATGCAATGAAAAATGATTTAATATAGTAACTTATAAAGCCAAAATAAAATCAGCTTACCCAAATCACCAGCATTCTTGAAAATTTTGACGATCATCATCTAGGCAGCTGTTCTAAGCATACGATAGTGATGCTGATTACGCTATTTGAACCCGATAGCGTTGCAAAGGTAGTGAATTGGTTAACTTTGTTTTAGATCCTGTTTCCTTATTTCAAACATATAGCTGAATATGGTGCAAATGGCCCTAAAAACATTCTGACAGTTCACTTAACATATGTGAGATTCGAAGTTCTAATTCTGTTAACTGTGATTAACAGCGACTGTGTCATTAGAGTTGGGCCAACTGCTAGATACACCAATTCCTTGACAACGTACTTTTAACAGCGAGAGTAACAGGCCCGTTTGTTGCCAACAGCCTGCGATAGCCTGTGTTGCTGGGAAGGATGTTGCGGGACATTGGAGCGGTAGTGAGCCTATCAAAACGAGAGCGTGACGTAATTGAGACAGACTTATGCGTACTGCGTACGTATGTATGCGTATTCGATTTGCAAGAATCGGGTGATTTATTGGTACCGTCATGAGTAATGACCTTACAGGTTGGAAGCTAAAACCGTTAGGCAGGGATTTCCGTATGACCTGATATGAAAGTAGTTCGTAAACAATAAAGCCATCACCTGATCCGAGCGTTTTAACATCGAGCCGTAGTTTGCACTTGAAATTTGGCGGAGATTCATTCGGCCGGTGTCGTTATAAGAAGGAGGGTGTCTAGCTCGCGTCTTTGGTTAATCAGTATATGATATGTAAAAAGAGAAAAAAATGTATATTTATAAACATTTTTAAAATTACAAAAGTCAGTTAAAAGTGTACCCTGTTAAAAACATTTGTTAAAAACTGCACGTAAAAACGCCGCTCAACCGCTATTGTTAAAAAAAAAAAAAACTACGGACTGAATTAAATTTAAAAGAAAAAAAAAAACCCAAAAAAAAAAAAAAAACGATTGTGCTATACGAATTGGATGAGGAAAGCAGGTGGATTAAACAGGAGGTTCCGCCAGCACCACAGCGTTTGGAACCGGCTACTTTCATTTAAAAAAAAAAAAATTAAAAAAAAAAAAAAAAAAAAGATTTTGTAAGGAGTGAACGCATCAGAAACAAACAAAAAATAAATTTTTTTTCCTTTCTATATGCATAGTTATGTACATATTTATGTGCAGTTCAAAATATATTTAAATACATACATATGTACATACATATGTGTGCGTGTGCACACGAGTGAATATAAAAGATAGAATAATCAACATGACCAATTCGACGTACCCCCGACGAAATGCTAAAAATTGACCATCCAAATCGGTTTGGAATGTTAGGAAGCTGAGAGCGGATTGAGAGCGCCCAACTAGTAATAAGCAGAGCTTAAATGAATGTTTGGTATGTGCGTGCGGATGTTAGCTAATGTAGCTTGCCCAAAGTTTTTGATCTAAACATTTGCATTATAATTTCCCTATTGGATTTTCCGGAGCTTAGCTTATATGGTCACAAACGATGTTAGAAATTCCAACAGTATATATGTATATACGTAAATGCATACGCATACGTAAGAGCGACAGCTAGAGCCCACAGTATGTTAAAAGCGGAGCTAGAGTTTATGTAATATAGCACTGTTAAATAGACATTAAATTAATTTCCAATAGAACAAATATAAAAATGATGAATAAATTTTTAAATTGTAATATGGAGCATGAAGTAGAAATGATGGAGTAAACTTTATTTAAATTGCGAGAGAGGCGGGAGAAGGTATGATGGGCTAAAGGAAGCAAGTTCTGGTAAATTCCTTTAGCAGGAAGGGCGGGTAATAGAAGGAGAGGCGAGTAACAGCGCAAGCCTAAATGATATCCGGTGAGTATGAATATGGCTACCTGCAATGGCTTCTTTAGTAGCTTCCGCTGTAAATACAGGTAATGCCAGATGGCTTAGACAATTTCTTTTTTTTGTGTTTTTTTTTTGTTGATTTCAATAAAACATCAACCATGATTTTTTTTTGAAAATTTGCGGTCGATTTGAACGCTACAGATAAAATTCTCTGCTTAAATTTTTTTTGTGACCAAATAAAAAGTCAGTGTAGGAGCAAGATCCCCTCCCCATTCGCTGAAGTTTAGCTGGTTAATAAAAGCAGAGTACGCTCCTTAAACTCTATACCTACACGGTCTGATAGACATCAAGAATCTCGGTAAACTGTATAGTCTATCATGTAAGTTTCTTTACACATACTAGAAAAATTTAATCAAAAGTTCTAAATAAAAAAATTTTCCAAAAATTACCGATATAGATATATTTTTTCTAACTCCTTAGGAATCTTCAAAACTCCACTTAGCACGGTTTTATTTATTAACTTCATGCTATGAAGTAGGTCAGGAAAAGTTCGTTACTAACTCAATAAAGACTTACAAGTTAGCAATCGTTTTTTCTCATATGTAAAATGATAAAATTAAAATTAAAAAATGTAAAATAAAGTTAAAGAAACCGACCTTCTGTTTGTTTTCGTCGAAAATGTTTTGAATGTATTAGATAATGCGTTAGCTCGGTCTTGGAAATTGCTGAAAAGCGTCAGAAAAAAATACTGCAAATTTCAACTGCAATTTGTAACAAAATTTATCCACGTCTTTGATAAACTAATAATATAAAATAACTTGACTTTTATCCAAATTTTGATATATTTACAACTGAAAATTAATTTTTTTGTGGCACAGTTTAAGGCAAAATAGTATTGACAAATATTGAGGCTACAATTTTTAAAGCATTTTTGGTAAAGGAGCTGAATAATGTATGTATATGCCCCCCAGAGCAAATTATATTAAACGTATTTTTATGTATTTACCTATTCACGCTTCTTTTAAAAAGTAGATTACACAAAAACTGTTAAAATCAAGGCATCAGCTTTCTATTACGCAGATGTAAAATAGGTTTATTTATATGGATACCTGATAAAGTACCTCTAGCTGTCGTTGCAGTTATATATTAAATGCCGGTAATCAGTAAGAAGTATCAGTCTGTAATAGAGCAAAAGTCACAATTTTAGACAAGTCATAATTTCATAGTTTTTAAATAAATCCTCTAGTCTCAATATTAAGTCACATAATTATGACCAGGTGATAAGTAAGTCACAAAAATTAAAACAAACACAAAAAATAAAACATAAATAAATTACAGAATATGGGCATAAGATTTGCTTAGGGTTGTTAAGTGACAAAAATGGTCTAACATTCTTTAGATACAAGCTGTGTCATTTACAGGTTTGAGATTGTCTTCGCGTGCTGTAGAAAATCAAAGCAGCACCAAATAAACATTAAGGAAAAAGACATTATTGAAAATCCTTAAGTAATTTTTTTTTGGAGATTTAATAGATTTCTGATATCACGAGAGAAAAAACTGTCTAGCAATGTTAAGTAATGATCAAAAGTTATCAAAAAAAGAGAAAAACTACATTAAGTCACTTGTTTTCAGATGGTCTCAACTATACTATATATACATATATACATATATATCTTTTTTTTTTTTTATTTATAACCCAACGGAAACCCATTTTCCCGCCCAACCGGCACAAGGGGCTCAATCCGCATAACGTACTGATGTTTTTTAATTATACAAATCTTAGGTGCCGAGTCGTGACAGAAGAAAGTTTGTTAAGCGTCGAGATCCCAAGCTGCTCAGCTACAGAATAAGAATTCATCAGCCGAATACAAAGTTAGAGAAATGCAAAGTAAGAAAATTGGATCGTTAGCTTTTATTAAGAGAGGATAGAATAGTTCTTTTAATTATAAAAAGTGAGTCCGATACATCAAAGGTGCTGGAATGATTGTTAAAGTCTTGGCATAAACCCCGAAACGGTATATTCAACTCAAAATTAGTTCGGCATAGTTTCAAGAAAAGTGGTTTAAAGTTTCTCGTTGCACGGGAGGGTACATTAAAATTAATTTGATCTAGAAGAAATGGACTTGAGATCCATCCATTGACTAATTTTACCAGAAATATTATACCTAACATTTCTCTGCGACTCGAAAGAGTAGGAAGATTAATAAGTTTTAAACGACTAGTGTAAGGGGGAAGTTTGTATGGCGAATCCCATCGAAGATTTCTCAAAGCAAAAAGTAAGAATTGTTTTTGTATTGACTCTAGTTGGTCTGAGTGGACCTGATAACGAGGATTCCAAACTATGGAACCATACTCCAGTATTGGTCTTACCAATGAAGTAAAAAGTGTTTTAGTTATATACGGGTCGCGGAATTCCTTTGACCAACGCTTTACAAAAGCCAGCACACCTCTTGCTTTATTAACTGTGGAACTAATATGAAAATTAAAATTGAGTTTACAATCCATACCAACACCCAGGTCAACAAAACTGTTTACATGTTCTAGGACGTAGTTATTTATTTTGTAGGAGGCCGGCTGAATGGTTCGTCGAAGATAAGAAGACATCCAACAGAGGATACCAGGTTGAAAACCAAGCAGATCTAGTTTACGGATGAGTAAAGAGTGACATACTTTGTCAAATGCTTTACTAAAATCGGTATATATAACATCAGTATCAATGCATTCCCTAAACCCATTTGAAACATGGGTGGTAAATTCAAGTAAATTTGTAATGGTCGATTTGCCCTTACAGAAGCCATGTTGGCAATTTGCTATTATTGAGGAAATCGGATAAGTCATTTGCTTGGTAACAATAGCTTCAAACAACTTCGGGATAGAAGAGAGTTTAGCTATACCACGATAGTTTTCAATAGAAGACCTGCTTCCAGATTTATGAAGGGGGATTATGTAAGACTGTTTCCATATTGACGGAAAAACTCCTTGCTGGAGAGACAAATTAAACAAGTTCGATAATGGCAGGTACAGGTGCTTTGCACATTTTTTTTGGAAACATGTCGGGATCATATCAGGGCCGTACTTGAACGATTCTTTTAAAGATATTAAATAATGAAAAACATCATCTGATGATATGACTGGAATATTAATAGAGTTATTGGGGCTCAGCTTGTATGGATAGGAAATACAGTTATATTTAAATTGAGTGGTGTAGTTAGGTTTAAAGAACTGGGCAAATAGATTGGCAATAATCTCGTTATCACATGACACAGTATTTTATATATATAATTCTACTGTACGTGTGTTGTGACTGAACTCCTCCTAAACGGCTGGACCGATTTGCATAAATTTTTTTGATATTTTGATTTGAATGATATTACGATACTTCGAGCTGAGGAATATATTAATTTGCGTGATGCTATTGTTGGTAACGTAGATGGAATAACTAATATCAACGACATCGGTACTTCATATATTCTGCCATCATCATATACATATTGGAAGCCCACGTCATATGCAGAAATATATTCAACTGGTTTGAAAATCGAATTTAGCTTGCCAAAAGTCGAAAAACTCAAGTCATTAAAAAATTTTTTTTTGATTTTTTTCATGTAGTGGTATGTGTAGCTAGACTGTTTTTTCATGGATTTACCAAAAAAAAATGTTTACACAACTTTATTAATGTTCTAACCTGCGGAGCCTTAGGTACAGATGATTTAGCCGTCAAAATTGTATCTGCAATTGAATGCAACTAGTTACCTGTCGAATCGTCATATTTTAACAATTTTTATATGAATATGTTAGTCCATTTTGCACACTTTACGAAAGTTTACAGCACATTATTCTATCTTCAATGTTTACATTGGAGAATCGCCAACAAAGATTAGTGTATTCTCTACTTTTACATTCTGAATTTCAAAATGAGGTACCTAATAAGTTTCGACTTGTTTCGACCTTCAATTTTAAATAAGTGTTTATTAGGATGTATATTTTCATAAAATATTTTTGGTTTTTCCACTTTTCGACTTATTTGCGTGTAAAGTAAGCGACGCAACGCGTCAGTTTAAATCAAATCAAAAAAATCAATTATATTTCAATTACGTGATGCGTGTTATATTATATAAAAGTTGGTACTGTGCATTCGAAATATTATTTTAACGACGACAGGTGAAGAGGTAAGTACTTTTTGTAACTTTATCATGTTTGTAAATTTATTCGTAACATTATGTAGTACTATGACGCACACTACAACGGAATTGATATTGAAAAATCATGATTTGTATGGTTCTCTGAAAGCTGCCTCTATTCAAATCCCAGTTTGCTTGGAATCATCCAAACAATGCTGTTGATTCCCGGTCCGGTAAGGGCGAATAAATAAAACTGAAACTAATAAAGTGGTGACGATGTGAATAGGGTTTTATTTCCTATAAGGATTTACAAATTAAAGTTTTCAAAATTACAATAAGATTATTACTCACACTTTCGTGTGTTTTATACTCCTTCCAGACCGTCCAAATGGCGACTTAGTACTTATAGTTCTTAATCGTGTATCGATAATCTATCCGCCATTTGCCGATCAGGGATAGAGGTGGTACATTTACATAGGAAAGTTTACACTTAAATACAGTATTACAAAGGGTTTACACGAATGTGTTTCGAGAGGCGTCAGCATCCCCACCCCCGTGAATCTACCCAGATTCACCCATTTCTAATTTGGCTAGAACGCAGGCCGGACGTCTGATAACGCCGGTTGATGTTTCTACTTCTGCTGACCTTACTTGGGCATCCTTCAAAGGAAACACTTTAATTATACGGCCCATGGGCCATTTGGAACGATGGGTATTCTTATCGCATACAATTATAATATCATCAACCTCTAGTGCCTTTACGGGTTGATACCATTTCGATCTGCGCGTCAAATCAGGAAGATACTCAGTCATCCACCTTTTCCAAAACCGTTGCTGAATTTGCTGCACTCTATGCCATTGCTTACGGGTAGCTTGATGTTCTTCTGCATGAGGGTGCGGTGTCTGCTCAGTATTCGGGGTAGCTATGAGAAAATGATTCGGGGTTAGTGGTTCGTCAGTAGGATTACCAAGAGGAATGTGAGTCAATGGCCGCGAGTTCACGATATTTTCGGCTTCGCACATAAGAACATTGTTGCATTATCCGAGCGTATTCGGATAGGTACTCCACGTTTGTTCATAAAGTTCCGGATACATATTAAACAACTGTCTGTGGAAAGGTCTTTGACGACCTCCAAGTGGATGGGGCGTGCTATTAAGCACGTAAAGAGTGCAATCCACCGTTTTTCATTACGTCGCCCTATGGCTATCTTGAACGGTCCCATATAGTCCAGGCCTGTGTACGAAAAGGGCCTGGCAAATGGCGTTAAACGATCTAATGGCAGTTGGCCCATTAATGGCGGAGACGGAACTTATTCGTGATATACAATACTTTCGTCGTATTTCTGCTACTATTAATGCCTCGTTCTGATGCTTTCATAGCCTATAATAAAGATCGATTACTAGTTGTGTGACATAATGGTCTCTTGGTAAAATAACCGGACGTCTCGTAAATAAAGATAATGCTTCAGCTGCGTCTATTCCTCCTCCTACGCGCATCAAACCAACATCGTCTATGTAGGGATTGAAGGTGAGTAACGCACTGATTTTCTTTATTTGCTTGCCCGCTCTCAGAGCATCGTAGTCCTCCGGGAAGGCTTCCATTTGCGTACTTTTAAATATTACCTCCTGAGCTCGTCTTAGCTCGTTCACGCGTAGGTACCCATATATATGTCTCGTTGAATCTGTTACGCAATTATTTCGGAATCGAAAAAGCCAGGCTATCACTCTTTTTAAGCGAATAAATGATGAAAATTTTGTTAAGGGTGTAAACATATTTCTAATTAAAAGGTTTGTAAATTTCTTGCGCATTTCCAGCTCGGTATTTTGACATATCTCACTACGAGGCCATCTTCATTCGTCTTGTGTAAGGAATTCCGGACCAGTTATCCAAAATGATTCTCGTTTTCGGTTCTTTTGCCGTGTGCCCAAGGCGGCCGGATTTAACGCACTGGGCAACCACTTCCACTCGCTGATATCACTGCTTTCCAAGATTTCATTCACCCGATGCGCGACATAGGGCTTATAACGTCGATAATCTGACTTTATCCAGGATATGACCGTCTTTGAATCGCTCCACATGAACACCCAGCAGGTTTATAATTGTGATAACTTACGACGCTTTGTTTGAGACGTGTTGCAAGCACTGCTGACTGTAGCTCAAGTCGTGGAACGGATACCAACTTAAGGGGTGCACACTTGGTTTTCCCAGCAATGAAGCTCACTTGCACGTTACGCTATTCCGACGGAATCCTCCAATATGCGACTGCTGCATACGCAGGCCTGCTTGAGAAGAAAGTACCATAGCAACGAGGAATGCTTATTTGCTCGAGCTCTTTTAAGATAAGTAACCAATTCTTCCAGCTTTCATACACGGTGTGTGATATATGCTCATCCCATTCCGTACGCTCACGCCAAATAGCTTGCAGTATTAGTTTCGCCTCAATCGTGTACTCCGCTGCTATTCCAAAGGGATCAAAGAGTGACATAGTGATCTTGAGCACCTCGCGATTCGTTGGCCTTCTATCTCCTTTCAACAGCACAGGATCCACTTTGGCAAACGATAGGATGAACTTGAAGATGTCGTTGTCGGTATCCCAGTACATACCAAGTACTTTCTGGAACAATTCCGCATTATCTCTGTCGAGGTTAACAATGGATGACATGGTTTTACTTTCGTTCATATCCGAAATGCTCGTAACTCAAAGCCTCCATGCTTTTGAACTTCTACAACTTGCTTGGTGATATTCAACGCTTCCTCTTCACTCGAGAAACAGTGCACGTAATCGTCAACATAGTGGTTCTCTATTATGGCAGCCACCGCATCGGGAAATTGCTTTCTAAAATTTTCCGCATTTTTATTTTTTACGAATTGTGCTGAGCAGAGTGAAAATGTAGCTCCAAATATCATCACACTCATCACATACGCCTCTAATGGCTTATCCCTCTGTGTTCTCCACAGAAAACGCTGTGCTTGTTGGTCTTCTTTTCGAATCTCCACCTGGTGGAACATTTCGGCAATGTCCGCACATACTCCTACTGGCTTCTGTCTAAATTTCATTAATACTGCTGCTAATGGCTGCGTTAAATCTGGTCCGCTCATAAGCACTGAGTTCAAAGACGTCGTCTGTACTCTTGCTAAAGCATCGAAAACCAACCGCAGTTTACCGGGCTTGTTAGGATTATATACTCCGAAGTGAGGCAAATACCAAGTACGCCCCTGTTGTTCGTTAGCCTCGTTTTCAGTCAGCTTTCGTGAGTACCCTTTTTTTCATACTGGGCCATTATTTTAGAATAAGCGATCTTAAAGTCGACGTCGTTTTCAAACCTTTTCTCTTGCGACTATGTGGCATCTCGATGTGTTCGCCTTTCCATAACAAGCCTGTTTCAAACACCGACTGATTAATTCGCTTTGTTGTAGCTTCTAGTATGCGATTCGCCTTACTGATTTCCGACGCCTCTGCCGCGTACTGTACGTCCTTTAATAATAATAATGTCTTCGTTTACAATATAGTCACTCACCAGCTTTTCCATATCATCTTGATTACTGCTAATGTTCGTGAAAAACGTGTAATGGTAGTCGTTGGCCGATTGATGCTCTTCTGTTCCGTAGACGACCCATCCTAATTTCGTTTGCATGACTGTGTACCCTTTACTTCCATCATAAGCTATTCGTTTTGGTATTCCCAAATGTACATTATCTAATCCGATCAGCAATTCCGGCAATGCGTTATCGTATTGACAGACTGGCAAATTTCGATGTTTGTAGGGTAAGTATGTGAAGTTAATTGTTTGTTTTGGCAATTGCAAATTACGTACTGTCCTAACATTACGCATTAAAAATCTCTTTCGGCTCTGCCCAATGCCTTAAATATACATATCTACTCGTTTGGATACCTCTGTCACGGTTGCATTACCAAACCACTGCAACGTCAGCGTGTCGCTTTTCCCTTCTAGACCGAGACGCCTGGCCAAGTCGCCATTGATCAGGGATCAGCGATCCTGCTTGAGGTGCCTGTTGAATTGCCTGATTATTCCGCTGCCAACGGTTTCTCTCTTGTGTTTCATGAAGCAAATTATGGACTTTGCGTATGCACGCACTATCGCTACATTCATGCTCTTCCGTGCAAGAATTACTACGATGACGACTCTTTAAACAATTAAAACAAACTTTTTTGCGACGAACCAACCTCCATCTTTCTAAATAATTCATGCCTAAAAACTTATTACATTTGCTTGTGGTATGTTTCTCGGAGCAAGCCTCACACCTAACGTTCCTGTTGCCGCCAGTGTCAGTTTAATTTGCATAAAAAAATCTCGTACGCCCTTTAGCTCTACTCGCTCTAAGTTTGAAAACTAACATGCAGTACTTACGATTTTTGAGAGCTCCTGCAACCAAGTTCTAAAATGACAAATAGTTGGCCTAGGAACGATGGACACAGTATGTCGGGCCCATTATATTCGTCGCTGCATAGGTAACTTCATCAAAAGTTCTTCCATAAGCGTTGGATTCGAAAGGTGATGATCGCAGTCAGCTGCTTGAAGAAATGATGATAAATTTTGAACTTTTGTTGCAAAGGTTATTAGCTGCTCTATACGGTTCTCAGATATCGGCGCGATGCTTCTAATTCGACTTATTTGGCTTTTCACCAACAACTCAGGCCTTCCAAAGCATTCCTGTAAGGTGCTCATAATTTGCGGCACATTTCTACTGTGAATCAACAAACATTCCACAGCTTCACGTGCTCTGCTTTTCAGCGCTTTTTGTAATCGAATCATATTTTGGGGGTTGGTATTCTGTCGTTGTCATAGCAAATGTTTCCTTAAACATAGGCCAGTCCTCTGGACGACCATCGAACTCTGGTAAATCATACAATTTATTCGCTCTTCCTATGCTGGCACTGTTCTGAGAATGCCCAACTTCGCTAGACGCTGCAGTAATTATACCTATACTATCCGAATCGCCTATGTTCGTCTGCGGCTGCCTTAGACGTTGCATGTATTTTAATTGCTGGTTAAATCTCGCCTTATATTTATCCCGCTAGCCTATACGCTGCCTCGGTAGTGTCCATACAAAATGACGTCGGCACCAGCTAACTTGATGTGCAGCTCACTTGCACCACTCTCCATTCACTAAGAAAGTGAAATAAAAAATGTGGCTTCCCGGTCCGGCAAGGGCGAATAAATAAAACTCCAACTAATAAAGTGGTGACGATGTGAATAGGGTTTTATTTCCTATAAGGATTTACAAATTAAAGTTTACAAAATTACAATGAGATTATTACTCACACTTTCGTGTGTTTTCCACTCCTTCCAGACCGTCCAGTACTTAGACCGACTTAGTACTTATAGTTCTTAATCGTGTATCGATAATCTATCCGCCATTTGCCGATCAGGGATAGAAGTGGTACATTTACATAGGAAAGTTTACACTTAAATACAGTATTACAAAGGGTTTACACGAATGTGTTTCGAGAGGAGCCAACAAATGCGCTCTTCGTTATGTGAAAAACAAAATAATTGAATCTAATTTAAGAATAACTCATGCTTTTTTTATAAAAAACTGGAAATGAAAATACACAACTTTTGCGCAAAATTAGCAAAAAAAATGAAATGCCAAGCGAATTCATCGCATGGAGACAAAATTTTTATAACAGGCTTCTTGGCTAGATATGATATTCCATCTTCCGAATCAAGATGGTACATATTTTTCGTTATTACATTTATCATAATTGATAAAATGAATTTATTCATTTATTTAATATTATTTAATTTAATCATAATCGAAATTTAAAGCTGATACAGTAAATAATCATCAATTCTACAACATTAACTTTCAAATGTAGCAGTGACTAGTGTGAGTAATAATTCCCCGAATTTGCCAGGGACTTAAACATCGAAGCTTGAACAAGATTCGAAAATCATTCTAAGGCTAGAGGAGTACCAAAGGAAAAAAAGTGTGAACTACCTCAAGAAGTTCTAACACTACTTATATTCGAAACCGCATTAGAAAATGACGACGAAGCCTAATAAAACGTGTATAAACCTTGTATACAACTGTACAAATGGAATAAAATGTTCGCTCCCAATTAATTCCTATCATTATAACTATTTTATTTAAGATATATTGTTCCTGAATTATATCCCATATCTATAACGACCTGAGGTTTGAATATAAACCAAAATTTACATCAAAATATTTTTGAACTTCTCTGCCATGCCATATTGAGTTGAACTTTCGAATTTTTAAATTTGACTATTTTGTACGTAATAAGCGACTTCAAAGGCCCATAAAATGTTATTATTAACACATGTATTTAAAAATTTGCAAAAAATATTTCGCCATTTTAGATCAGTCATTTAGAATTGTGAAATTTCGATATTGAATTCGTAATCAGCGACCCCAAAAACCCATTGAAAAATATTATGAACAATCATCACCAAAAGTTTTATCAAAATTGTCGCCATTTTGAATACGCCATATTGGATTTTGCAATTTTCATATTGGATTTGAAATCAGCGACCCCAAAAACCCTTTGAATAATATTAAGAACATTGTTATTAAAATTTTTTTTTGAAATTGTCAGCCATTGTGGATCCGCCATTTTGAATTTTGAAATTTTGATAACGGATTTGTAATCAGCGACCCCGAAGACCTCTAAAATGACGTCCCAGATGATTCAAAAGCGAGAAGCCGACTTTTGGCCAGCTAGATTCAACTTTTAGACCACTGTGCACCATGACTTTTGTGCGCCCGTATGGGCGACTCGATTTGTATATTACATTTACGTGTAATCCAAAATGGGATGAAATTAAAATTGCCTTATTGCCAGGTCAAACTGCAATAGATCGGCACAATATCACTGCACGTGTCTTGAGACAAAAGTTAAAATTGTTAATGAACTTGATTACACAGTCCTCTATTTTTGGCAAAGAACTTTGCTGGCTGTATTCTGTTGAATGGTCGACAGAATATAGTCTGAAGAAATTGATAAAATTATCTCAGCAGAAATTCCGGATCGGAATATCGATCAAGAATTGTATGAGATTGTTACCGGTAACATGATCCATGGTCCATGCGGTGCTATAATCCATTGTATCGTCATAGAGACACTGACCATGGTGGTCAATCCCATCAATTACGCACGTTAAACGGTACAACAGTTGACATTGGCAATCAGTGGGTGGTTCCGTATTCACCACTGCTATGTAAAACCTACAAAGCACATATAAACATTGAGATATCCAGTTCCGTGAAGTCCATAAAATATATATGCAAATATGTCCATAAGGACAGTGATATGGCTGTATTTGCTGTTCAAAATGTTAACGAAAACGATGAAATAACACGGTATCAAATGGGCCGGTACATCAGCAGCAATGAAGCAGTTTGGCGTATTTTGAGTTTTCCGATACACGCAAGAGACCCTGCTGTTATACATTTGGCCATGCACATTGAAAATGGATGTTTATTTCACAGCAGAGACTGCTGTACAACGTGCATCAATTGCCCCAAAAACCACATTAACTGAGTTTTTCGAACTATGCAACCGTCCAGGTATTCCCGGTCAATTCGCAAAGACATTAATGTATACTGGTGTGCCACGCTTTTTCACATGGAACAGTCAAAAAAGTGGGAACCACGACAGCGAGGTGTTCCTGTTGAAGGATACAACGGCATATTTATGGGAAATACATTAGGACGATTATACACAATCCAAAGCAACGCGAATGTTTCTTCTTGCGTTTATTGTTGGTTAATGTTCCTGGACCGACGACCTTCCAACACTTGCGAACAGTCAATGGGATTTTGTACGACACATATCATGATGCGTGTCACGAATTACATTTGCTGGAAGATGACAACCATTGGGATATTACACTTGCAGATGCGGGATTAAGTTCTTCTCCTCATCAAATTCGCCATTTATTCGCCATATTATTGACGACATGTTTTCCATCTCAAGCTTCTGTCCTCTGGGATAAATATAAAGATGCCATGAGCGACGACATTCTACACCGCATTCGGATCGCTCATATAAGTTAACACAACATAAATTCCATTCCCACAATATTTCGATGACAACAATGTCTGCATACTTAAGAATCAACTTACATTTTATTTCGACTAACGTCCAACTGCATTGTACGTGCACTTACCTTGACTTAAGAATCCTATTGCACTTTGGCTTAATGGAATGCGCTACATGCGCATCCGCTCTCTCAATTATTACACAGGTGAGCGAAACACGCGCAAACCTAACTTTGATGACTAGGCATTTATCGGGCTCGAGCTTAGCTTATAATGATGAACAATAGAATAAGTTTTCTGTTTTTGAAATAAAGCTCAACAGAAGCACATAGTGCTGTAAAAGAAAAACTTGTCGTTTTATTTTTATGTGGCGCCCGAGCAGGGACCGCTAAAATTAGTTAAAAATCGCGAGTGTAAACTAGTGAACAAGAGAAGATTAACTAAAGTTTCGCCGCTACTTAAGATCAAAAAAAAAAAACTTCTGGTAGTTGGCCCCTTAGTAATTCTTGGCAACGAAAAGGACGGTCTGTACGGACCAGCCAGCCAGAAGAAAAACATGATCAATACGAATTAAATGAACTTAAAATGTTTAAATTGAAAACCAATAAGAACAAAAAAAATCTACATCAAAAACGTGCGAAAAAAATATTTATAAATAAAACACAACAAAAGAAATTACAATTTAAAGGACATTAAAGGAAAATTCTAAAATTCAAATTCTCCATAAAAATCGTGGGGAGAACAAAAACAAAAAAAAAATTAATTACATTAAACCATAAAAAGGTGTGAAAAGGAAATTTTAAATTGATAAACACTCATATTAGGAAATTTTAAAAGAAAAGGTGAAATCAACAAATGAAATTACAATTAAATAAGACTATAAAATAAAAATAAAAAAGAATAAAACATAATAAAATATTTCTAAGACTGCAAATATCGAACTTAAAATTTAAACGGACTACCAAACAGTGCTAAAAACTAAAAATTTAAATGGACTACGAAACAGTGCTAAAAACGAAAAATTTAAATGGACTACCAAACAGTGCTAAAAGAATCAAAGGCAAATAAGTTCAAAACAATCAAAATATAAAACTAAAAAACCAACGAAGGAAAAACAACATCATCAATCCGGTTACTACTTACCAGCCCCAACAGAGTTAACCATCAATCAACATCATCAACCGAGTGCTGTCAACAAATTTCCTACTTATCAGCCTCAACAGCATTGTTAACCAGCAATCAACATCAGCAACTTAAAGGCATAATGCAGCAGTTAGGATTAATGTAAGTCGTTCTTCACTAAAATAATTTGTAACAAAAAAAAAAAAAATAAAATAAAAAAAAATAAAAATTTAATAAGGCTTATCTAATTTTGTAAACAAGTAGTAAACTTTAGAAGAAATAATATTAATAAATAATAAATAAAGGTTCATATTTTCCATCCTTTAAACCTAAAAGAAAGGTAGTAAATCAAAAATGAGTCAGGAAGAACAAATAGCAGCGACATTGTCGAGATTAAATCTGCACTCATCCAGTACTAACAAATCACCTTCTAACATCCCTTCCACTTTCACTCCTAATCAAAAAAGAGAACTTGCATCGCTAATATCAGAAACAGTTTCGGCCATACTACACCCACGAACCGAAGAAGAAGATGAACATCCTGTAGATTTTAGTATAAATGTGGACGCATCCGAAAGAGTACCGGATGTGGTAAAATGTTTATGACAATTTTCGGGAAAAAACGGAGAATTCAGTTCATGGCGAAAATCGGTAGATAGAATATTATTAATGTACGGACAGAATAAGGACACCCCAAAATATTTTGCTATTCTACATACAATTAGACACAAGATAGTCGGTGAAGCTGACACGGCCCTTGAGTCTTACCGCTCCCCATTAAATTGGGGTAAGATAAAAAAATGTCTGATGCTGCATTACTCAGACAAGAGAGACGTAAGTACGTTGGAATATCAAATGACAACACTTGCCCAGCGGGGTAGTACTGTTGAAGAATTTTACCAACAAGTTTACTAATATCTCTCGCATATTTTGGACAAAATCGATTGCCTTGAGTTAGGTGAAGAAGCTTTGTCTGCCATGACAACAACATATAGAGAAAAGGCACTTGATACATTCATAAGGGGTTTGAACGGTACCTTACCAAGCCTCTTAAGTGTACGAGAACGAACCAGTTTACCACAGGCACTCCACATGTGTCTCAAATTAAGCAATATGAATTACAGGACGAACCACGCTAATAGTATTTGTCGCATGCCGACCAATACCAAACCTATTAGCCACAATCAACCAAGGTCATACTCATCCAAACCACAAGTTAGACCCTTTTACCCAGAACTTACAAACGTTCACAACCAATCTCCTAGACCCCTTTACCCAGAACTGACAAATGTTCACAACCAGTCTCCTAGACCAAGCTCATATCAACAGTACGAACAAAATCGCCACTACGTTACATCGCAACCAAACTTCAAACCATCTCTTCCTCCGAAACCTCCCACACCAATGGAAGTTGATCGTTTTCTTCAAACGAGGCAAGTAAACTATCAGAACAGGCCTCAGTACCAGCAAAATCAAACATTCAATAACAGGCAACAAACATTCAGTAACAAACCACAGCCACTTGGTAATGGACTAGCGCAGGCTAGTAATGATCAAGCAAACAAGAGACCACCTTCACAAATAATACAGACTCCTAACAAAATGCAACGGATCTACAATACCGAAGTTGTAGAAACTGACCCAATAGAGCACGATAACGAAATATCAGAATATCCTGAAGAGTACTACGAGTCCTCGCAGGACTATCAACCCGAGTACAATGAAGAGCAAGAAGAAATCGAAGCAACCACTAGCGACAATATAAATTTTTTAGACTTAACTCCTCATTGCCATACTATCGTTTCAAAATGAAAAACGGCAATGAACTAAAATTTGTATTAGATACCGGATCGAACAAAAATTATATTAGTCCAACTTATATTAGGAACCCCATTCCCAATAGATCCTTCTTTGCAAATTCTGTTGGTGGACCCGTCAAAATTACTCATCACGCTAATATCAGTATTTTCGGCGATGAGATAGGTAAATTAAAGTTTCACATTTTGCCCAATTTAAGAACCTTTGATGCCATAATAGGCAACGATACAATGAAAAGTTTAAATGCAATAATTTTTACTAAGGAGAATTATTTTACATTACTCAATAAATACGAATACCCCATCCACCAGTTAGCAATAATTCAATTGCACACACTACATTAAGGCTAAATCATCTGAATCCAGAAGATAATGGAAAATTAAAGCAACTATTTAACTCTTGCCCGACACTATTTGCCGAACCAGATAAAAAATAAACATATGTCGCGAACGTTAAAGCCGAAATTAGGACTAAAAGCGATAGACCAATATATTCCAAAACTTACCCGTATCCAATGCCTTTAAAAAAAGAAATAGACAAGCAAATTGAGGAATTACTTAAAGATGGCATTATTCGACCATCGAAATCTCCCTACAATTCCCCGGTATGGGTCGTACCGAAGAAAGAAGACGCCTCAGGGTTGAAAAAATTCCGTATGGTAATCGACTACCGTAAATTGAACGAGGATACCATACCAGATAAATATCCTATTCCAGATATTACCACTATTCTAACTAATCTAGGATCAAATAAATATTTTTCTACAATTGATCTTAAGAGTGGATTCCATCAGATTGCTCTTAACGAAGCAGATATTGAGAAGACCGCCTTCTCCGGTGCTACGTTTATGTCGACGACATAATTATATTTAGCAAAAGTAAAGAAGAGCATTTTAAAAATCTTAAAATTATATTTGACACTCTCGAAAAAGCGCATTTAAAGGTACAGTTCGATAAATGTGAATTTATCAAAAAGGAAATTGAATTCCTTGTGTAGATCAGAGGAAACTTTTGCCGCCAATGAAAAAGAAATGTTGGCAATAATTTGGGCTTTACAGTCCCTGAAATGCTTCCTATACGGATCAAAAAAGGTTAAGATTTACACTGATCACCAACCATTGACCTTTGCTCTCAGCAACAAAAATACAAATGCAAAAATGAAAAGATGGAAGGCACAATTAGAAGAATATAATCACGAAATCATTTCGCACCCTAAATACAAAAGGGTCACAACTCAAAATACTAAGATTTTCAGGAGAGACGAAAAACGTTTTATGTAAAAATTATTGTAATATTTAAAGAAAATATTTTTCCATCATGAAAATATACAACATTGAAGAAGGTTCTGCTATATTTTTTTCAATTTTATATTATGTTTGCGAAAATAAAACAAAATTTTGATTTATGACTGTTTAACTGAAATTTTTTCGATTAACTAGTGATATTATCTTAAGTTGTGCCTTTTTAACTGATACATTTTAATTGAAAATAAATTAATTGAACTCACTTTTCACAACTAAAGAGGCACAATGCAAAATATTATAACACGAAATTTTTCACTTTTTACAGTTATAGAGGCAGAACTCAAATTAAAACTCTTTATGTGTAATAAAAGTGATCAGCTGTTCTTGAGCATATTAACGCAACTAAAAATAATTCTCTTTAGTTGATCGTGCAAAAGCAACACACTTGACATAAAAAAAGACATAACTGTATTTTTCCAGTTAAAGAAGATAGTTATGTAAACGAAATTTTTGCAGTAGTTAGAGATGTGTACTCTGAATTAATTTATGCAAAAAACTCAGTTTTGGAAAATTTTGAGTTGTGACCCTTTTGTATTTAGGTTGCGAATTATAAGCCAGGCAGCACAAACATCGTCGCAGACCTCCTCTCACGACCACCGATCCCTAATTTAAACTCAATGACTGTCCACAGTAGCGACAGCTCTTCCGAAAATTTACATCCTTCAGTAGAAGTACCCATCAATGTCTTCAAAAACCAAATTTTCATATCAGAAGATTCGGAAAGCTCATACAAATTCGAAATAGTTTTTCCTACGTACCGTAGACACCTGATAACCGAAACAACCTACAATGAAGAATCGCTAAAATCACTTTTAAAAAAATATCTTAACCCATCGGTAATTAATGGTATAAAGACAACAGAGCCAATCATGCTAAAAATCCAATCAATATATCCGTTACATTTCGCAAATTACAAAGTTCGTTTTACACAAATAATAGTCGAAGATATTACTAATACCGAGGTCCAAGATAGAATTGTAATTGAGGAACATAATCGTGCTCACAGGAATGAAAAAGGAAACAAGTTACAGATTTTGGAAAAATATTATTTCCCCGCTATGTCGAAAAAAATCAAAAAAATCACAAAATTATGCAAGGTTTGTAAAGAAAATAAATATGACCGTTACCCAAACAATTCAAAATTAGGAGCTACGCCTCTACCAGAATATCCAGGCCATACTATCCATAAAGACATTTTCTCAACAGATAAACATAAAGTACTGACTTCTATTGACAAATTTTCTAAATTAGCCATTATAAAGAAAATAGACGGAATGAGTATAGAAAGTATAAAAAAACCCTTAAGAGAAATAATATTTTACTTTGGTATTCCGAAAGCCATAGTTTTTGATAACGAAAAAACATTTAATTCCCAACCAATAAAATTCATGTTAGAAAATGAATTCAATACGAAAATATTTACTGCACCACCCTATAAAGCGAAGTGAATGGACAAATAGAACGGTTCCATTCAACAATATCAGAAATTATGAGATGCCTAAAACAGGAACACCCTGATAAAAATTTCGATGAGTTAATGGAATGGTCCGTAAACGAATACAACCATTCTGTTCACTCTGTTACAGGAAGAAAACCCGTCGACATATTTTTCGGCAGACCTACCTTAAATTCCAGTAATAGAGAAGAAACTAGGAAGAAAGTTCGAGAGAAATTAAAAGGAAAACAGGAAAAGGACCTGCAATATCATAACAAACATAGAAAAGAAACCATTGACTATAGAGCAGGAGACAAAATTTTTGTTAAACAGAATAAAAGATTAGGAACAAAACTTTCAAAAAGATACAAAGAGGAAATAGTTAAGGAAAACAGACATTCCACAGTAAAAACAGTATCAGGCAAAATAGTCCACAAAGATCGCATAAGAAACTAATATAATCATATCTTCTTTTTAGATTACTAATTTCCGTAACCCTTCATACCATTTGCTATGCTTCGGTTGAGGTACTCGATTACTCTCAATCCGAAATCGTTACTATCGAGAATGGCATCGGGAAAGTGCAGTCTGGAACTTACAGGATCCTTCACTACACATTTCACAAAAAATATCCCACCTTCCCATCCTTTGCTCCCATTCATTGCAGAGGAAATCAAAATAATTAATATTACTATCAATAATATAACACCAAAACATAGATTAAAGCGGTCATACAATTTTATAGGATCAGCATGTAAATCGATTGCTGGTAATCCCGACCATGATGACCTTGTAGTGATCAATAGTAAATTCGAAGAAATCATAGAAAACAATAATCAACAGCTAGTAATTAACAGAAATGTTTTTGAAAGAATTAAAAATATTACCCAAGTTAGCAACAGCATATTAAAAACACTACAAAATAGCAATGAATTTCGAACCTCACTAATACTCCAGTATAAATTTAAAATTGATATAATAAAAGAAGAAATTGAAAATATTAACAGAGCAATACATCTTACCAAAGCAAACATAATAAACAGTTTCATAACATCGAATGAAGAGGCTCACAAGATAAATGACATATTTATTGAAGAAAACATGCCGTTTAATTCTTTAGAAGAATCATTAAACTTCGCAAATATTCAAATCGCTATGAAACAAAATTTACTAATTTATGTAATAAAAGTACCAAAAACAGGGAATGAAATCTGTAACTGTATTTTAATAAAACCAATAAGCAAAAATAGAACGATTTTGAAATTAAAATTTGAAAACGTTTTGAAATGTAATGAAAAATACTATGGAATAGCAAACAATTGTAAAGAAATCAATAACGTAAAAATATGTAAACAAGACCAAATTGAAGATTTACAAAATGAAAATTGTATTAAAAATTTGATAGGAAACAAACCTTATGATTGTATTATTACAAATACTGAGCATGTCAGAAACATTGAAGAACTAAAAGCAGGATTAATTTTACTAAATAACTTTCAAGGAAATTTAACTTTAAGTAATAATGTAACGAGAAATGTAAATGGATCATTTTTACTAAAATTTTGTAATGAAACAATAAAAATTAACAATTCAAACTTTACTGCCTTAGAAGCTCACAGCCTGAGACCATTGCCAGCATTAATCCAACATTCAAGTTCTCGATCCGAGTACGAAGAAGTTCTATCTCTAAAATTTATGAGAGAGCTTAATATTAAAAATATAAAAAAAATTAGCTCTCTAAATTTACTAGTCAAGTCCAGTATGCTAACTCATTTCGGTATTTTAGTCTTTGTTATAATCATAATTATAGCTCTTGAATTTCGCACACGCAAAACGACCAAAATCACTATTCAAAACACGGACATGATTCATATGCCGACAAGGAAAGTTGTAAGGCATAAAAGTCTTAACGACATACCATACTTTTAAGGACCAATCGCGGACGATTGGAATTTCGGAGGGAGGAGTTAACACAACATAAATTCCATTCCCACACTATTTCGATGACAACAATGTCTGCATACTTAAGAATCAACTTACATTTTATTTCGACTAACGTCCAACTGCATTGTACGTACACTTACCTTGACTTAACCCTTCTGCTATGTTTGGGTCAATTTTACCCAATTTTCAGTAAAACTCGTCCAAATTCGCGTGTTAGTCTAGTCGTATTGTATTGATTCTTCTTCTATTTGTTAACTGCAGTAAAAGGAATAGATAAATATGAAAATTAAAATAATATCTGTTTTTTATGTTGCTGTAGGATGCCAAATGTAATTTCATTACACTTATTACGTTGTTGGGTCAATTTGACCCACCTAGTATTTTGAAACATTTTGCCGTTTATTATTACATCACTCGATCAAAAACGCCGACAAAGAAAGCTAGTTATCGGAAATCGAGTATATTTTGCACAGCTCTATGTTTATATATTCTCGATAAATTTATACCTGTGCAAAGGGTAAGTGTCGATTGTTTGCTTAGTTAGTAATTTTTTGTCGCGCAGTAAGGAGCTTATCAAAGTTTTTATAAAGAAAGTGATTGCTAAATATATATTTCTACAATGTCCCAAAGGAAGAGAGTAAGTCAAGTTATTTAATTTACTATGTTTATGTTGCTGTTACACATTTTTATATTTTTATTTTTGAAAAGAAACTAAGTATTGAAGAAATACACCAAATTATTAATTCTGATGGTGAGGATATTTTCGACGAAAGTGATAGCGATGAAGACTTTGTACCTATCGCAGAAAATGAAACGGACGATTCAAATACTTCATCCAGTGAAAGTGAAGTAGATGTCGGTTTTGAAGGTAGCAATGCGACAGAAGAAGTCAATTTGCCAAATATTTTATCGAAAGATAAGAGCATAATATGGCATGATCAGCCACTTCCAATTTCAAGAGGCAAAATTCCTCGAAATCAAATTTTATGTCGAAGTCCTGGCCCATCAAAGTGTGCTATTTCTATGGTCACAGATATAAAATTCTCTTTTGATATTTTCACGCCCTCAAGTATAAAAAACATAGTGGTAGAAATGAGCAACATCAAAGGATTGCAGTTTTTTGGAGACAATTGGAAAATTATAGACCTTATAGAATTGGAAGCATACATAGGATTGCAAACCTTAGCAGGAGTATACAAATCGCACAATGAAAGTCTAATTCATTTGTGGGATGAAAATAATGGCAGACCAATTTTTCGGGCCACAATGAGCTTGGAAAGACTTATGAACATATCACGATGCCTTCGTTTTGACGCCGCTGCAGACAGGGATGAGAGAAGACAGCGTGATAAATTAGCACCTATAAGAAACATTTGGGATCAATGGAATCGACAGCTCAGGTCATATTATCACTTACATGAAAATGTAACAATAGATGAGCAGTTAGTACCTTTTCGTGGTCGTTGCAGCTTCAGGCAGTACATTCCATCGAAGCCCGCAAAATACGGCTTAAAAATATGGGCTCTATGTGATTCAAAAAGCAAGTATGCCTGGAACATGGAAGTTTATTTAGGACGGGCAAGAAATACGCAACCGGAAAGGAACCAAAATAATGCATTTATAAATTGGCTTTTTGTATGTCTCAAACCTATGTACAGTATAAATAAACCGTCTCTATACAAATATTTTTAGGTGAACGTGTTGTTCTATCCCTATCAGAACCCCTTCCCAGAGGTCACACTCTTACTTGCGATAACTTTTTTACGACGTACAATCTCACCGTTCAGCTACTTCGCAGGAACATTACTTTAGTCGGTACAGTGACGAAAAATAAGCTTTTTTTGTTTGTTTCTTCTGTCATCATACAAAAAATTCGAACAAATATTCAGCTGTTTGTAGTACGTGCCAAAAATTTGTTTGCAAGGAACACAGCAACTTAGTTTGTGAAAATTGCCGTTAAAACATACATATCTCAACTATTTTCTACAATTAACATACACTTAACTTGATTCAAATAAAAAAATATGAACTCTTTCAATAAAATAGTGTTATTAGTGAGGTTTTTATAAGTGGGTCAAATTGACCCAAAACACTATATGTGTAATTTTTTCCTAACATAGCAGAAGGGTTAAGAATCCTATTGCACTTTGGCTTAATGGAATGCGCTACATGCGCATCCGCTCTCTCAATTATTACACAGGTGAGCGAAACACGCGCAAACCTAATTTTGATGACTAGGCATTTATCGGGCTCGAGCATAGCTTACAATGATGAACAATAGAATAAGTTTTCAGTTTTTGAAATTAAGCTCAACAGAAGCACATAGTGCTGTAAAAGAAAAACTTGTCGTTTTATTTTTATGTTATATATGCCAATATCGATTTTTCACCGGAAATATAACAAAGATGGAATATATTTGCATTCAGATTTCGAATATGCCACTCATTCATTTTCCTATGCCCTCACCTAACCGCCCAGCAACAGACATCATGAACAGCGAGTTTCAGCGCTAACAACAGTTCGATACGGTCTCTTTAACTACTTTCGTTGAAAATAATAAACAACTACTCACTGATGAACAAAAGAATGTAGACGAACGAATTAATTTGTCAATTGCAGCAGAACAAGGTGGATTTTTCTTTTTGGACGCACCAGGTGGCACTGGAAAAACGTTTCTCCTCAAACTAATACTTGCGGGCAAAAATGCAAAATTATTATCTCGGATGAATGCACTATGGCCCACAAGCATTCACTTGAAGCTCTAGATAGAATGATGAAAGATCTAAATTATAACACCAGGCTCTTCGGTGGTGCTTTACTGCTGCTGTCCTGTGATTTTAGACAGACATTGCCAGTCATTCCACGCACTACATATGCTGATGAAATTAACGCATGCATTAAACAATCATATCTATGGCGAAATGTCACTACATTACATCTTAACAAAAATATACGTGTACAACTGCAAAACGATCCATTGGCATATCATTCTCCGAGCAATTGCTCAACATTGGAAATGGAACAATACCATTGCTTGGAGACACACAATGTATCAAATTGCCAGAAAATTTCTGCAACATGCTAAATACGAAAGATGCTTTGATGGAAAGCATATTTCCAGATTTGCAAGCTAATTACATTAATTATGCCTGGCTTCGTGAACGAGCTATTTTAGCTCCAAAAAATATCGATGTTGACGCTATTAACTTCAAAATACAACAATCATTGCCCGGCAATGAGATATTGTTCAAATCGATCGATGATGAAGCAGTCAACTATCCTGTTGAATTTTAGAATTCGCTGGATTTACCAGGAATGCCACCGCATAAGTTGCGATTAAAAATTGGCGCGCCCATCATTTTGCTTCGGAATTTAAATGCACCTAAGTTGTGCAACGGTACAAGATTAGTGATAAAAAAATAATGGGCAATGTTCTTGAAGCTACAATTTTGAACGGCAAATTTGAAAGTGAAGTTGTTCTTCTGCCACGAATACCAATGATTCCTTCAGACTCACCCATTCCATTCAGACATCTGCAATTTCTCATTCGCTTGGCATTTGCTTGACTATTAATAAGTCACAAGGGCAAACTATGTCGATTTGTGGGTTAGATCTCGAAAATCCAGTCTTTTCACATGGCCAATTATATGTGGCGTGTTCTCGCGTGGGAAAACCATCAAGTTTATTCATTTATACTCCGCAGGAGTTAACTACAAATATTGTTCATAAAATCGCATTATGATAAAATAAGAAAAATTAATGTTATTTCAAAATAAAGAAAATTTTTTATTATTTGCCTTTCATTTCATACTTTGGTTAATATCCTAATCGCTTGAAATATTATGGAGGACAACGTCTGCCGTGTCAGCTGGATACTATATGTACATCTTTGGTGGAAGTAGACAATGCCACACCCCTTTCCAAGAATGCCACTGGTGGCCTTCTTTATAATAATAGACCGATTGGCATGAAACCTTTCCAATAAAAATAAAATTTTAAGGCAAAGCGTTTGCCGGGTCAGCTAGTAAATATATATATATATATATATATATGTATATAGTAGTATAGTATAATATAAATATTATTATTTTCCTTTGTTTTTGGAAATCGTGTACTCTTCTCAAATTTCGTCAACCTTGCATATGTTTTTCTATATGCACCATAAAGTTTGCCAAAAAACAAATATTCTATTTGTTCTGGTTGGGTGTGTTATTTTGTAATTTATATCAAAGTTATCTTTTCATTAAATGAAACAGCTGCACGGTGAATGTTGTCACAACAGCGACATTTTCATTGCGGTCACCGTTGCTTTTGTAATTTTTGTAATTGCATTCATCGCCTTTATTTCATTATAGATGCCATAGCCATTTCTTTTTTTTTTAACAAGCAGACCAAAAGCAATAAAGACGGCTGTTATAAAAGGCAAACAAATTTACAGTAAGGCAAGAAAGGCAAGAGTAAATTATTAACAAGATAAGTGCATTAAAAATTTAGTTTCAATAAATTCAAATCTGAAGAAGGAAGCCTACTTTTGGGCATGATAATAAAAATTAAAATAAAAGCAAAATATAAGTTTTTATTTCTTATAACCATTTTGCTCTTTTTTCTTCCTAATTTTTTCAATTACATTTTATTTATTTATTTTGCCACTTTTATTCCTTTCAACGCAATTTATTTTCTCTACTGACTGCTCATTTTTTGAAGATTTCAGTGCCCGCATGGCAATCATCATTTTGATTGCGGTCTCCTGTGTACACAGTTACTTATTTATTAAAAGTACGTGCGTATGTTTATGGCAGGTATGCTGCCTTTGATGTAACTTTGCGCATTTCGTTGGCTTTATTATTGAGTCGTCAAGCGGTTGCAAAAATATATATGAATAATATGATTGTAATTTGTATAACAGACGCTTTTGTTATAAATGCTCGACTTCTTACTCTTCCCTCACTTTCCTCTCCTATTTGCTGCTTGAAGGCGCAAATTAGCTGTTGAATAAAAATAATTGGTTGTTTAGCTTTAATTATCTTGCCTCTTTGACGTATACATAAAAGTTCCAGTAAATCAAAGCAATTGATTTATATTCGTAACGCGGCATCAAAGTGTATTTAACAAAGTGTGCCAATGCGAATATAACAAGGTGGTGTTGAGGAGCCAGCTGGTTTTTTCGCTTTTTTCGCTTTGCTGGACTGAATGTCATAAGGCTTCGTTCTGATTGGTTGGCGATGTAACTCACCTAGAGAAATTTGACATTCAGTCCAGCAAAGCAAAAACTAAATATTGTAATGCCGCTTGTCGCCTTGCAGAAGAAAGCATATAAAATTTTAAAACTGAATGTACAAAAATAATTGCTTGATTTGTAATTTACGTTAGCCCTCCATCTATCGGTCATATTACCTTGAATCCCCTAGCGAAAAGAATTAAACGTCAATGGGTAATAAGCTTGGCTTGATATGTTTACCTTTACTGTGTCAAAAAAAAGGAAGAGAGAGTTTCCGCCCAGGAGAGTTTTCCTTTTTGACAAAGCGCTTAACCTCAGCCTTTTTATAAAGAGAAATACTTAGGGCCGTTTAGGGTTAAGCGCCTATTCAGAACTTAAAGAGCGAAGAAAATTCTAACGAATGTTCATTATAAATTATAACTTAAAAACATTTGGTATTTTTTCATTAAGCTTTAAGCATTAAGCATTAAAGTTTACTCTGTTGAAGTTTTAGCATTTTTTTATTTGTATGTAAATTTATTGTTTACTCCTAATTTTTTTTTGGGACCTTTTTTCTCCATTGTGTAGTTAGGGGTTAAAGCAATGTAAATACATTTTGAAAGTTGCCTTTTTGCCATAATAAGCATCCCGCCATTACTTAGCATACATGTTTGAATACACATTGCGTGGCATCATTAATTGCCCGATCCTGTGTTCCTGATAACTTAACAAACATTCAGGATAGAAAATTGATCCATTTGCTTATTAATAAATATGAAAAATGTTTATGACAATATTTTTAAATGCTTGATAATTTATTGCTTCCAAACAAATGTTTGAAAAATTAAAAAATCAGAAAACGACATTTTTGAATGGCTTTGTGACGGGCATTGATATATGATTGAGTTTGTTTTTGCATTCGCATTCTCTGTCATTAAATGGTGGAGATTCGAACAGTTTAATTTTTGAATATAAAACTCTATGTGAAAATATATCAATTTTTTTTTTTTCATTTACAACAAAACTCCACTCTCAGTAAACACTTTAAGCGCATTCTAATTATAGAAGTGTTGGTAATAATAAAATCGGAAGAAAAAAAATTTATATATTTTAAAACTAACTCCCCTCTAAATCTAAAATCCGAGATATTTGAAACCTTTAATGTTACTTATTATATCTTTAATATGTACATATCAGCCGCACTATTTCGCGCAAAATAACTTACAGAAATTAGCTTTAAAATACCAATTACCTAATTAACTTTATCATTTTTTGCTATTCTACCAGCACGCTTTCTTTAGCTGAGTTTTCTTTGCCACTTTGTCTATTTCATACTTCAACACTTTATCTGTTTTTGCGTTGAAAAGGGAAGTATTTCATGGAACATCACTTAATGAGGGTTAAAATCAAGAAAATTGTAGTTAAAAAAAATTGACGAAAATAACAAAATTTAGACCAACATAGCCAACGACATTCACTGTCAGCTGCTAGTAAAGTGGAAACTTCGACATCTAGTTAGTGAAGTTCGATGAAGTGCAAGCCGCTAATATTCACTTTAAGCTCAGCAAAGTTTTTTTTTGCTTTTTCTATGTTGCTTTACGCGTAGACTTGGGCATAAAAAACTAAAGCAGAATGCAAAGTTTTCTTACAAAAATACAAACTTTTTAGCGTATTAAACTTAGTCAATGTAGCGTGTAAAATAAACTGTGTGTTGGTTATCTTTAGCTAGGATTTTTTTTATTTCAAAGTGTAATTTTTTTTCTGACTTTTTTGATGTTTCCAAACAACTGCAGCAACATTGAAACAAACAACAAACTGAACTTTAATATAGTTGCAAGTTGCAAAGCCGCTTAAACCGTGGAAAAGCAGAAAAACTTGCAGTTTAATGTAGTTAAATGCGAGTGCTTTTGGTTGAGTGAGGGATGAGTGAGTGAGCGATGAGTGAGTGAGTCAAGAGTGATGAATAAATGTTGTCTGAGTGTTTATTGTATGGGAGCGGTTAACCATTGCTGCAGTCGCAAAAATCGTACTTAATTGAGTTGCGTTGATATAAATTAGCTAATAAGAGTATACTATGCACAGTACGTTTAGTAATTATAGCACAAGCACTTATTGCTAAAATTTTGATAATTTTTTTTCCCCCTTTTTTAGTAAACATTTTCCAATTTTCGATACAGTCAATTTTTCAACAAAACCCATATAAATCTTATGTTCAATACTTTCATGAAATATTCAAAAAACTAATTTCAAAATATCTTTTTTATAGCATTATTAGAATTTTTTTTAGTTAACAGCTTCTGGTCCATTGAAATTAAGCCTAACACAAGTTTTAAGGATCCTTAAAATATCGTAAATTTAAATGATATAAATGACTTAAAACTTGCACCCGCAAATCGAATAGGTTATATAATTTCTAACTAAAAAGTATTTAAACCTGTATCTAATTTTGATGAAAATATTAAAATTTTCTTTTCAGTTTTGTGAAACGTTTTAAGCTTAATCTTAAACATTTCTATAGAATGAACTGTTCGTTAACTGAAAATTTGTTAAATTTTATACTTTGACTTAAATAGTTTACTACAGAATGAATTTCACTCTAATTGAAAAGTATTGTAAATTAAGTTAAATTGAACATTTTTAAAAAAATTTTAATAAGAGCTTGTGGAAAGCACTGCATATGGAACTAGTCCTTTTATAACACAGTCTTAGCTCACTTTAGGGGGCTACCAGTGCCATTAGGCGCATGCGAAAGACGCTTTCAATCAGCTAGCCACTTGAAAAAAAATAACGGAATGTCCCGCCAATGCGAAACATGACAGCCACCAAGTGTTGACGCCGTTACAAATTCCAAGCATTCCTTTACTTTGCTTAGCCAATCCACCCTGCCCCTTCACCCACGCTCCCCTCATTTTCCATTTACCTAACAGCTCTCAACCGCCATCGCTTACTTAACTACGGAAGTACTAACAGGACAAAACTTTTCCATTTAAATGTTGTCAAACGATTTGCATTTCCTGAATTGTTTTCTTAACTACGCGGCTGTTGAAAGTGCGAGAAGTGTCGAGCGCTTGGCATTTAAAAGTGACAAAGTTTACTTTGAGTGGCTTAGGGGCGTAAATAACTAACTAGAAGGAGGCGGTGAAGTTCAATTGGCAGTGGCGTTTGATATTGCCGATACTTGGTTGGAGGTTTGTGCTTTTAAATTCTTTGGTACTTACATGTTTTTACTTCATATCTGCAACTCGTTTTTCCATTTGCTAAATGTGTACATACATACATATATGTCTTGCATATTTATCTTTGAAAATTTGCTATCGATTAAAGTTTTCGTATTTCTGTGACGCTAAATATTTAAAGTGAAAGAATTAAAAACTACATGGTATAAAATAAATGTTGGGTGCATTCTTTAAAATAAGGAGATGAAAATGTAATTTACTTATTATGACCGTTATTCCCAGAGCTAATTTCGGCGATTTCTTTATTAATAACTTTTTGAAATACAAAACTTGCAAGAACCAATTGAGAACCTTAACACTGGATGTAAACACACGATTTTATTGTATTCTGCGATAGAGAGTTGAGTACAAAAATTATTTTTAAAAAACCTATCCTCTTTAAAATTATACTTATTTGTAGTGAGCATAAACAATTTTTTAAAATTACTATGAATTAAAACGGAAAAATATTACCTTTTCAATCGTCGAATAAAGCTCTGGTTAAGAAAGAAATTGACGAAGATACGGAAATTATAAAGCAAACGATAGCTGATGAATTAGGGTTTGATGTCATCGCTGTAACACGAATATCACGGAATTATCTTTAAAATTCAATGAAATGTTCTATGTTGACAGAAACACACTTGCAAATGCGACGTGGAATCGTCGTGATCTGCAAGAAAAATGTTTGCATTGATGTTTTCACACGTCTTAGGGCTAGTATTTCTATCTCCGGTTAAAATAACAAGTTGTTGACCGGAGATGGATAAACTGGCCCTTATAAGCATAATTTTATTTACCTTACTTGCAAGTGTACGGGTGATACGGTACTCCGTTGCAAAGATTGCGCTGGCAATGCTCCTTAGCAAGAAATCCTGTAAAGAGCAGGTTTGTAAACATGTTTGTACAATAAAGTAACTTCAGCTCATTTGAAAACGGCAAAACTCTATGGAATTCAGCAGCTTACGAGATTTTAATGACCTAATAAATATACACTGATAATTTTATTCCAAAATATGTAATATTACATAAAATACTTAGTCAATTAACGCAAATGGAAAAAATAATTGTTACGAATAAGAAAAGTCAAACAGACAAAACGAATCAGTGATGTCAATTTTCTATTTTCTGTTGAAAATTTAACTGTCAACCACAATTTTCAAATATTTTTAAAAATTCATACAAAAACATGCTTAGAAAATACAGATTTGTTAAATAAGATACATATAAAGACTTGTAAAGAGTGAGGCTTAGTTATCGAACCTATAATAATTGAAAAATGCTCGAATAAAAATAATAGCATTTTTGATGTGCAATTTTATTATATACATATATACTGATATCGCTGCCCGTTAAATCAATCGATTCTGATTAACAAATACGAGCACTACTCATCGAACGGGATACACGTGCTACACAACAAAAAAAGGAACACCTATTTACAATCAGCTGAGGATAAAAAACGAAAAAAAAATTCATATGAATTGATAATATATTTTTATATTTGAAATAAAAAAAAAAAATTTTGATATATTTTTTAATGATCGTTTCTGAGTCAAATCAATTAAAACCATTTTATGTATGTATTCCTTAAAAAACATTTTGTATGCTGGAAAAAACTTCGCCACAGAAAGCAATTTTAACTATAAACTACTCTAAAATATTGTCACATAAGCATACAAACTCAATTGATTGTTTGTGTGTTATATCATTTATTAATTTTATGATTATTACCATAATTTTAATTTGCTGGTAAACGCCAATTAATTTTATATGCCGACGCAGCACGACTTAAACAAAAAGCAGCAATGGTAATTAAAATAATAATAATGTAATTCGTGGGAGTATGTACATACATATATACATACAAGTATACAGGTATTTGTGAATGATTGTATGTTTCATCACAACGTTTACATATATGAAGCATACATACGGGGCCGGTAAGAAAAATATCGGTAAAATAAAATGCTCGCAGCTTATTATTATTTTTTTCTTTTTAATAATTTTAATTTATAAAATAATTTAATATATGTATAACAAAAAGTGTTTATTCGTTAACAAATTTCAAGGTTTGCAAAAAGTTTGCAGGTAATACGAAAATTTTAAAATTAAAAGAGAGAAGCTCAAGTTTATAGCCGAATACTAATATAATAATAATGTGATAACGTGCAAGCTTTAATCGGTTAAAAATTATTTGTTGATTTAAGAAATTTTTTTCTAAGCCATGTTGCATATTTCTTCACAAAAAAATTGTAAATCAACGTAAACACTTAAAACATGCAATTGATTATACCAAAACTGAAAACGTTGCGAATTCAATTGACGAAGTTTTTTTTTAAATTTTGTGTAAGATTTTAAGTATTTTATATATATGTATGTATGTTTTGTGTCATATTCTAAATGGAAATTATTTCCAAAATTAAATGAACGTAATTATTTGTGTTGTGCAAAGAATATAATTTAAAAATGTTTGGCTGAAATTGATTACCGGCACTATAAATGTTTAAAATGCATATCTACATATACTTTTCTTAAGACCTGTTGCATATTATTTCAATCACACATGCTTTTTAAATCACATAATCGAGCTAAAGGGGTTTATTGTTGAACACACAAATATGTTTGTATTTAAGCAGATTTATGCGGGTGTGTAATAATTAAATTTGTATAAGGTAATTTATTACTAAATAATTAACTTGCTGATTTCAGCAAGTTTTTAGCGTTGCACAAAAATTAAATGAAAGTATAATAAAAAAAACAGCAAGAGCCTAGGCGCTGGCGTTTGGTTTTGTTCAAGGAGGAGAATCAGTTGTATTTAAAAAAAATGCATTAAAAGATGTAATTCCAAGCAAATATTGAGTGTCTTTATATGAAATAATTTAACCTTTTAATATATTTTTTGTGATATTTTTTAATTAATCAAATGTCTAAAAACAGACGCACACACATTCGATGCCTACATATGTAGGTCAGTCGGTTAGCGCTGCTACAATTCCAATAAATCACGTTTACGCAGTGTTTGTCATAGGCAAATCAATAATTACATAGTAGAATGAATGAAATAAAATGTGTATACTACTGTTTGCATACAAGTAAACTAATTTTTAAATTATTTACAAAAATGATTTATCACTTAGTTGCATGCAGATATTGATGGAAGTAAACAATATTTAACACAGAAAATAGGTTTTAATAAAAGTGATAGAGTGGCATACGAGAAAATCGGACGGCATCTATCATGCGACTAAAAATTGCATTGGAAAAAAATATTCCATTAAAAATACAGTAAAGCACTCCAACACGATCTGCTATAAAAAAATGTGAATAGTTTGAGCAAACTACTGCTTAGTTTGTTCTCACAATAACACATACTTGTACAACTATCTTCTCATACTCTTTACGAGTATACCGAAAATTTAGTTTCATTTATAATTTCTGAGTCAACACATTTATAAATAGCAAAAGATACAACACAAAGACTAGCATGCTACTGTTATAAAGCAAATACTATGCTAAAATTCACATAAAAATATATTTTATTTATTAACTCAAAGTTCATACTCCTGCATGTCTGTGCAAATTGATAAATAACTGAAGTGCTAGTGCAAACGAAAACAAAATATTTGGTTGCAAATATTAAAATAAAATTGAAGTTTGTGTATTCTGTTCACTCCATCCTACTCACGGATGCATGCATACATACATATATACACATATATGTATATATATACATATTTATTATATATGACGTTTGGTAAGCATGGAAACAGGATATGTGTATACATTTTTTTTACTTTCTAAAATTGCTTATATTGTGTTCATATTGTGTGGCATATTTCCACACATTTAAGAATTTTAGCAATACTGTCTAAATTTTTATTATCTCAAAGTTCTTAAATAAATGCAAAATGTAAAAATTAAGATAACATAAAAAATAATAAAATATATGAGTGTTACTAATAAACAAAAAATAAAACAAACCTGTTTTATTTCATCTAGTAGGACTTTAATTATTATCACTCTTGTGCCTAGATTTCGAAATGTTTATCACTCCTTAGAGCTTCCTTCTATAAGTTTCAAATCTTCTGGCATTCTAGGTTTGAGATCTCCTGCTTTGAAAATCTTTGTATTGTAGCTCCAAGAAAAAAATTAGCAATATGATTACTTTAATGTATGTATAATACTGAGAAAATTTTAACGACAAACAAATCAACATTTTAATAGTGGAGCAAATGATTATTATAAGGATAGTTGTAAATGGATATTATCAGAAAGATACAAAAAATTTTGTAATATTTATCATTCTAATCAATTTTTTAATATTAGTTACATCTCCCTTCTTTCTTAATACTTTCCTTTTACAACTTTTTTTATTCATGAAAAATAAGTAAGTAGTTGTAGTGTTAACTCTTAGCAAAGCCGTAAACAAAAATGTATGTAGCCAAAAATGTTGAATTTAAAGGGTAGGGGAGACCAGATTTTATTTTATATTTTTATTTAGAAGTGGCAAATTTACCATTTTTAAATAAAGTGTTGTTTTAATATATTTACCTTGAGTTTCAATTGGAAAATTTTTGAGAAGCTACAATTAATTTTATTCAGTGCTGCATTTGTTTTTATGAAAAATGAAATATGTTTCAACAGGGTGGGTTGAAACAGTCACCGGGTGAGTTGAAACATTTCGATACGTAACGGTAAGGAAACAAAGTTAAGTCAAAATTACTGTAAATGTTGTTGTCAAATGTATCATTCATTTATTTTTAAAAACAGATATCATATATTAGGAAAAATAATTTCCAAATTACTCGATTTAACACTTTCATAGATTTTTGCACCTTTTCTTCACGCAAAGCAGCGCTCACAGGCGAGTCAGTTAAGATAGATGTTTGTCACCGTTTTCTGCCTCGTTTCAATATTGCTTCAGTTCTTTGTGGTGCCTTTGGAATGGAATCACTTCATCTTGGCGGATTATTCGGAAAGCAAGTAGAAACTCAACGACATCAACTTAGACGTCTTTTGACGTATATGGAGCTCCAGAATCTTTTTGATCATCAGGGTTAGGTCGATCGATTGAAAATGAGGGCGAATAATCGACTGGCTTGAAAATATTCGGATTAAATGGAAACATTCCCTTAGCTTGGAATCCTGCATTGATGTGGTTAGGCGTGAAAGCTAGCGGCAAGGCATAAGAGACGATATTTGGATGTAGTAAATAGTCATGGTTTTTATTGGGGCTTCGCCGTTTATGGTTTTCTTTTTATAATTTCTTATTCTCTTTTAAACACAAAAGATCCGTCGTGAAACACTATTGTTGAATATAACGAAAGCAATTTAATAAAAACTGTGCTGCAGTGTCTTAACCCGCCCCCAAAAAATATTTTACAAATGTATAATCAAATAAACAATAGAAACAATGAGGTTAGAAATTTAACAGTTACCTAACCTTGGAGCGCATTACATTCTCTCACGAAAAAAATACTACACTTTAGATTGGGAATTTTTCATTTTTCTGAGGGATTAAAAATCTACTTACCATGCATAAAACACAAGTAACCGAACTCGTATGCGCGAGTGTCAAACAACAACACTGATAACTCATTAGATGACAGATACACAATATTCACCACAGATGGCGACACTTTTATTTTAAATTTTTTTTTTATCAAATTACCCCGTTTTTCAACTAGCCCCGGTCGCCCTATATTTAATTAAATATTCACAAACACTTAACGATTATGATACACTGCCATTTACATCCTGCTGCAGACCTATGCATAGTTATGTCACAAGTGAATGGATATAAAGTCGAAATTATGCAATTAAAAATTACAATTAAAATACTTGCATGCGTCATATGTACGCCGTGTTGTGCTGAACGGGAGGCTGATGGCCACCACTTTGCGTAGTTATATGTATATGCACACGTGTACAAAAACATACAAACAGACTCTACTCCAATTTATGCACTTCACTCCACTAGCTGATGCGTTGCCTTGAGGTGCCCAATTGATAGCAACAATCGCAGCAATTACGTTAATTTATATCACCACACACCAATGACATGATGACCGCTGACCGCTGTGCCGTTGGACGAACGAATGCCGATTAACACACTTTTACATTTCAGCTGTGGCCAACCTATGTATGTATTTCACACACTAAAGACAAAAGTGTCATAACTCCAAAGATATTTAATTTTTCAATCATACGACAAGCAGCTGATGCTGATGTGGTAGGAAGCAAATTAAAAGTTGTTAAAGAAAATTAATGGAAAAAAATATATCAGAATGTTTAAAGTTTAGTTATTTGATTTGGCTTTGAAAATAAAAATCGTATCACAATTTTTGAGCTATAAATTATTTTTAATTATTGAGGGACAAGTTTTGTGTTTTTACTTTAGGGAGTTACTTTTTGGGAACTATAAAATTTTGCAATACAAATTATTGACACCCGAGGCCAGTTTGTGGAAGATTTTACAATAACATTTTTTATTGCTTGAAACTATAGCCGCTATTTCGGAGATCACCTAATCTCATCATCATACTTCTTTTTTAGTTAATTACATTTATTCTTCATCACCACAACAGTCCACTCGGCAAGCGTATCAAAGTATGTAGCGTGTTGGCTCTGCAAACCCGAGGTCCTTGGTTCAAAGCTTTGGAAAGTGGTGATCAAGAATAAATATAATTAAATAAAAAGAAGTGATTATTATTCACTTAAAAGATAATTGTTATTGACGATTTTTGATGACGATATCGTAAGATCATTCTTAATCTTGTAGTCCTTGCTATCAATATATGTATCGTTAGCGACTTATTATGCGACTTATCTTACTGGATTTTTTCTTTTTATGGGCAAAGTATTAAAATTGCACATTCTTGATAAAAATATTTAAATGAATATCGATGGCAAGATATAAATTGCTTAATATCGTCCTTTGCAACAAATTATGACCGTAGTTATCAATTGAATGCAGTCGGAGAGTTTTGATTAAAATGAAACTAACAAAAACACAAATGCGCCATATGAATGGCAGAATTACTAATTTCAATGATTATACCCAGACAAAAAATGGAAGAAACAAGAAAAGGGTATCCTCAAAAAAATTAATTCGCGATTGTTCTAGAAGAGCGATTGATGCTATTTTTCTCAAATGCACCAATTAAATAATTTAAAAATATCTTTGTTTTATTGATTTTGATTATCGATGTTATCACTAAAAGTTTCCTGTAATGTTTTGTTTATTTTTTAATTTATTTTTTAAACAGGTTGCAGTTAACAAAACATTTGGCAAACCCTTTGAAGGGAGGCCAAGTCCATGCCAATCGCTTTGAAAATGTCGTAAGTAGGTGTAAAATAAATTCGTCTCGCGATCAAAATTGTTTGCGAGGTATAATTATGTTTTTAGATGCACATATAAATATATAAAAATACGAATGCATTTGTATAAGGTACATTCTCATGATAACTCGTAAGAAGTGTATTTTAATTACTTACTCAGGTATATAAATTAATTTAAATAAAAATCTACGTTTTTTTAAAAGCAGCACTATGTGTTTTTCTTGAGCTTTATTCACAAAAACTGAAAACTTAGTTCTATTGCTACCGCTAGTTATGCTAAGCTCGAGCTGGACAATTGCTTGGTCATCGAAATTAGGCGTGTTGGGCTCATCAACACGCGCATTCCGTTAAGCCACAGATGTAGTAGAAGTCTTCAGCTTAGGTAAGAGCACGTACAGTGCGGTTGGACGTAAGTCGAAATAAGCTAAAAGCTGAGTCCTAATTATGCAGACATTATTGTCAGCGAAATAGTGTGGGAATGCAATTTATGTTGTATTGACCCTCTAACGGGTAAAGCTGCCTTGAGGCAGCCATCCTTTTTAAGTCCAGGACTTCCTATTTGAAACTTTGATTACAAAAATTATTGTTGGCAGTACTTAAAATTATATATTACTTAAACCTTGGTCACCCTAAAGCTCAATCAGATGTTTGGTTTAACTTTTGTGATCATTTGTGCCGAAAAGTGTAAAAAACGAAGTTGCAGAAAAGTGATATTTGAAAAAAATAAAAAAATTGTTTATAGACGTCGGGTACTTTTAATTATTTGTGGGTAAGTAGCCTCTAGTGTTTAATGTTCGAATATATACAATTTTATTCAAACACTGGTGTTCCATGGCATCGGATGAAGGGGGTGACGATGCCAGCAGTGATGATTTCAGCAGTGATGATGAGTGGAAGGATCCAGATTTCGCACCTGCTGAACTGTCATTAGATGACGATCGCTACATTTCCGCTTGCATAAGTGATATGAATGCAGGAGAAACAAGCGATTTATTCATTCAGGCGACCAACTTTTCCCTTAATTTGTCAGAGTTTGAAAATGCATCAGTTGCAAACATAGAGCCATCAGCATCGGCTACTTCAGTTGCAAACATACATAGCTCCATCAACATCGGCATCAGCTAATACTTTCAAGCCACACAAGAGAATTCGCTCGCCATTGCCATCATTCGAGGAAACGGGTCCTTCCATTCCGCCGTCTTCTGGAGGATTCACTTTGTCAGGTAATTGTTGCATAACCTTGGTTTGATTGAGCACTTATTTTCAACGTTTGTATTTTTTCAGATGTGAAGGCTATCTCTAAAGATTCGCATGAATTTTCGAGAATGACATGGCGCAAGAGATTAATGCGTCTCCATGTGAATGAGATCGCTTTCCATGGGCACTCGAAAATGCCAGACAATATCATGAATTTGGATACTCCAATGGAGTACTTTTGCTATTTTTTTACCACCGAAACTGTGCAAATGATTGTTAAAGAGACCAACCGAGCAGCCATTACTCAGGACATCACCACACAGTTCAAAACAAGTGTTGAGGAAATGTACAAGTACATTGGAGTTTTGATCTACATGTCTGTCTACAGATATATTAATATTGATTGTAACTGGGGGCAAAATGCTTTTCAAGCTGTTCGAAGAGCAATCCCCTTGAAAAGGTTTCTGTTAATAAAACGGTATCTGTGTTTTGAGGACGAAAGCGGACGCATCAAAAAAGGAAACCCGGGCTACGACCCGTTGTTTCGAATAAGAACGGTAGCCGAAAAAATTAATGAAAGGTTTGACTCCATCCCGGAAACCGCTCGGTTGTGTGTAGACGAGCAGATGTGCAGCACAAAAATTAAGCACCATCTTTGCCAGTACATGCCAAATAAGTTGCACAAATGGGGAATAAAGTTGTTTGTCTTATGCGATTCGATGGGCTTTGCATATCGATTCGAGGTGTATTCAACAGAATATATGAGTAGTGCTTACGGCATTGAAATAACAAGTGTTCTTTGGAAAGACAACAACGCCGTTAGACTGATATCTACCTATGTTGGAAGGGAGCGATTCGAATGTAGGACTGAAGCTGAGTACCCTTCAAAGGCGACGCGATATGATAGAAAAAAGAAGCAATATATTAGTGTGGACTGCCCTCAGATCGTGAAGCAATACAACGCACATATGGGAGGGGTTGACCTGATGGATGGGCTCAAGGGACGATATCACATTCACGCAAAAACCCGAAATCCAATGACTAAGCTATTTTACTACTTAGTGGATATGGCAGCAACTAATTCTTATATAATGTATCGTCGAGTGGATGCTGAGGAAAAGAATGATTCAACTTATAAATCGGAGGCAAAATTGCTGAAGCTTCCAAATTTTAGGGAGGAAATCGGGGCAGGTTTGGTGATGTACTCCAAAAAACGTTCTGCAGGCAGAAAAGCCAAAGTAATATACCACAGCCTCTCTACAAAACTGTGCAAAAAGCACAACATCCTGTTGCTGATGTGCGTTTTGATGGATTTATGCATTTCCTGAAATGGTTGCCCAGAGACATTGGCAAAAAGAAGTGCAATCTGTGTAAAACATCAGAGACGCAATGTATTTGCGACAAATGCAACCTGCATTTATGCTGCTCTGCTAATAAAAATTGTTTTACAAAATAAATAAATAAATAATATGTTAAATAAGAAAGAATACAGGAAAAACAAAAACTTAATAAAAACTTCTCAAATCTAACTGACTATTTTTTTACGGCTGAACGGGTAAGACTGCCTTGAGGCTGCCTTCTTTATTTTTTACCTGTCGTCTAAGTGCAATACAAATATGAAAATTTTACTTCATTTTTCGTTTTTTTACCACCATTTTTATCGTGTATAGCAATTATGAACAAAATCTGTTCACAGGATCAATTTTGCCTGTTTGAGGGTTAACTCCTCCCTCCGAAATTCCGATCGTCGTCGATTGGTCCTTCTCTTAATTCTTCGATATCTCTCACATGGTCAATATTTGTTACAATACAATCAAAAGGTTTATTTCTTATCAAATCCCTTATACAATTTTATTTTTGTAAATGATGAGAAGGTGGAATATTTTTTGTGAAGTGGGTACTTATGTCTCCTAGGATGATGGAGTATTCGGTAAGGTTGATGGAGTGGAGGATCCTGTAGGTTCTAGTCTGCACCTTCCCGATGTCATTCTCGATGGTATCGATTTCAGATCGCGAGTAATTGACTGTTTCGACCGAAGCATAGCGAAGGATTAGGAGGGTAAGAAAAGTTAGAGATCTGAAAATTCTCGTAAACATTTCACCACATCCGGAACTCTTTCAGTTGCTTCTCTCTCTCTCTCTCTTCGTCTTCTTCTTCAGTTCGAGGTTGTAGTAGGGCAGATACTGTTTCAACAATTAAGTCTGAAAGTTCCTTATTTTGGTAAGGAGTGAAAGTGGATGGTATATTAGAAGAGATACTGCTAGTACTTAAGGGATGTAAATAAAGTCAAGACAATGTCGTTGCTATTTGTTCTTCCTGACTCATATTGTTAGCTCACTTATTTCCTTTATTGATGGGAATGCAATTTATGTTGTATTATATCATACGCTTACGTAGTTGTTTCCATATGAAAATATAATTTTATATATGACTACTTATATACGAATGTAAACTTTTCAGTCGTCAATATTTTAATTTGATGCTTGTGCATTAATGGGTCAGAAAAAGAATGAATGAAGACAGAAGGACGATGGTACTTATGTACTTTCATTAAAACAATATTTTAAACTTACATAAAAAAGCTAACTTAGCCGTGTTCGCGTAAGTAAGCTGTTTCTTTTGCTATTTTCCTCATACTGCTTCACTTGACCAAAATCAACGCTGCTGCACCCAATAGCAAAATGTCATCAACGTGTAAAAATCCAGCGCGAAAACCTGCATCCCCCTAAGGATCCCCTCACACTCGCATCAGCTGTATTTGATAGAATATAGAGGAAACTTAAACAGCAGGGAGATTCTATAATCAAACAGTTAACTACAGTAATGCAAAATTCAGAGGAGAGGGTAATACAAAAAATTTGCGAGCTGGCTGTTGAAACGGCCAACTTGAAACTCTCCATACAAGCTATAGGGTAACTGAGGTTGAAAACGCGTGTTGTTCTCTATAATTTGCTGACTAATTACCCCCAAAGCTCAGTTTAGCGCTTTCGAAAGCAGCACTGATTTGATTGTCAACAGGATCCCCAAAGTAACTGGTGAGTGTTTGCCCGAAATATTTTGCTAAATTCTGCAGTGCAGCTCAGCACAAAACACTACCTTTGCGTGCCGATTTTCGAAGCGTAAAAGCCAATGGACAAAAAGACAAGAGCGTTCGCGTTATTTTGGCGTCAGCATTTTCCGTCCGTGGGAAAATTTTTGTGCGGCTGAAGCCAGGTGAAGAGGGGAAATTAATTCTCTTAATAGCACCAAGAACAAACAATTTATATCCCGCTATCAATAATAGATGGATAACAAGATTGCGCCTATGAAAGGGGATTTGCCTTTGCGTGACGTCACACTGTTTGAGCAGAGAGAAAGAGATAACAAAACAAAAAAAAATGCGAATGAAATGTAATGTAGGGCAAATGCACCACCATCTAAGTATCCGGACATCTGTGCTTTTTTCAGGGAATAAATACATCATGACAATTACGAAAACGCTATATTATTAAAAGATATTTATACTCATACAAACAACAGAATTATTCACGGCTTGGTTAATAGCAGGAAAAGAGCGTCAAAGTAAAGAAAAAGTTGAGCGTCCAGAAATGGGTGCGTTTACCCTATAAAAACTAGTTTCACCAGTGTGACGCACCAAAATAGCTGATTTTTTCAAAATCACAAAGAGAGAAATAGCGGTATAGCGATGTGCGCAACCTTTGTTTCACTCAATCGACCAATTTCATACTATGCTGTATGCTAGGTTTAATTTATACTTAGAAAGTATGTTAGTAGTATCTTTTTGCTCTTCCTCTTTTATGTTATTTCTCTCTTTTCATTGTTTTCTAATTTCTCTGTGTATGATATGTGTTATACGTGTATGCTATTTGTTTTGCGTTTTATCTATTCCCTCTCACTTTATTTAATTAGCAGTAAATTTTGTTTATTTTTCGCGTTACAATTTGTAGTTGCCCCTTCATCAGCTTATGCATAGTTTTGGATTAAAACCCCACTAGGACATCTACCTTCTGCATTGGTGACAGCCAAAAGACTTTGATTAATATTTGATGACAATGAACTTAATTTTGTGCACTTTAATGTGCGAAGCCTTGGATGGATGGATGGATGGATTTGGGGTAAGCCGGAAAATCCAAACATGACTTTACCAAGCACTCAGACATTGTTGCCCATTGTACTTGAGGCCTGTAAAAAGGATAAACAGGATGAGGGAGAAGGGGTGGGTGGGGAGACATAGGAGGTAATTACTCCTTTTCGATTCTTTAACGAACCTGCGTAGTCCGCTGAGGGAGAGAGAATGTATCTTTTCCATTCTCAGGACAGCCGACCAAAGATGCGCCACCTGAGTCTAGAGAACGGCGGGCAGCTGCAGAGAAAATGTTCTGTACTATCCACGTCCTCAAGGCAGAATGCGCATAGCGGATCGTCGATGATACCTATGGGTACCATGTGTTGCCCCCTTGGATTGTGCCCCGCAATCAGTCCTGTCAGAGCTCACAGCTCCCTCCTCCTCTGGTTGAGGAGAAATTTCGCCACTGCTCTAACTGGCCTTTTCAGAAAGCACTTAGTTATTTTGCAGGAGTCAGTACTGCACCAACGTCCTCATGAGCTTTGCTCATAAGTTCCATGATGTACCTAACAGTTCCCGCCATACTTGACCCGATGATTGCTTCCGGTCCAACTGCACAGTCCGAAAACCCGGAACACCACAGTGTCCCGGCACCCACACAGGCTCAAGCTTATTCCGTCTTGCAACGGAGTTTAGCCTTAACTTACATTCCTAAACAATTTTTGAAGAAATACGAGCGGTTTCCAAAGTCTTTATGGTCACTACAGACCTTAATTTGGTATCCTATCCAACTTTCGCCAACTATCCAGAGTATTGCGAAGACCACCGATTGAAACACCGTGGTCATCTCACCCAAAGCAGAGAAGCCTCTGAAGTTACCCTTCCAAACAACTCTCTGCGTCCGAAGCTCTTGTCGTCGTGCCACAGGCCGTAAGCATACAGTCGACACATCGTCTTCATTGCCTCCTCCTGGATCGCTAAATCCAAAGGAAGCAAATTGAGCAGAGCATTAAGAGCCACGCCTGAGGTTGTGCTCATAGCGCCCGTAATGCTTATGCACACTTCTTTGTAATCTGTTCTACGCCACTATACCACAGCAGAGTACATGACTATCGGTCTGACTAAGACTGTATACCCAAAGTACAATAGCCGGTCTTAGACCCCAAGTCTTGCTAAAGGTTCTCCGGAAGGTTGAGAACTTCCAATTTTCTCTTTCGGGTAAACAAAACTATCGTTGTCTTGCTGGGGTTGACAGCAAGGCCTTGCAGCTTGCACCATTCATCATTCAGGATTCTCCGTGTCTTTGTATGTGGGCGAAGTTTTGCATTTCCTTTAGTAGAGATTCCACCTCTGCCAGCCCAATTTCGATCTTTGTTACAAGATCACACAAAGCTGATTCACCGGAAATTCCACTCTGGTATACATGCTGGTGAGTACTAAGGGGACTGTCCACCAATACCCTTGATCAAATGTGCCTTTCGACTATACGCTCCAGGCTCTTGAGGAGAAGGATGTCAAACGGATCGGCCTGAAGCTTTTCGCCTGGGCATAATCATATTTAGCTGTTCGCCAAAGCATAGGGATATAGCCAAAGGCCAGACAAGCTCGAAAGATTCTCGTCTCAGTAAGCTTGTCACACTTCAGCATCTTCGAGTAAACACCATCCGTACAAGGTATTTTTAAAAGTCACGAAAAGAGTTTAGTGAAAACATCACTGATTCCTCGGTCACCACCTTCGATGCTATGTACCAGTTTAATCTGGTGGCTCTCCCAGTTGTATCATCCACTTCCATATATCTGCCTGTGTCAGGAATAAGCCCGCAACCCGGAAAGTGGGTTTACAAGAGAGTGTTGTAAGTGTCCAGCACATGGCGTTGCAGTACCCTACAGAGCCTGGCCGACTCTTTCGTGTTTTCAATATCACTGCAGAAAACTCTATAAGAGCTTAATTTACACGATCGAATTTTCCTCTTACGAGGAGTTTCAAGGTTAGATCAATCACTTCTTGTCTTCTGCTGGTGCAAAAGTAGGCTTGTTACTTATACATTTTGTATACCCAGGCCAGAAGACAAAATGAAGTCCAATAGCTTGTTCCCACGAGGTTTGCACTTCGTGCTACCCCACATAGTGTTCTGTGAGTTGGCGTCACAGCCCTCTCCATTGCTGGAAGCCGGCTCTCTGGTATGTGAGTACACATGCCATTGGCTAGTTTTCAGTCCCCTGTTCTAGACACCGATACGCTGTAGAACCTCGCTTGGTGTACTCGGTATCCAACCGGAGGCTCTCACCAACCTCCGTCTCTTCTGGTATCTTCGCTACCATTGTGGTCAGCTGGCGAGGAAGTCTCTTTGCCTTTTGGACAACGATCCTTCCCCGTTATCGGTGTGTATCTCCACCATCATGGCTACTGCAGCCACTTTTGCAAACGGCGCTGAGGTAGATCTTTGAGACACACCCGACGTTCGCGATCCTCCAACTCCCATACCTGATGGAAGTTAGTATATGGGACTATTCAGGAATAGGCTCTCCATTGACTTAGTCAATGTGCCCACCAGTGGCTTGCTTCCTCCGAGACCTTGGCCGCCAGTCTCAGTCATAAGGGATGGTGCGAAGCCTTAATAGCGATAAATTGGAATATGTTAATCTCTTAATGAATGAATCATATACTAAAAAGCCACTTGATCATGTGTCTGCTGCAGGCTTTACTATAATAAAAAAAAACCTACAACAGGATATGCCAACAGTTTAAGTCCAAGTCTCTTAGACCGCGTTATTACATCAAACCCTGGCCATATTCTTAAATTTGACTAATTTTTTTTTTTATCGAACCATGACCTAGTATTTTGTAGAGTCGATGTGTCGTTTAACTTTCCAGCTGATAGTGTTACTTTTATGTATCGTGATCTTCAGTCTGTTAACGTTGATGATCTCTATGTGAGCCTGTTAAATGTTAACTGAGATGACGACTGGTTTATTGAGACTGTAGATGCGAAACTGGACTTCTTAAATAAAAACTTGACGAAATTGTTTAATGATCATGTCCCTCTACGTACCTGTTTGGCTATCAAAAGCTCTTGCCCTTGGTATGAGTATAATAACAAATTACGCTATTAAAATTCGCAAAAAGCTATATGCAAAATGGACAAAGGCTAGTGCTGAATACGCTTGGATATAGTACAAGATTGCTTTAAATAAGGCTACTGCCATTAAAAAGCATGCAAAGCGATTGTACTGTAAATCAAAATTAAACCCGTCACTATCATCAAAAATGCTATGGTCGAACTTGAAAAAGCTAAATGTACATGGAAAACTAAAGACAGAGCGTAAAATAGAAACGATTATTTTACTAGGACCAGTAAGAGCACTAATAATTTTGTTGACCATTTCGTTTCGAAAGAAAAATTCCTATTTTATGGAGTAATTAAGATAAAGTTCTAAAATCTGCTATTGGTGAAGATGGAATTTTCTTGAGGTTTGTAAAACTTCTGCTTCCATTTATTTTGAGTACTCTAACACATATCATTAATCACGGTTTCACAACTGCATATTTTCCAAAAGAGTGGAAAAGGGCTGTCATTATTCCAGTTGCCACACAGCTGTTCGACGGCTATGTTAAAAAGAATTGACGACATTAGGATACAGGTTGACAACGATAATCTTACACTTCTTTGTCTTCTAGCATTTTACTTAGTAAATCATGACCTTTTTAAAAAAAAAAACTAAAATATTTTCCCATGTAAGCTCATGACCAGCTACCTTGGTGGAAGATCTGTCCAGTCGTGTGGTCTTGTTGAAGATTTTTCTTTTAAAATTAAAAGTTATCTGTCTGCAATTTCGCATTGAGCCTGTGATACCTGCCTTTGCCGAAATAAATCCAGGTAATATGTGTGGCTCATAAGGAACACAGGAATATATGTGGACGATATTCCAAAACTCTCAATGGTAATAAAGTGACTGAAAGACTGTAATAGCAAGTATAGGGTTTTATAAGATTCTAGCATTTTATTGAGCTTAGTTTTTCATTTGGGTTTCATTTGACTCACTTTATAAAACCAAGCTGAAACAAGGCGAACCCCCCTTAAAAAAATTTAAATTTTAATTAAGATCTATGCAATTTCTTCTTAAGTTGCGCTTATTTATCAAATTATTACTGATAAAGAAATGCGATAGAAAATTAAACGTATAGCAAGAAAATATATTTCTAATAAAGCACGCAAATGGCTACTGGCAAATTAACGTATTAATCATAATTAGGATTAGTTTAATTTATGTAGGAAGAGAAATGATGCAAAACTACGTAACATATAAATCATCATTAAATTAAGTGCTTCAACAAAATACTAACAAATTAACGCATTCACATAGCAAGTATAGCCGTGCCAAAATGCTCCACATTTGTCTGCCGCATTGTGTGCGTGGACAGACAAAATACGGTTTTTTTTTGGTAATTTCTTTCTTTGTTTGCGTTTTGCGAACATTTAATTAAGCATTATCCATTTTGTCTAATGAAGAAATTAACGCCGCAAATTCAGGGATCCTTAGTTGTAAACGCTTCAAGGCACACACTTGCTTTCTGTTTAGATATTTGGAAAATTTCCACTATACTTGCGTACAGCCACATCATCTAAAACGCAAAATGTTCTTCTCTTGCCTCATCGTTAAGGAAATCTCAATTTTCCTTTTTTACCAGCCTACATAAGTCTGCACATATGACAACTCATTAATGCTCTTATGCTACACACATGCTCATATGGATATAAGAGTGGATCGAAAAAAGTGCGAAAACCCGTATAGTGTAAAAGCATATATAAAGAGTATCTACGATTAGGTATACATTTTTTTTGATAACCTACTGCAAATATCCGAGGCATATTTTATGTCGCAACTTTAAGCTTACGTATTTTCATTTCTCCTCTTAGCTGATATTTATTTCCACAGTCCAACCCAGTCTAATGCATATCCAAACAACTTGTTTATTTTTTTTTTGTCGTTAGTTAGTTAGTTGCGTTAAGTTGGCTTTTTTTATTGCCAATCGATTTGTCGGCGCTTGTGCGATTATCTGCTCAGCTTATGAGTTTGCTTACGAATATTTGTGACATGCAATTCGCACATTATGTGATAATAATAATAAATCATAATTTTATTTGCGTTTATATTTCTTTCCCATTCGTTGAGTGTGTAAGCTATTAATTTTATACGTGTATATGCTCTTTACAAAAAAAAATTGTTAATCATGGTTCAATATTCAAAGTTTCATTTTTTGATTAATTGCATTCTGCTACAAAAATTTTCTACCCACGCTATCAATAACATTAAATTGTACTCGTACGATTCGATCATAAAAGCGCAATAATAATATTGCTTTTAAATTAAAACAATTGTAATCTTTTTTTTTTAATTTTAACATTTTAAATTTTTTTGGTTTTCTTTTTTCTGCATTTTGTAAATAAAAACTTGCTTACTAACTAAAATTCTGTAGTCTGAAATTTAAAGTTTAAACAAAATTTTAAAAAATTCAATAAAACTGCTATTTAAAACATTTATTTTCTGAGAACGCAGTTTTTTTAGTATACATATATGAGATTTGTTTTGGAAACTTTTTCCCTTTTTCCTTTTCGTATAAAACAAAATCTTGAGCATTCGTTATGTGGAAAGGATTGCAGAAAAGCGTCATTACAACATAATGGTAAAAATCAACGGTAGATATAAACGACTTAAGAATTGATAATTATTATATTTAAACTGAAACTCGCGAAAAAGGTTGTGACAAAAATCGCTAAAATAGTGGGATGAAAATAAAATTTTTACATACATACATTTTTTAAGTGAAAATATATTTTCAAAGAACATAATTAAAACTTATAAAATTATATTGTTTCTCCGCGCTTATGGCTCATAAATTCTAAACTTCTTTTGTGATTTTAGCAGACTTACATTAGCAACTATTGTACTTAAATAAACTTTCTCGTTCAATTTTTAAATCTATTTCAAATAATTTGTGCGTCATGTGGACTATGACCCTGGCGTCGGTTTGGCGTGAGAAGGGTAACCGTTGATTTGACTTTGTCAATGGGACAAAAAATAGAGGAAAAATGGAAATTTTTGCACAAATTATGTAACTAAGTATTGCAGTTTTTGAAATTTTCTTACTAACTGAAAAAAATTAAATAAGAAAAGACAAATATCCAGCCAAGCTTAGAAGTTTTATGAAGATTTTAGTACGCTGTTAGTACGCTGTTAGTACGCTTGAAGTGAACGGTCGTGTTTTTGTTCGCTCTCGCTATGGATAATTCAACCTGTGCTAAATGCTTTAAATCTTTGCGTGTTGGCTATGAAATCTCTTGCCATGCTTGCAATAATAAGTATTATAAAATTTGTGCTAAGATTGATAGCAAAGAAATGTGTGAACTGCTTGCTAATTATACGAACATTGTGTTTAATTGCGATAATTGCCTACATAACTCATCAAACTTGGTGTCATCAATTGCATATCTGACTAAGGAGGTTAATGACCTAAAAGTCTTAGTCTCGAAGCTGATTAGTGCTGCAGTAAATGATAAAATTTCAACTACTAAAACATCAATTGTTGCTGCTAATGATGACTCGTCCGTGCCCACCAGTTCGGCTCTAGTTGCTGTTTCTTGTACTGGTGTCAGTAACAATACGAATGCTCTCTCGGATTTATCATATTCGCATGCAGTTGTTGGTGATAATTTTGTTTCTTCTGTGCGCACTTCTACTTCTGTTGCTTCTGCTGCTGTTGTTGATCTGTCGCCTACTTGCACTTCGGTGCTAGCTGAGAAAGTTTTGCCGAAGTCTGCTGCTGTTGTACCTGACAAAGCTGGTGATGATGCTGGATTTTCTTTGCGTTCGTCTAGTTCTACTGCTGCTGTTGCTGGTCGTTCGACTGCGCGTTCAGCTGTGCCAGCTATTGATCGAACTTCGTTTCTTTCTTCGGTGCCAGTGAACACTGAGTGGACAAAAGTAAAAAAATCTAAACGTCGAAATGAATTAAGAATTGTTGGTATAAACACAAATACGGATTTGGAGGTGGCTGGCCGTATGAAATGGTTACATTTATCGTCATTTCTGCCTTCTGTTTCTGCTGACAACATTATTGAGTTCATTGTCAAGCATGCATTGAGTTCATTTCGAATCTAGCAGTATTTAGTGAATATTGCATTGCATCTTTTTCTGCCGGCCTGCAGGTTGACTGTGTATATACAGACTTTTCAAAAGCTTTTGATAAAGTTTCACATTCTTTATTGATTTATAAGTTGGCGCATATAGGTTTTCATTCGGTTTTTTTTAAATGGATTGAATCCTATTTATTCAAAAGAATTTGCGTAGTGTCAATTGACGGCGTTTCTTCTGAGTTTTTTTTTGCATCCTCTGGGGTTCCCCAGGGGAGTATACTAGGTCATTTATTGTTCGTTTTGTTTATTAATGACATAAATATCTGATTTAGATGTGCTAAATTTTTGCTCTATTCTGACGACTTAAAAGTTTTTTCGATAATTAAAAAACGCGATGATGCGCTTCAGCTTCAAAATAACATTGACAGCTTACATCAGTGGTGTGTTAACTCTCAGCTCTCTTTAAATATAAAAAAGTGCTTTAAAGTCACGTATGCGAAAGCTCATAACATCTTGCCGACGTCTTATATGATTTCTCATTCTTTTTTACAAAGTTTGGACGAAATTAAAGATCTTGGCGTAATTTTTTCCAGTAACTTTTCTTTTAATAGGCATATTTGCCATATTATTTCGAAAGCTTACTCGGTTTTAGGGTTTGTTAGGCGAAATAGTTCCAAATTTTCTGACCCGTATACTCTGAAGTTATTATATACGGCTTTTGTTCGTTCCAACTTGGAATATGCTACCTTCATCTGGAGGCCTAGTCAAAAAAGTTACATAACTAGGATTGAACGGGTCCAAAAAGTTTTTCTTAAATATGCCTTACGTTCATTGTGTTTTGATGAGCCAATTCCCTCTTATAAATCTCGTTTGCTTTTGATTGACCTTAAGTCTTTGGAATCAAGAAGGTCGGTACTCTCACTTTCTTTTGTTCGTAATATCATCAATGGTGACATTGACTGCTCTTTTCTTTTGGAAATAATTAATTTCAACATCCCTCAACGTAATCTTCGTATTTCTTTACCTTTCTATGGTGTTAAATTTAAAACAGAATATTCGCGTAATGCTCCCCTTGTTCGAGCGCTAATTGAACTTAATTCACTCTCGAGTTCCATCCAACTTGATTTTTCAATTCCAAAAAATGTTTTTTCTCATATTCTAAATTTAGCTATCTAGGTTTTTAAATCTTAATTATTAATTACTTTGTAAATAGTCTGTAAGAAACTTTCTGTTCATAGACTAAATAAATAAATAAATAAATATGAACTTAATATTAACTAACTTAAAATTTGTTTCTCAGAATTTTTTTCAAGCAAGCATCGTAGATTTTTTATTTCCTTAAATCCTATATTTAAAAAAAAAATGGTATTCATACATTTGAATTTGATATCAAACTAATTTTAATATGTGTATTGAAAATTAATGCGCCAAACATTTGCTATGTTATTTGAAAGTTGTTTTAACATTAAATTTGAGTTTATCACATTCTTAAAAAACATTTGTAAAACTTTGTTGCATATTTTTAATCTTCTTCTAGGCCGAAGTTCATGATTCATTCAAATTATCATACTCTTAAGCTGAAAAAAACCCATTTGCTGACCTTATAAATTTAAAGCTTAACTTGTATGCAAATAATATCTATAATTTAACAACAACATTATTCACACACCATACATATGTACGGTATGTTTTCTTGCCTTTTTTATGAAGCATTTACTTTTCGGGCTTTATCGTTTTTTCCATGCAATACTTTAACGAACAGAATAATTATTTATAAGTCACTTCCGATTCCCATAAAATATTTACGCATGTAAATCGACGTAGGCCGCATAAAATACTCAACGACAAAATATATATACATACATAACATATTTATGTATATATACATATATGTATGCATATGCATGTACATTTAAAACTATCAATGATAGTTAACAAACGTGAGCTAGCTATAATAGCGACAAAAGCACAATAAAAGTACGCTACGAAGCGTGGTGAGTTATTGCACATAAACCTTGTGCTGCAAACGTCCTATAGGAAGCGGAAACTTTAAATGTGTTTTTCTCGATACACGGTTTTTAAAAACGGTACAGGGCATTTATCCTGCAAATTCGATTCCGAAGATTTTTACACTCAAATGCTTGCATTACAATCCTCTTCGATCTATCGTAGGATTATTGCAATACATAAATTTCTTTTTTTTTTTTGTAACAATTAATGTCATTTCCCCTTCATACTCGTATAATTGAAATTTCGTAACAATTCCATATAATAGCAAAACCCTTCGATAGATCAAAGCCAATGCATTTCTATTGAAGACAAAAACTCGATTGTTGCAGTCGGAAAAATGTTTTAAGCAACTTCAAACCTGGTGTATACCTTTTGGGTTCCAAAGGTGGTGTAAGCCCTTAAAACTAGCACTTTATTAACTACAATTGATTGCGCATAAAAATTCTTAAATTTTTTTTTTTTAAATTTACCTTTAATGAGACTTTAATAAATTATTTTAAATCTAGTAGAAAGTTTTAAACTTGGGTTTGTATGCCTTTCCTTTAATAAATTTCTATTTTAACTGAAAACTAAAAAAATATTTAAAATAGGTATTTATTGTCTAAATTTGGGTGCATTTTGGCAAGCGTACCCAAATTGATGTTTTGATTGTCAAGGCCTTACATTGGATTTGAATGAAGACAAAAACATTATATAGTTGATACAAAATATATTACAGGCTGAGGTAACATTACTCCTTCAGAGTACATTAAGTAGTTATTAATAGTTGCAGTATACATTGTGTATAGGTAACATTTGAGTTACATATTATTTTAACGAATGACTCTTTAATTTAGTAGCAAACCAAATTGTACTGATCGTTTTCCGACTTCTTACTTTTAATTATAGAGGGGACAAAAAAGACGCATTTCTTGCATGTTGTAAATATTAGCTCCCTCTCCACTTTTCAACGTAGACATCGTTTTTTAGTCAACCTCATTTTGTTTGTGTGTTTTTAAAAAGTATCTACAACTTCTCCAATTTTGAAAAAATTTTAAGTAACTTGGTACCAGATGAAAGAATAAAACTTTTATTTATTGCCTACAGCACGCTAAACTACGTATGAATATACTAAAATTGATGCAAATTCCTACTATTAAATATTTAATCTGAAAATTGATGGTCACTTTTAGACGCTTAACATTATCCATCTCAGTCAATTTTAAAAATGTAAGAGTGAGTGAAGAGTATGATGATTGGCGGTAGTACCTGTTTAAATAGTTTTGTTAATCACCAAAATGTAGGCTTCGTTTTTCTGTTTTTTTGAGCGTTGTTCAAAATTATCTATAATATCTATAACAAACTAATAATTGACAATTTTATTGAGCTCAAGGCCAGTGTGAAAAAACAACAACAGTTTTTAATGGTAGAAGTTATAGTACTTTTTCAGAAATCACCACATTTCCTCATCAGACTTCTTTTTATTAAATTATTTAAATTTATTCTTCACAACCACTTCTCCCAGGCTTTGAACTCTGGAGCTCGGAGTTGCAGAGCCAACACGCTACATGCTGTGCTACGCTAGCCGAGTTGGTTGTTGTGTTTATTTCATCTTACATAAATAAACTGGCCTCAGAAAAATAACAAATATTTATCTATAACAAAACAAAAGTAAAAACATTTACATATATGTACATACATATAATTAAAAAAAAACAGAATTCTGCAAACTGAATCAGTAAAAAATTAAAATAATTTAAGTGATACACATACATATATACTTTTCAGAAAGAATTGAATTTTTTAATGGAACATAATCTTTATCGCTTTTCGATATCATTAAATTTTAATAAAAACTACGAAAAAATAATATGATAAACCAAACATGGTAGTAACTAAACCTCATCAATTTTAAACTCGTTACTTTACAAAAATATTGTGTACACTATTACGGGAATAATGTTTGACCTATGGACCTGATTCAACTTGCATTTTGTAGAGTATTAAAAACTGTTTTATATGAACCAAAGTTTCATGCAACTTATATTGTTTTTCATAATGTAAACAAAAATAAATATTGAGTTAAATTTTTATTTCCAGATTCAAAACGAAAAAATAAAATTATTTGCGGTTGCACCGGTTTGTTGAGATTCATATAGAGAAATAATATAAAAATTAACGAGATACAAAATATTTCTGTTTCAGTTGAAAATTACACAATTGGACCAATCCATCAGCGACAAGCTCCAGTGCACTTTTGATTACTTCGCCATTTTTTATCTTTTTATAGTTTTTTTTAAGGAATATTGCTTAAAAGTTGTCTCAAATATATCTTTAAATTAAACAATTTATATAATTTCCTTGTAATCAAAAAAAAATCACATGAGGAGACCCCCTTAACTATTTTTATCGTTACGGTTAACACGGTTTTTCGCAAACACATATTCAACCTATTTAAGCTGGTTATAATAACTAACAATTTTCGCAATCGCACACATTTACACAACAATATTGATACGAGTACATGCATATACAACAATATCCACTTTCAAACACACACGCGCATAGGAGCTTTCGAATATTATAATATTATTTGGCTCGTTGTCCAAAGTATCATTAACATACATATGTATGTATGTATATGCACAACCCTTCAAATCCTTTGTTAAATCTTCATACAGTTATTGTTGCTGATACATTTTCGCTTTCAGTGATTTTTGTTGTAAAACCAACAAGCGTATAATTCATGTGAATTTGATTTCCCACACTTCCCTACCGTCGATCTTTTCAGAAACTCTCTCATGCAGTGTTGTTAGATATTTTATGTTATTGTTGTTGTTGTTCGCGTCATGCGTCATGCCTGAGGCGGTGTGCGCATCAGGTGAATTCAATGCTGGTCACTGTCCGCTATCAATCTGTCACTGATGCTTTGTTGGATCCTTATCTTTCCGTCACCTAATAATTGTTGTTTTTTTAAAGAATTTGATGCGAATAATTTACTGACTGTAGGCGTTTATGCGTGCCTAAACAATTGCGACTGTGTATGCGTGTCCTTATGCTGGCTTTGCACTGTATGAACAGATTTTTGTACATTGCTGTTGATGCCTTTTAACTGTTGGAGGCTTGAATGAAATTTTGATTCAAAGTTAGTAGTCGCAAAAACGAACAGATGTTCATATATTTTAATATTAAAAATAAAATAAAATATTAATTTAAAAATACCCTTTATTTGCAGAATCAAACTTATTTTCTCTTGACAAATAGCTAACAAATTATTTTTACAGTTAATTTTCCTAATCTTTAAAATAGAATAATACCCGAATTCAACTCAGTATCATCTCAAGTCTCAAAATGAGCTAGATATTATTGCTTTTCCTCGCTTTCACGTTTTTTTCTTTTGCTATTATTTTAATTTTATGTGACCTGCTCATCACCAGGTCACAATTTTGAGACTTTATTTTGAGATTAGAGGCTTTATTTTGAGTCTAATGGATGCCAACTGGTCTAAAATTATGACTTTTGCCTCTATTAGAGACTGAGGCTGCTTACGGAATTCGGGGGCAAATCTCATTTACTACAAAAAACCTCATTACCCCCAATATTTCCTTTTTTTATAAAACTTAAAACAAAAATAATAAAAAGGTTTTACTTAATCTTTTGAAGTTTAATAGCGTGAAATTAGAAATGGCTATCAATAACCGCCTATATTTTATAACTTTTCACTGACTCTCCTATATGCCTCGCAACCGCATAAATCTCGTAAACGTTTTTATTATTGTATGAAAAACCGGTTTATTTACGAGGTTTACGCAGTTACGAGGCATTTGCACGTTTAGATGAATACCCATAGTATTTGTTAGGGAATGGCAATGATTTCAAATAAAACAATAAAAGAATTAAAGAAAATAAACAACAATTTTATTAAGTGAGTATAAAAGCCGCTATGTTCTTTGTATAAATGTTTTGTATAAAAACATATTTTATTGAGTTTAAGAAAAGGTCAAACGATGATTTTATGATGGAGTTTATCAGCTAAAACTATATACAAAACTAATACTACGAAGGGGTTTACTGGGGTACACTGAAATTGAAGGTACTCAATAGAGCTGAATTTAAGTACTTTGCGCTTAGTTTCCTACGTGCTGTAATGCCGCTTGTCGCCTTGCAGAAGAAGGGATACAAAATTTTAAAACTGAATGTACAATATAATTTCTTTATTTGTAATTTACGATAGCCCGACATCTATCGGTCATATTAGCTTGAATCCCCTAGCGACAAGAAAAAAACGTCAACAGGTAATAGCTTGTTTACCTTTTCTGTGTCAAAAAAAAAAGAGAGAGTTTCCGCCCAGGAGAGTTTTCCTTTTTGATAAAGCGCCTAACCTCAGCCTCTTTCCTCGTGGATTTCGATCGTGTGGGTTGTGTGCGGTTTAGCTGAAGTAAAGTTTAAAATTGAAGAAAAAAAAATGTATTGTGTTTCATTTTATATTATTGTATATCATTGTGCGAAAAACTTTTTTTTTATCTACTAATTAAACTCCTTTCATCACATATAGAATGTAAGTGTTTATCTCATTAATGAAATAGCAAAAAAATGTACAGCTAAAACAAACATACATACACAATAATGCATGCTGCGCCACAATATACGTTAATTGGCGCATTAACCGCCTAAGCGATTTTGGCAGAGGGCAACAAAGCTCGCCAGCTGTCCCTATCTCATGCTAACTGGCGCCAATTGGAAATCTCAAGTATAGCCAAGACTTTTTAAACTTGGTCTTTCCAATGCAGAGCAGGTCTTACTTTTCCTCTGCTACCACCCGCGGGAACCGCGTCAAAAACTTACAGGGATAGAGCTATTTCATCCACTCGAACGACGTGACCTAGCCAGCAGAGCCGCTGATTCTTAATCCGCTGCACTATATCTATGTCATTGTACAGCTCGTACAGCTCATCGTTCCATCGAACGCGGTATTTGCCGTCGCAAAGACGCAAAGGTCCATAAATCTTTCGAAGAATCTTTCTCTCAACCACTCCAAGAGCCCTCTCATCTGATGTTGTCATCGTCCATGTTTCTGCGACATACAATAGGACGGGCATGATGAGAGACTTATATAGTATGATTTTTGTCCATTGAGAGAGGACTTTACTGTGCAATTGCCTACTCAGTCCGAAGTAGCACTTGTTGGCAAGAGAGATTCTGCGATCGATTTCAAGGCTGACGCTGTTATTGGTGTTAATGCTGGTTCCTAAATAAACGAAGTACTCTACTTTTTCAAAGTTATAACTGTCAACAGTGATGTTTGATCCCAGTCGTGAATGTGCCGACTGTATATTTGATGACAGGAGATACTTTGTCTTGCCCTCGCTTTCGCTTCGCTTCTCTATCCAGTTTGGAGAAGGCAAAACTAACTGCGCGGTTGTTAAGGCAGATGATGTCAATGTCATCGGCGTACGCCAGCAATTGCACACTCTTATAAAAGATAGTGCCTGACCGATTTATTTCTGCGGCTCGAATTATCTTCTCCAGCATCAGATTAAAGAAACCGTACGTCAAGAGACACCATGTCGGAAACCTCGTTTGATATCAAACGGCTTGGAGAGGTTCTTCCCAATTCTGACGGAGCTGGTGGTGTTGCTCAACGTCATTTTACATAGCCGTATAAGTTTTGCCGGGATCCCAAATTCAGACATTGCGGCATATAGGAAACTTTTTCTAGTGCTGTCGAATGCGGCTTTGAAGTCGACAAAAAGATGGTGTGTGTCGATTCTTCTTTCCCGGGTATTTTCCAAGATCTAAAGCCACACTGATAAGGTCCAATCAGTTCGATGACGGTGGGCTTAAGTCTTTCACACAATATACTTGACAGAACCTTATACGGCATGTTAAGAAGAACAATCCCTCGATAATTGGCACAGACTGCAGGATCACCAATTTTGTGGATTGGGGAAAACACACTTAAGTTCCAATCAGCAGGCATGCTGGTAACCCGTCAGCCCCGGAGGTTTTGTAATTCTTCAGCCGTGCTATCGCTTTCCGAATTTCGTCATAGTCGGGTGATGGTATATCACGTCCATCATCATTGATTGGTGATTCGGGTTCAATATCTTCTCCAAGGTTGTTGCAGTTCCTTATATTAAGCAGTGTGGAGAAGTGCTTCCTTCATAATTCAAGTGTGCTGTAGACATCAGTCACCAGGTCGCCGTTGTCATAATAACAAGACTTCGCCCCGGTCTTGAATCCTTCTGTTAGCCGCCGTACTTTCTGAAAAAATGTTCGGGCGCTTTTCCTGTCGGCCAGCATCTCAAGCTCTTCGCACTCACGCATTTCGGCCTCTCTCTTTTTCTCACGAAAAATGCGTCTTGCGTCCTTCTTCAACTCACGATAACGCTCCCACACACCTCGCTTTGCGCCCGATCACAATGTGGCCCTGTAGGCAGAGTCTTTACGTTCCGTAGCGGCGCGACATTGGAGGTCAAACCAGTTGTTCTTTCTGGCTCGCTGAAATCCGATGGATTCTTCAGCGACGGTATGTAGACAGCGAGAAATATGGTTCCACTGCTCAGATAGATCGTTCTGTTTATTATTGCTCTTAGAGAGTAGGAGTGCAAGTCGAGTGGCGAAGTGGTTGGCTGTCTGTTGCTATTGCAGCTTTCTGACGTCGAGCTTTCCTTGTGTATATTTGCGTGCCCTTTTTGCTGCACAGACGCGCGTGCGGATCTTAGATGCCACAGGAAAATGATCCGAGTCGATGTTGGCTCCTCGGATCGTGCGCATATCTAGGACACTGGAAGCATGCCTTCCGTCTACCACAACGTGTGTCGATTTGGTTTCGTGTCTTATCATCTGGAGACAACCACGTACCCTGGTGAATCTGGTGGCGAGACCTTCATATACCGGAGTGAACGACAGTACTTTACGGTGCAGTCTCTCTCCCACCACAAATCCGACACCAAATTTGCGCTCCTTTACATGGCAGCTGTAGTAGATGTCGCAAGGGATGGCGGTGATGTCAGCCTTCGCTCTGCTGAGGACATCTACCAGCCGGGCAGAGGCACCTTCCCAATTAAGGGTCCGGACATTCCAGGTGCATGCCCTCAAACCATTGTCCTTAATACGTTTGCCGTGGTCGTCATCAAAAAAGGGGGTCTCATCCGAGGCTTTGTTATCCTATTCATTGGAATTTGTTTTTTACGTGGCGGGTTCCAAGCCCTGCGCACAACCCATTGCTGGGGGTTAAAATTTTAAGTTCGTTTATATAGCGAGTCGCTTGCTCCAAGACCGACGCCCGATTGTCAAACAATAAAACATATATTCTTTACATATTCACATAACTAGCATATACATATGTATGTAGATACATTTTTATTATATATTCCATTATATTGAACGTACATATGTATAATATAAACATTAATCTTGCTTTTCAGCATGAGCTCATGCGCTTGAGCCATACTTTTTTTCGATCGTAAGCGATATTAGGTAGGTTAGTTTATTCTCTATTTCCCCAATTCCTTCTCTCCCCAATCAGCACGCGATTTTTTTTTTGTTTGTTTATTATTTCTTTGCTAGCGCGCAAACACCCAGCAGTCAATATCGACCCCACCCAAGCCGACAATACTGAACCGGTACAAGCGCGTGCTCTGCTGTATGTACCTTACATTCGCTCGACACAATTTACAACGTTATATGTTACAGTGCTCCGCCGTCTATTTTTCCGCAAAGGCATACCGAGTATTCCTTGCTTCATTGATAGTGCTAATCTGGTGCATGTGGAAGCTTGATTTAGGAATTATCGGTGCCCAGTTCTGAGTTTATGCACGCAATGTATATAAGTCTCGAAATTACTATTCATTGGCAAGGATTTTGACTAATTAAACTATTTACAATTTACATTTCTTCTAGGTTATGCCGCAATAAAGTAGACACACAGTTGGCTTAAATAATAAACTTTTAAAAGTTGCATCCCACACCATTATTCTACGTATGATCCCTCACTTAATATTAGCTGTATGAGGACGCTCGCTCAACACGTCTCCCAATTGACTGATGCAAGTAAAGAGTCGCACCGCCAACATCAGCTTTACATTTTTACAACGCACATAGAGTTATTTCATTTACTATACACAACTTTTGCTATACCATCCTCACTAACGACTAATAACAGTTCTATTGTCCATTTGCCAACCATCAAACACTACAAGTGTCATTTTAAAAAGCACAGTATAAGGAAACACTCATTGTCGCACGCTACACTCGCCTGCCGGATACTCTTGCCATCCACACCCACAGACCGCAACGACGACTAACGCCTGTTGACTGTCACTTTCTGTCGCTTGTCAACCCACTGTGACCGGGTTGCCTTTTATTAATTATAATAATAACTATTTTTACTACTAAAATAATTAACAGAAGCGCACCCAGCGATGTTGACGCTGCCGCACTCCATATAGTCAGTTGTTTTGCTAAATGAAAGAGAAATTTCCTTCAGCCAAACTGTTCTCTTCCTGGGAGTGTCATTAATAACTCGACTTCCCCTTTGAGCTACACTTCTCTATTCCAAACTTCCATTTACACCAAAACCAGGTTTTTCTTCAGTGGCTACGCAACAGCATGAGAAATAGCATCAGTGCAAAGGACACTGCGGATATATGTATGTACGTAGGAGGGTACGGCATATATTTGTAATAATGGCCAATTTCGTGTTTAATTATACATAAGGATTTGTCCGTATTATTCAGTCACGATGTCATCTTTCTGTTTAGTTGTGCGTTTGTACTCACGTACTTATATATTATTAGGGCCCCAAAAATGTATTCATTTAATCAACAAACAAAATATTTATAGACTATATGGTAGGTATAGGATACATATTTTTTTTTAATAAAAAATATGGTTTAAAGGAAACTCCTATGACAAGTGTCTTAAGAGTTGATTCTAAAACCTAGCCAGAGTCTAAGACTGATGAAGAAGTATTAAGGGGTCCTCTACCTCCAAGGCCTGAAATCGAGCGGTTTCTTTGAAAATAAATTGCGAAAGATCTACTGAATGGATGTAATATTTTTTTTATTTTAAAGATACATATTTTTACTAAAAAATTTTTGTATTGAACACCAAAAAAAAACATTGTCGACCTTGAAACGTGATTGACTAAATTGTGGTTGAAACTGCATGGGTCCCGCTTAACTAAAATTCTAGCCAGTTGGGTAATCTCTAATCAGATATTAAATATCCTTTATAATTATAGTTACACAGACAATTTTTTTTTATTTTGCAAATTGTAAAATTTGTGCAACGATTTCTGAAAATTTTTAATTTTCACGTCATTTTTTGATATATTAGAGACTCTTAAGATAGAACAAAATAAAATTTTGCAAACCGCACTCGTGTAAACAAAGCGATAAGTTCACTGAATAATTCAATACAAAAATTTTTAAAATCGGACCACAATTTTTTGACAAGTCTTACTCGGCAGCTAAAAAACCAGTACTTTCGGGAAAACGCTTTTAAAGATAAATTACGGTGTATACCTTGATGGAGGCGGGTACATTACGGATCCCAGAAGCAAGCAAAGAAAAGTGATTTCTTCGATATCCTCTCTGTGGCGTATTCTTGGATGCATATAGATTAAAATTAAATAAAAAAAGAAATCGATTTTTTTAAACCGCGAGAAAGCGCTCTTAGCAAAGGGGCAACACCCACAAAAAGCATTTCATTACAACGAAGAATTCGTGTCGGAACATTGAAACAAATCTTCATTAGAAGGTACGGGCAATCAGCACCACCTCTTATTATATCAAAAACAAAGCACATTGATAAAAAAGTATGCCTGGACTCTAATGGCATTAGATTAATCAATAAACAACGAGAACGATAAGTCAATAATAATAATAATAATAATAATAATAATAATACGTAATGAAAGAAATGCGATTAGACGCATGAAAAATTCCACTAAAAGTTTCATAAAATTAGAAACGCGTGCGAAGCTTCGCTGCTAAACGATAAAGATAGAAATCGTTGTGGAACGGTCCGAATGGAAATATCACCGCGAGGCAATATGCACAGTATATTGGCGACGCTCAATTTATCAACACTTTGGCGATAGATTCTTCAAATCCAATAATTTATAAAACATAATAATTTTTTAATTTGATCAAAAATAATTTCGATTGTGTGACTCATAATTATTGAGAAATATTTCAGAATTTTTTCACACTTCAACCCGCGATATTTTCGAAAGAATCCGGAAAAATTCCAATCTGGTCTAAATACCTTCCGGACTGATAGTGACCTAGTTTTAAATTTTAACTTTGCCGACTCTAATTTGCCTACGAAGCCGTTCCGGTATCATTCTCAAACATGACATCTAAAATTTTATCTTTTTATATGCACTTTGATCCAAGGCACATCAAATAGGTAGCCGCAGCAAACTTTTTTTTTTGTACTTTTTTCATATTTTATTTTAATTTAAATTGTCAAATTTTGAATTTCGTTGTGATAAGAATGCTTTCAGTACAATTCAAGGTAGTTGAAAAAATATTTTTTAAATTTTAGCTTTTAAAAGCAAAAACAAAATATACAGAGCTCAAATTTTTTTTTTAAATTTTTCTACTGCTGCTACCTATTGAATGTGCCTTGCTTTGATCCCAAAATAAATCTGAACATTGTGAAGACTTATTCAGAATTTATTTATCATTAACGTATTCAACTCTTGCAAATACCGAGAAAGTATCAACTTGTAGAAGTCGGGATCCGAATGCGTCCAATCTAAAAGAACCTTTGCTTGTGTTGTTTGAACCTGAAACCGAAACCAGCTAGACCGTGCTTTGAGGGATGTCAGTTTTTGGCATTTTATTGATACCGGGATTTTCGAGATCTGAAAACAAAATCCCGGCATCCCGAGGTCGTCCCGAATGTCAGCAAATTTAACATGTCTGTAACCGTCGTATTATTGTAGCATAACATGAAAAGAGATTTATATATATTTGTATTATTGCTAGTTTTAATTAACAAAACAAAATATTCATAGAATTTGACGGACATACAAAGTAATTTATATTCAAGTACATCTAAGAAATTCACCATTTAAAGAAGCAGCAGGTCGATTGTGAAGGTGCCTGTTGTTGTTGTAGCGGCTAGCTACACCCCACTAAGAAGGTGCCTCTGCCCGGCTGGTTTATGTTCTCAGCAGAGAAAAGGCTGACATCAACGCCATCCAAGAGATGCGATGGACGTAGCAATGGAAAAAATATATTGGCCCTTGCGACATCTAATACAGCTTCCATGTAAAGGAGCGTAAATTCGGTGTCGGATTTGTGATGGGAGAGAGACTGCGCCGTAAAGTACTGTGGTTCTTCAATATCTCCCTGATTTGCGCCCACGGCCCGATGGAGGAGAACGACGATGGGGCCAAAAGATCGCTTCTACGATCTCCTTGCCCGCACGTATGAGCGGTGCCTCCCCCACGATATAAAAATCGTGCTTGGAGATTCAATGCCAAGGTGGGAAAGGTAGGCAGTCGGAAAATTCAGTCTTCATGACGAAACGTCCGATAACGGATTGAGACTGATCGACTTCGACGGGGCCCGAAACATGGTTGTATGTAGTACCTGGTTCCAGCATAAGAAGATTCACCAGGCTACGTGGCTGTCTCAAGATGGTAAGACACGAAACCAAATGTACCACGTTGTGGTAGATGGAAGGCATGCTTCCAGTGTCCTAGATATGCGCACGATCCGAGCAGCCAATATCGACTCGGATCATTTTCTTGTGGCAGCTAAGATCCGCACACGCCTCTGTGCTGCAAAAATTACGCGCAAATGGACACAAGGAAAGCTCGACGTCGGAAAGCTGCAATCGCAACAGACAGCCACCCACTTCGCTACCCGACTTGCACTCCTACTCTCTAAGAGCAATAATCAACAGAACGATGTTTCATAGCAGTGGAATCATATTTCTCGCTCTTCACGTACACCCGCTGAACAATCTATTGGTTTTCAGCGAGCCCGAAAAAACGACTGGTACGCAGCGCAAGTCTTGCGGGAGAGATATCGTGAGTTAAAGAAGGAAGCGAGAAGCACTTTTTGAGAGAAGAAGAGAAAAGGCGAAATGCGTGAGTGCAAAGAGCTTGAGATGCTGGCCGACAGGAAAAGCGCCCGAACATTTTTTCAGAAAGTACAGCGGCTAGCAGAAGGATTCAAGACCGGGGCGAAGTCTTGTAATTATGACAACGGCGACCTGGTGACTGATGTCTACAGCACACTTGAATTATGAAGGAGGCACTTCTCCACACTGCTTAATATAAGCAACTGCAACAACCTTGGAGAAGATATTGAACCCGAATCACCAATCAATGATGATGGACGTGATGTACCATCACCCGACTATGACGAAATTCGGAAAGCGAGGTTCTTTCGAGTGTTTTGTGTGAAAGACTTAAGCCCATCGTCAATGAACTTATTGGACCTTATCAGTGTGGCTTTAGAACTGGTAAATCTCCCACCGACCAGATATTCACAATACGCCAGATCTTGGAAAAAGCCCGAGAAAGAATAATCGACACACACCATCTCTTTGTCGACTTCAAAGCCGCCTTTGGCAGCACGAAAAGAAGTTTCCTATAAGCAGCAATGTCTGAATTTGGTATCCCCGCAAAACTTATACGCAACACCACCAGCTCCGTCAGAACTGCGAAGAACCTCTCCAAGCCGTTTGATACAAAACGAGGTTTCAGACAGGTGACTCTTTGTCGTGCGACTTCTGTAACCTGATGCTGGAGAAGATAATTCGAGCCGCAGAAATAAATCGGTCAGGCACTATCTTTTATTAACACCAATAACAGCATCAGCCTTGAAATGCATCGCAGAATCTCTCTTGCCAACAAGTGCTACTTCAGACTGAGTAGGCAATTGCACAGTAAAGTCCTCTCTCAATGGACAAAAATCATACTATATAAGTCTCTCATCATGCCCGTCCTATTGTATGTCGCAGAAGCATGGACGATGACAACATCAGATGAGAGGGCTCTTAGAGTGGTTGAGAGAAAGATTATTCGAAAGATTTATGGACCTTTGCGTCTTTGCGACGGCGAATACCGTGTACGATGGAACGATGAGCTGTACGAGCTGTACAATGACGTGGATATAGAGCAGCGGATTAAGAATCAGCGACTCCGCTGGCTAGGTCACGTCGTACGAATGGATGAAATAGTTCCAGCCCTCAAGGTTTTTGACGCGGTTGGTAGCAGAGGAAAAGGAAGACCTCCTCTGCGTTTGAAAGACCAAGTGAAAAAAGACTTGGCTATACTTGGGATTTCCATTTGGCGCCAGTTAGCAAAAGATAGGGACAGCTGTAAGTAAGTATTTTTGAAAAACACAAATGTATTTCAGAAAAACGCAAATGTATTACAGAAAAACACATATTTATGTATTACTTTCTTCTTTTCTGAAATATATTTAGGTTTTTTTGAAATACATTTGTGTTTTCTGAAATATTGTTGGAAAAGGTGTATATCGGTTGTGTTTACAGACCCAATACACACATAAATTATATTTTAGATTTTTTTATTTTATTTACACACAATTAATTATAAGCCTAGTCGTTAGTAAAAAAGTAATGGCTACTTCGGCCTTCAGCATCTTCATATTCTTATTAATTTTTCGTGAATTTCACCAAATCCATTCTGGAGAGTGTTTCGTTGGTGTTGGCTCTTAAGCAGTGGTTCAAGGTCAAGGTCGAACATTTTTCCCAAGTCTCTATTTTATTTTGCCTTACAAATGTTTTTTTTTTTAAATTTGACAATGCGTTGAACATTAAAGTTCGGTGTTGTTCTAACTGGACCTATAGTGGCATATTTTGCCGAGACGTCCGCGAATTCGTTACCCTTGATGCTAGCATGACGTGAAGTCCAAAGAATAATGATTTTTGGAAGTTTTTCTTTAAGGGTTTTTCGGATCATACTGGGATAGTGGTAGTTGTTATCAATGTTTGCTATACCGTCGAGCGATTCTTCTTGGTCGTTTATTTCTTTTTATACAATTGGACAATTTTGAAAAGGGGAGTATTGCAACTACTTAAAATAACATTAATTTATTTTTTTATAAGGAAATCTCTTTTTATCTCTATTGGGGGTATGTTGGTTTCGAAAAGCATATTAATGATCGGAGTCGATTTGAATGCTCCAAGTGAATTTTTTATTGCTGAATTAAGCAAAGTTTTCAGTTTATTTAACATACTCTTGGGTGCAAAGTCGTATAGAAAAAGGTCGAAATCAATTTTGGAAATCAGAAGCGCTTTTGTTACGTCTATCAGTGTTAATGTGTTGCAGTTGAGTTTGAAGCTAGAAAGACACTTGATAATATTTAGGGGCTTCGAAAGATTTGGTTGTAACTGTGTTATATGTGAACTCCAATTGTGATCGCTTCCGCATAAGTCATCTTCTATAATCTAGTCGCAGCAAGGTGCAATATTGGGGGAGCAGATGGAAACGTCTACAACATATATGCGTGAGAGTATTATGAGTACTGAAATGGGTTGGTGAGTTGTCATTAAGAATAATGAAATTGGAATGAGAAATGAAGTTGGCTAGAGTTTTTCCTCTACGGTAAGTATAGGAAGAACCCCAATTGGGGTGTCTGCTATTAAAATCGCCCAAGATAACGCTGGAAGACGTAAAACTTCTTAATACGTTCTGCAAATTTGTTAGATTGAAATGTTTATTTGGGAGTATGTATGATGATATCACTGTAAACTACATTTTTGGGGAAATTTTGACTCCAATGGCGTCGAAATCGTTGTTCAGGGAAATCATATTATGTTCAATAGAGTTGTGAATGGCTATGGCAACTCCTCCGTGTGAAATTGATGTGTTGAAGTAGTAAAGGGAGAAGTTTACTGGGATAGGTATATGTGTATTGGGTTGGACATGTGTTTCCTGTAATGCTAACACTTTTATGCTATGTTTCTTTATTAACAGTATAAGCTCATTATAGTTATTATTATAACCTCTGATATTCCATTGTATGATTTTGAAATTCATAGTTATTACGAGAAAAAAGCAACTGCAGTAAAACTTTAAATATGGAAAATAAATGAAATAAAGAAAGTAAATAGAAATTTAAGTATGGTTGTACTGATTAATTCACGTGAGTTTAAATATCGTCTATTAACGAAACTGTCTTCTTCCTCTGTTGTTGTTTTTTTATTCGACTGTGTGGAGTCTGTTTTTGAGATGAATTTGTTTTTGCTTTTTAATTGGGTTATTAGTCTCTTTGATGTATTTCTCGGAAATATTGTAAGTTTGGTGTTGTTGGCAGATTTTAGAGTTAACTTAGATGTAGATGGATTGAATTCAATATCAGGATCATTCATGATCTAATGTAGGTGGTTACGGGTCGTTCGGGCTGGTTTGTAGATTGAATGGTTGGCTTATGATAACACTGTGTAACACTGAAAATGAACTTTGAAAGAGACCTAGCCTAGGCGTTAGGCCTTATAAAACTAAGAAAAACTGTATACTTGAAATTTGCGAAACACCCCAAAAATCTCATTTTAGGGCCAAAAAACTGTTTTTGAGGTCATTCGCTAGTCAATCATCAATATCTTTGCGAATTTTCATCCGATTCAAAAGTTGTTTATATATTTTGAAAGGTGACAAATCACTATTTTAATGGCGTATAACTCATCAAAATCAAACGAGAACTGACGAAGCTACAGAGAAAAAAAATCGTAACTTAATAAAAAAAAAATTAATTTTGAAACTTTGACTACGATTTTACGATAGTCTTAATTCAGAAAGGTACCTATCAAAGACAATATTATTAAAGTGAATTCAGTACTGCGTCGATTAAGCTATTTCAATCGAAAATCGGTTGGAAATTGACAGAGTTATTACTATTTAAATTATTTTAGATGATGACCATATTTAAAAATTTATACATTTTGATTATCTTTCAACTTAAAATTTTTATTGTGACTGAAAATATAAAAAAATTAATCATTAAAATGCTAAATAACTTTATAGCTTAAAATGTTTGCTTGATCTTCTGCGTTTATAAGAAGAGTCATCTGTTTCACGTTTGAGTGACCAGCAGTAATTAGCTATCATCCTAACTTGGTTCTTTCCTGTAAACCGTTTTTCAATGTTGGAGATTTCTTGGTGAAATCTTTCACCTTGTTCGTCGCTGAATTGACCAAGATTATCCGGGAAAAATTCCAAATGAGAATGCAAAAAGTGAATTTTTATAGACATGTTGCATCCCATTTCTCCATAAGCTTCCAAAAATTCATGGACCACCTCAACGTAATTTGAACTTCTCGTGTTTCCAAGAAAGTTTCGGCACAAAGAAATGAAACTCAGCCATGCTCTTTTCTCTACTGGGTTCAATTTTTTTATGAAGTCATCATCAGTCATAATCTTACGAATCTGCGGTCCAACGAAAACGCCTGTAATTCATGATCAAGGATATTTAGTGTAGACACCTTGCATTCCAAGTAGAATTGTCAGGACTTTAAGGTCCGAGACAATCTGCCAGCGAAATTTATTGTATTTAAGCAATCGTAGAATTTTTTCCATCGTTTGATAAGTCTCTTTCATATCAGTAGCGTATGCCACTGGAACTGATGGCAATTCATTTCTGTTGTGCAGCAATACTGCTTTCAGACCTACGATGTTAGTCAATTGAAAATGAATTGATAAATTGTATTCAAATTTAGTTCTCTCACACTCATAACACATTAAATACTTACTTTTGCAAGAACCGTCTAGAAATAATCGCCAATCTTGTGGACAGTGCACGTGATCGAGTGCAGCAAACAATTCATCCACATCAACGCAATAAACTAGTTTGTTATTGGTGTCATTGAAAATGTGTTCGAACGAAGATAGGTCTCTGTCTCGTGCAGATGTTACTTTAAAGTTACTGTCTACTATATTCCACTGCTTTAATCTGGAGGCCAGAATCTCTGTCTGTCTTATAGACAGATCCATATCCCGCACAAGATCACAATAATCGTGATTTGACACGAAATGACGTTCCGTTTCTATTGCTTTGGTTGGAAGGTACGGTTCGTCATTTACCTCATTAGAAGATTTGTGGCTTGAATCAGGAAATGTAGCTGGATTTTTGTCTTTAGTTAGCTGATCTTGTTTTCCTCTTGGAATCGGTTTCGATACAGTCAACACATTGGCATATTATATGAGGTGGCGACTTTTATAGTGGTGACCAGTGATTTTTGTTTGGCAAAAGTAGCAATCCTCCGGCTTGTGATATATTTGATAATGCCAAGCCATAGGAGTCACAAACGGCGGACGCTGGTCATCGCATTTACCGGTTTTCCATTGTTTTAATGTTGTACAGCACATCGAACAAATATATTCGGGTTCGTACCAAGCACTTTCCACGTATGAGCAACTGACAAAGAGGTTGAACGCTTCAACCACAGCTTTATTTGTTCTTAAATCGAACCGATATTTCTTATCAACAAATAGACCGCAGGCGTAACAAAATTTGTTGCGCCTATCACACATTTTACCACACTTATTACACAATATAATTGCGAAGCGGTCGCAAGGTTGAATTGACGGCGTAAATTTATTAGATGACCACTCAAAATTTTTGGAAATGAATGTGTTTAAAATAATTCCTAATACTTGCTATGTTTCTAGTAAAATAACGCAATGAAATGCGGTCAAAGTATAGTATTTAATAGCTTCGTCAATTTTTGTCCGATTTCATTGCATGAGCACTCAAAATTTTTGGACATGAATGTACTTTCAAAATAATTCCTCATACTTGATATATTTTTAGTAAAATACTGCAATAAAATGCGGTCAAAGTAGAAAAATTTGAAGAAAAAACAAATTTTCCAAGTTTACCCGATGAAAACTTACAACACGCTAGCTCAAAATCTTTAGATCTGTTTCACGTTTGAGTGACCAGCAGTAATTAGCTATCATCCTAACTTGGTTCTTTAATGTAAACCGTTTTTCAATGTTGGAGATTTCTTGGTGAAATCTTTCACCTTGTTCGTCGCTGAATTGACCAAGATTATCCGGGAAAAATTCCAAATGGAATGCAAAAAGTGAATTTTTATAGACATGTTGCATCCCATTTCTCCATAAGCTTCCAAAAATTCATGGACCACCTCAACGTAATTTGAACTTCTCGTGTTTCCAAGAAAGTTTCGGCAGCTATTAATTTTTTTTAGATCTTTATATCTCAATTTAAAGGTATAATCCTTACCTTTCCAAAACATATTTCATTATGAAAATCGGTAAAGAAATGGCCAAGTAATGAAAGGATTAGCGCGTACACTTCCGAAGAACGGTTTTTTAACGGTAAAGCAAGATTTTGAGGGTGTTACAAATTTTCCAAAAACCGTTTTGAGTTATATTCGACCAGGTGAACAATTTCCAATATGTCACTTTAAAAGTTCATTCAATTTTTTCCATTTTGTAACACTGTGTAATTGGTTGGCACTTTTCACTTTGTGTGCAAAATCTCGGCCTTCTGCCTGTCGATCTTACTACGCCTACACACTTAACTCGGACTAATAGCATACTTCTCGATGTATTTTTTGTAGATTCAAGATCAAAAGTACTTATGTAAGTAAATCAAACACGGTAAGTCTGTGGTTTAATTATTTATTTCCCTTGCTATGCAAGGGCAGCCGATAAGGCCGAGCGAGTTAATACAACTAAATTGCGGTGTCTGCACCTGAATGCCTAGTTCCCTAACTACCAACACCTCACGTAGACTGCCGCGTGACTCTTTTTAGCTGAGTCGGCGATTCCCACGATTTCGGACTGCTGGCATGCGCTTCCGTTGTTGTGTCTGCGTTACCTGAGCTGCGCATTTTATTTGTTTCAGTTGTTGTTGGTTCATTTGAAGTCGCCTACTATGGTATGTTAACTATTCCCCCGCTAGAAGAGGAGACGTCCACGGATTCCTTAAGAACGCTGTCCAATATTGCGATACTAACATTGCGCTTCCGGCGATTGTTGATTATGTAAGCTAATATGGCAAATACAAAAAAAGCAATTGTAACGGCGTAAGCTATAAGCCATTGAGATGATTGTGCTTCAACAAATCCCCTCAATGATGCAATATGTCGCAGATTCTTTTGGTTTATGTTGTGCAGGTATGGAAGTGACAAGAATGTTGTATGATTTGTTAGGTTCAGAAATTGTGCGGGTACGGCCTCAGGATACAAGCGTACCATCTTCCGCCAGTTCGTGTATGTTGTGCCATTAATGGTTACATTCTCTGTAAACTGTATCACAAATGTTCCATTCAAAATTACTGGTAGGGAATCTTTTTCGCGAACTTCAATCAATTTATCGTTAATAACGACTAGGCCTTCGTCAATTTCCTCCACCGGGTCGATATGGTCAGCTGTAATAGTCTGGCAGGATGCTGGTCGTTGGCTTAACAAGTTTAAAACACAAGAGCTATTTACATTTGATAATTGACAAAATATAGTTGATACTGAGTTTTTACAATTTTCAAGCTGTTGATATTTGTTGTTACATTTTGACACTATACTAGTCTCTATTATAATTGATTTGGAATCTTTTACAACCGGCTTAATTTTAAATTTCTTACAATTCTGTTTTACAATTGGGTATTTAATTACGAAATAAATGTTTTCATGGTCTTGTAAAATTTTCAATTTTGACACTGTTAGTAAATCGCTTATTGTTATATCTGTAGAGTGCTCGGTGGTTAGTAAGTTCTTAACCGCATCACTATTTAATAACATTGGATTAATTAATTGTATCTTACTTGTCGTCTATTACTGCTCTGTTTGTTGCTGATATCAAATCAAAAAGGTATCCAGTATCGAGTTCATGTTTTTTCGTTATACTAATTATTTTGTTTACGGTGTCAGTTAGCTGGTTATAAGGTTGCTTTTAATTTCTTGCAGATATTTTGATGACGCGAAATGAATTATGTCGATGGGCCGTTGTCCTGTCACGGAGTGTATTGTCCTGTTGTATTTGTAAGTCGCGAGTAGGATAAGATCTTTCGTGTCATTTAGTCCCTGGCTTAGTTTGATTCACCGACTGATTTCTGAAAGAGTTCCGTGAAATCGTTCTATCTGTCCATTCGTTGTACTATGGTGCGGGGGTGTCGTAAATATTGAACTATTAAAATGGTCTTTTAGCAGTGACTTTCTTGTGTTAGAATTTAGTGATTTTTCATTATCACATACAATATTCTGAGTGTTTTTAAAAAAATTCATAATGCGGATCAAGGGTTCCTTTATATCGACTATTGACCTAGAGGGAATTGACTGAACTATGGCAAATTTCGAAAATTTGTCGATACAAGTTAAATTGTGTTTCTCATCGGTGGAAAAAATATCTACATGCAGGATTTCTCCGGGTTTGCTAGGGATTGGCGTCCGCCCCATTTCAGGGCTTGGCGGGTGGCGCTGATATTTCGCTTCTGCGTCAGCCTAGCTGTCAATGCGTCCACTGTCGATTGGAATTCTCGTCTCGTTTGTTCTGTTGCGGCACCCATTAAAGCGCGAATGCTATTTTCGTCCATGTCGAGTCACTTTGTTATAATGTTATAATATAACTTTTCTAAGAGGTCTTTCTTTTATATCTTTCCTAACTTAATTTTATGGAGCACTCTACTTACAGGTTCATGCTACTCTAGACTCTAATTAATATTCCCGTCTTCCAGTTCCTTTGGTCAGCCAGGTGGAGAGGGAGTTGATTGTTGTTTTACTTTTATGATTTGATGATTCTTTCCTTGTTTTTAGCCTTCAGCTAAATGTCCTTGATTTAACACTGTTAGTGGTCAAACTACGGCTATACGGCCTTTTTTTATTCAAACACTTTAATTTAGTTTTTGTTCGTGTTCACTTTTGGCTATACGGCCTTTTTTATTCAAACACTTTAATTTAGTTTTTGTTCGTGTTCACTTTTGGCTATACGGCCTTTTTTATTCAAACACTTTAATTTAGTTTTTGTTCGTGTTCACTTTTGGCTATACGGCCTTTTTTATTCAAACACTTTAATTTAGTTTTTGTTCGTGTTCACTTTTGGCTATACGGCCTTTTTTTATTTGAACACTGCCCTGGGTCCGGGCACACGGCCACGATACTTTACTATTAAATACGCGTGGCCCCACGTTGGGCGCCAGTAAATCAAACACGGTAAGTCTGTGGTTTAATTATTTATTTCCCTTGCTATGCAAGGGCAGCCGATAAGGCCGAGCGAGTTAATACAACTAAATTGCGGTGTCTGCACCTGAATGCCTAGTTCCCTAACTACCAACACCTCACGTAGACTGCCGCGTGACTCTTTTTAGCTGAGTCGGCGATTCCCACGATTTCGGACTGCTGGCATGCGCTTCCGTTGTTGTGTCTGCGTTACCTGAGCTGCGCATTTTATTTGTTTCAGTTGTTGTTGGTTCATTTGAAGTCGCCTACTATGGTATGTTAACTTGTATGACCAATTATCAGTGCCAAACTTTTCTAAACATGATCTAGTTTTTCTTACTTATGACTTATATTTAACTTGTAATTATTACTCTTGAACATATCGGGATTTTATGAATATTGATTATCATCAGTTAGAGCAATCTGTTGATGTAGTAAATTGGGAGTCAATTTATATCATGACATCAGCAAATGAACAGATACAATTTCGTCAGTCTAATATTATATACTTTTTGAACAATTTGTGCCACTCGTAGCGAAATCCAGCTCTGCCAAGAGTCGTCCTTGGTTTAACCACCATATAAAAAACCTAATTGTTAAACGAAATAAGGCATATTTAAAATGGAAGCGACGCAAATCGGATGAGACATACAAAGACTTAAAAAATCGTAGAAGGGAAGTTACTAAAGCCTTAAATTGCAAACCTCAGCGTATTAAGAACGGCAATTTAGCACAGCCATAGGATCAAACCAAACACGGAGACGTATCCGCGAAGTTGGCACTGGAAAGAAAAACAATTTTGCCCACGAACCTTTAGATGCGATTGAGATAAACGAAAAATTTGTTGAGTCGTCGACTTGTAATGGTAATAATATATGTATATATTACGATCGTTACAGTGATAAAATAAGTATTTTTGCGCCTAGTTTTTGATAATTGTGATGTTGTCCAGACGATACTTGGTATCAAATCGAATGCCACTGTGGAGGATGGGGAGAGAGGATGCGTGCAAGATGGTGCACGTCGTCCAGATACATCTCCTGCACTGCTGCCCAACTCCACTGGTAAGTGGAGCAACTGTGGGTAGACCTAGAGCTTGCATTCTTATTAACTCGAAACTAAAATTTCTTTTTCTTTCTCAATTTAATGATAAGGACACGGCAACTATGAGCCTGGAGGTCAATAGTCAGGTGTCCGACTGACCTCCAGTTTACCATGGCATGTGGGAAGGCTTTTGATAAGGCATGCCCAATAAAGAAGCCAAAAGGCGAAAAGGAACCGCCGTGATGGAATGCAGATGTTGACAAGGCTCGCAGAGTCTGTCGGATTCTATTTAACCTAGCCAGGATAACCCACAGTGACTCCAAATGGGAAATTTACAGGTCTCACTTATTGGACTATAAAAGGCTCTTAAGGCAGTCGAAAAATATTCTTGGAGGGACTACTGCGGCTCTATGGAATCTGTGTCAGAGGGATCAAGGCTGAGAAGGGTTCTCTCTCCTCACCCCCCATAGCTCCGATAACCTTTCTAAGGTCGGACGGGACGTGGACGTGGACGGGGTCGGCAGAGGACACTCTCAAACTTCTCCTGGATACACACTTTCCGTACGCGGCGGCTGCTGACTTCCTCAAATTAGAGAAAGTAACCTGGGCAATTGAGACATTTAAACGCTACAAGACGCCGGGTACAGATGAAGTCTCACCGGTGCAGCTTCAGCAATCATTGGAGCTAAGCGCAACTTGGCTGCACACTATGTATATACAGCGGTGTTAAACCTCAATCACATTCCTAAAATGTGGAAGAAATCAGGGCTTGTTTTTATCCCAAAAGCAGGCAAAATATCTTACGTCAATCCCAGAGACTTTAGGCCTATAAGTTTCTGCTCCTTTCAACTAAAGCTACCTACTAGCGTGAGTAATTGATTGTCACATCAGATATTCAATAAAGCACAAATTAATATCTTTCCAGCATGCTTACATGAAAGGAAAGTCCACTGAAACAGCGTTTTATCAAGTTGTGTCGTATATAGAGAATCCCCTACAGGTCAAGGAGTACACACTGATATCTTTTCTAGACATTGTGGGTGCTTTCAATAACATAGAACCTCTGGCGATCACAAGTGCTCTGGCGAAGCTGGGCGTCGATCAACACCTGGTATCCCTCGTACAAAACCTACTGGTTGACATGGTTGCGAGGGCAAAGTTAGCGGAGGAAACTTTATAACGCTGTACAAGCAGAGCAACCCCGCCATGTGGATATTATTGACCTACTGAAGGCTCTGGAGAAGGAGGGTTGATCGAAGGTAGTAGCTTATGCCGACGACCTTGCGGTGGTATTAAGGGGTAAATTTCATGAAGGAAAAACTTAAAAAGGTAGAGAACTGGACCAAAGATAAAGGTTAGGGTGTAAACCCGGACAAAACTTAACTTCTTATATTTACAAGAAAATATAAAATCTCACCTTTAAGGCTTCCCGCAGTGGCAAATAGAGTACTGAGGCTAGGGGACGTCGCAAAATATCTAGGCGTGGTACTAGACAAAAAGCTTTCGTGGACACATAACGTCCACGAGCGCAGTAGGAAGGCAACGATGGCCGTCTACAGCTGCAACAATCGCAAACAAATTAGGCTCCCAAGATACCGATTACTGCGCCCCCATTCAAAGCTTCACAAAGAAGTTCAAAATATTAAATCCTGAAAGAGACCGGTGATCCCATGGATCCCCTGGATAGCAGAAGTCACTGCACTTCTACAACTGATGGCTCAAAGCTTGAAAATGGAGTGGGAAGTCAAGTGATCACAAGGCCTTCTGATGGTGAGCAGGGGAGACCTGTCCTTAGTTTTAGGAATTATAACAGGTCATATACTGATCGGCAGACATGCAGAGAGCCTAGGTGTTCCCTGCAATGACTTCTGCAGAAGCTGCAGAAATGAAGAAGAGCCTGAAACCGTAAGGCATCTTCTATGTGAATTACCTACACTATGGGCTAGAAGAAGAAAATTATGTGGATCAGAGTTCTTCGGAGACCTTAGCGATCTGGCCAAAGTAGAGATTCGCAAGCTAGTAAAATTCGTAGATTCCACATGTTGGTTCGAGTAGGGGATTTTTTTAATCCGTGTGATACCACAATAGGCCTAAAAACAGGCCTAGGTGTGCTGGCGCAATCGCCAGCAGCCACTTAACCTAACCTAACCTACTTACGCCTTCAATACCGTATTGACCACGTCGGCTTTTCCTGACTGCTGGAAAAAGGCCAGCATCATTCCTATCAAGAAATTTACTGGTGATTATAGACCAACCGCTATTTTACTCTTAAAAGACTCAAACGAACGACATAAGGGTAAATATTGACAATAACAACGTAACCTTTTTAACCCGGCTTGATCACACCAAGGCCTTCGATTCCGTGGATCATGCACTTTTGTGCTTAAAACTTAACAATTTAATTTAATTTCTCACCGTCAGCATTAGGTTTAGTTAAAGCATATCTCCATGGTCGTTCACCAGCAGTGTGTGTAAAAGACTCTATATCAAGGTCCCTGAATCTAACTATAGGTGTTGCACAAGGATCAATTCTTGGTCCATTATTATTTGTGATATATGTCAGTGTCCTTCAAAATGTGCTAAAATATTGTAATATTCATCTATACGCAGATGACGTCCAGTTGTATCTTGGTTGTCCTATGGACTCTATCAATTCCTGTATTGAAAATTTAAACATTGACCTGGATGAAGTAACGATTTAACGATTTCAATTCACCAAATCTTTTCGATCTCTTTCTATAAGCAATATTAAAGTTATGTGCTTAGTATCTGAACGTCAGTTTTTCGTTTTTCGGCTTTGAAATACCCTGCCCACGGCAATAAGATTTTTGAAAAATAGTAACCATTTTAAGAACGAAGTATTGTTTCATTTTACCAAATGAATATTATAGGTATTGACCTCTCTTCCTGTCTTTTTTCTCGCCATCTTTCGTCTCTTCTCATTTTTTAATATCGATTATCTTTTTATGCTGTATCTAAATATGTACTAGCTATAAGTTTATATTTTAAATCGTAAGATCTCATACACTGTAAACATAACTACTGGTTGATGTGTGTAATTAATTAAATAAATTAAATAAACAAATAAAATGGGCTGACAAAAAATGTTCACATAAAACAATCTCTTAGTGAATCACTACCCTACTTCATTCGACCCCGTTTGTATATCGTAGTCCCTTCCTAAGCAAAATGTTAAGTGAATATAAATTATGTAAATTAAAATAGATGGCTTGGCAAAGTACGCACATAAATAGTGAAACAACAACATTAAAGGCAAAATAAAATAAGAGAAACGATAACGGACATAATAAGTGCCACGTCACACGTGATTGTGTGGTAATTGTTGTTGGCACCGGGTCATCATTCTGATGTTAAACAAACGGATGCTTGAATCGTCTGAATAATTTATGATTCTTTGAATAGGAGTTTTTTTTTGCCCGGCCTATTCGGTAGAGAGTGTGCTTGCTGTGTGATATTGCTCGTTTATGCTTTGCTTGTCATTTAGATGTATTTAATATTGCTTTTATTTTCTGAACACCACTTCGTTCTCTAAAGAGGCAAGCAATAAATGTGCCAAACTGTCGGGAGCAGATGTGTGCTGTTTCTTTTGCAAATATATTAAAAATCAAGTTGAGAAGCTGAGATTGTTGCAAATCACAACTTTTTTTGCAATTATGTGATGATATTATAATATGAGATACTGCTCTCTTCAAATAGGTTAGAAAAAGTATTAAAAATTCATTGGAAACATATTTGTGTTATAATATTTATATATTGGCAGTAACTTATCTACGCAATGTGTTGGAATTCAGCAATCAATGGGAGATAGTTTTGATACAAATGTACGTTGTGCACTTGCAAAGGTTTTACATGTACTAGTATCTGTGAATATACATATGTGACAGTTACAGTTCCGCAAATTGATTTTTTAATTACTTTTTCAGTTCATTTTTTTTATTATATCCAAAAAGAAGTGAAAGAAAGAGAAAAAAGCAACAAAACAAAAAAGAAAATTCCAATTGTGTCAATGAATTGTTTGCAAATTCTGAGTAGGCGATATAACGAAAGCAAAATAAAACTAACGGTTTGAAATTCTGGGAAAATTTATTAGTGGCGACACTTTACAGTAAAGAAGCGAGTTAGAAACAGTCGTTTTTTAGTTTTTGACGAACACCTTATAGCTAGAGTTGATATTGTAACATGCCAGGAAAGCGCTCGTTTTAATTATTTCAAAGAAAAATCAACAAAATAACTTGCAGAAATGTTCTCAATAAATCTGAACAATATTTTAACTTGAGCTGAAAAATTCGGGAGGTCGACCAAAGAAGATGACAAGAAGATATGAAAGTAGGATAATACATTCAATTGAAAACCATCTACAAATAAGCTCCAGAAAGCTATCCAAAAATCTAAAAAACGACTACGGTATAAATGTATCGTATGAAATAATTCGACAAATACTCAATAATCACAAAAAATCCAGAATTGAGGAGCGAAAGTCACTGATGGCTTCACAGGAGGTTTGCAAAAGGATATCATTTGCTATTTACCAAATTTCTAAACCAGTGGAGTTCTGAAGCAACGATTTTTTTTGCGATTAAATTAAAATAGTGCCTAACAAAGTTTGTCAAAAACCGCTCACATTCCTCCAAAATAAAAATATAACAGCCAGGGTCAAATTTGGAAAATTGTTCGTCATGGTATGAGGAAGTATTTCTAGAAGAGGCGTTGGAGAGTTGATAATTTTTACGGAAATAATAATAAAATAATGTTATTTGGATATTTTGCCAAACGAGATAACTAAAAGTCCACAAAAATTTGGCTTTGAAAACCCCCAAAATCCTCAAAAACCGAAATATAATATATATCTAGATAACGAACCCAAACATAAGTCACTGCTATGTAGGACTTGGCTGCTTTATAACTGCAAGACAGTTATAGAGGCAGGTACACAATGTCCAGACAATAATTCAATATAAAATTTGTGGGCATACTTGAAAAGTAGTTGCAAAACGCCTCAAGCAGTTATTGATGCCAATGGTGTCTTATTTTGCTTACGTTATATCACCTTCTCCGAATTAGCAAACAATTAATTGAAACAATGAAAATTATCTTTTTTGTTTTGTTTCCTTTTTTCTATTACTAAAAAATTAATTAAAAAAAGAAAAAAATTTAAAATATATTCGCTTCCTGTTGTTGTAATTCGTTGAACTCGAATTTGGTTGTCATTTTTAATTTTGCAAACAATTTCTTGACAAACTGTAGCGATAGCTTCTTGTCTAGTATCACAGCTAGATATTTTGCGTAGTACCCTAGCCTCAGCGTTCTATTTCCCACTACAGGAAGCCTAAGAGATGGGATCTTATACTTCCTTGTGAAAAGAACGAGTACTTGGGTTCACACCCAAACGTTTTTCTCTGGTCCAGCTCTCTACCTTTTTAAGTTTTTCCTGCATGATGTCGCACAACGTCTGAGGAAATTTGTCCCTCACTACCACCGCAAGATCGTCGGCATAAGCAATTCGATTCTCCCTCCTCCTCCAGGGCCTTCAGTAGGTCATCAACGCCACTACCCATAGAAGGGGAGAAAGGACTCGTGTGGGGTTCCTCTGCTTATACAGCGTTTTTATGTTGCTTCCGCCAACTGTGCCCTCACAAGCCTGCCCCCAGGTTGCAAAAGTGCAGTTCTTTGCTTTAGACTACCCAACGTAAACATACTTACATATGTATAAGTACCTACATACATATGTAATATTAGCACTCTGAACTTGTGCTTAAGAAGACTAAAAATTTAGAAATTATTTCAGTTACCATCGAAACCTTGCTTATATGCTTGATTTCGAATTTGTTTACATATGCTTACATTCACCAGAGCACCCGTGATCGCTGATGGTTCTATATTATTGAAGGCACCCTCAATGTCTAGGAATGATATCAGTGTGTACTCCTTGACCAGTAAGGAGCTTTCTATATACGACACAACTTGATGAAGTGCCGTTTCAGTAGACTTCCCGTTCATGTAAGCATGCTGAGAAGTCACAAGTTTGTGCGCTATTGAATCTAGAATGTGGCAATCAATTGCTCGCTCGAATATTTTTAGCTGAAAGGAGCAGAGACTTATAGGCCTAAAGTCTTTTGGGTTGACACGGTATATTCTACCTGCTTTGGGGATTAAAACTACCCTTGATTCCTTCCACATTTTCCATAGTATGCAGCCAAGTTGCGCTCAGCTCCAATGATTGCTGAAGCTGCACCGATGAGACTTCATCTGGACCCGGCGCCTTGTAGGGTTTAAACGACTCTATTTTGATCCCTTCGACACAGATTCCACGGAGCCACAGAAGTCCCTCCAAGAAGATCTTTTAGAATGCTTTAATACCTTTTTGTAATCGCCTAAGTGCGAAATATAAATTTCCCATTGTAAATCACTTTGGATTCTTTTCGCCTGGTTAAAGGTTTTCCGACAGAGTCTGCGAGCCTTGTCGATATCTGCATTCCACCATGGTGACTTCTTTTTGCCTCTTGGCTTCTTTATTGGGCAGGCCTTATCCAAAGCCTTCCGACATGCCGTGGTAAACTGGTTTACCAAGTATTCTAGTTCCCCTGGGCTACACGGTACTCTTACTCGTTGGCCTGAAAGTTGCTTATCTAGTTGTTTCCTATATCTACACCAGTCAGCATTTTTTAAGTTTCTCAAGAGTTCAGTTCTAGGCGAACCCCCCTCCAAGCAGAAAAAATATAGCGATGGTCCGAAAAGAGTGCTCATCAAGCACTATCCAGTTCCTGACCACAGCATCTGTCTTCTCCGAAACGAGGGTCACGTCCAGCACTTCCCTTCTGCCATTAGTTGCAAAGGTGGGTTCACTACCTTTATTACTTACAGCTAGGTTAGCTTTCAATATAAAGTCGAATAGTGAATCACCCCTCTTATTGGTGTCGCTGCTGCCCCAAGCAAAGTGGTGCGCATTCGCGTCACTGGCAAGAATCCAGGCTCCTTCCGTCTGTATAGCGACCCTCTCGACCGTTGTCGAAATCGGCCTGTCATGAGCTGAATACATGGATGTTAGCCGGATCACCTTACTATTGACCTCCAAGCATATGGTTGTCGTATCCTCATCGCTAAATTGAGGAAGAAACTAAAATTTTAGTTTCGGGTTTACAAGAATGCAGGCCCTAGGTCTACCCTCTTTTGCTCCATTTATTCGATGCCCTACAATCCGAGGCCCAGCGACGACGTTGAGGACGCATAACCCCCGACAGATCATCCATCTGAAGTTCTGAGCGAAAATACAGTGTGCAGTTGTGTGCCCTCTTACGTGCACTTACATATGTACACTATGTGCAGTTTATGTGCAAAACGGTGCCTTTAGCCAGTACCTTATGTTATCAAGTCTCTTTCTTAATATTTCATTTTCTTAAAATTCCTTAAGGCAACAATTCATTATTTGTGATTATAACAAATTGAATTGAATTTCTTAACGAGTGTTGAACTTCACTTGCAAAAAACAAAAAAAAGCTGCTTTTTTGCATGGAAAAAAAAGATAAATAGCTTCAAAGGCTACCGGCATTAATTTTACTAATTATGATATTGATAAAAAACGTTTAACGAATATAAGATTTCAGAAAGACAAAAATAACGAAATTGCCACATTTGAAAGCTATAGCAGCGTATCTCTAATATAAATTATAAGGGGTATTCGGGATCTCTTGTATTCATGGAAATTAGTTACTTACAATGAATTTATATTTACACAAGTAATTCGTTGCAGTTTTTTCGTCATTACATTGAAAAATTAATCGAATAGCTGATTTATGTGCCAAAAAAATATCAACAAAAGTTAGCATTATGCCGCGAAAAAGCGAACTATCCAAAATATTTGATTTTATTGTCAAAAATTGTGAAAACATAATTGCTTAGCTGAGCGGTAAACTTAGATATATGTACATAAATAAATAGGTATTTATTCGAGTAAGTATTTGTAGATTCCGATGATGCCGCCGTCGGCGATATTTTATACTGCACCATAGAAGAGGTGTCTATAATATTGCAGCGCCGAAGAGGAATTGAGAGATATATTCCATAAAATATAACTTGGCATATGGAGGTGTTAAGTGAACTAGATTATACCATGTTCAGGCAAATGTTAAGGATGGATCGATTCCAATTCATTCATTTGATCGGGTTAATAATAAACGATGAAGTGTTCAACCTCCTTCACACCTGCAAACAGTTTTCTATTGAGTTGCAACTGGCAACTGTGTTATACAGAAATGGCGCTTATGGAGAAAATATATAGAGAAAAAATAGCTGATATTTATGAAATTGGCGATGGAAGCAATTGACGTTGTAAAAGAGAGAGTTTTTAAATATATTCCAAGATTGGTGAGTAAAATAGTTTTTTTTACCGGATCACGATGAAAGAAATCTTATAGTTTCCCAAACATTTAACGAGCTACCATATTGCATTGGTTACGTGGATGGAACAGAGATTAGTCATGCCGAAGGGCCCGTTCATAACCACACAACGTATTTTTCTAAAAATCGTCGCCACTCTATAAAAGCTCACCCATATTGTAGTGGGTCATGTGGGTATCGTTCATGATGCTAAGGTTTTTATAACCTGTGCTCTGTTTCTTGAATAGTCGACATTTTTTTCAGGAGTTTTGGACTCAGCGTATCCGATTTCCAAAAGGTAAATAACACCAAATAGAAGTAACTCAAAGCAGTTGGGCATAGAAAAGCGCAATGCATTCAATCGACGCCATAGTAAAAATATCGCGTACATATTGAAAATAGTTTTGAGTTGTTAAAATATAAATTTGGAAGTCTAAAAGAGCTTAGAATGCGTATTCAAAAAAAAAAATTTCCAAATTTTGCTATAATCGGTTTCAAGTCTGTTGTATTTAGCATAATATTTTGTTGAATATTTTTCTTCTGCATATCATCATTGTGCTAATCTTTTTCTAATTGTAGCCGTTGTACTTGCAGGTGATTGCGTTCTGATTGTAGGCAAGATAATCGCGTAATTGCTGTTTTCTGTGCAGATTTCTTCATTTTTGAGCAAATTCACCGTCTTGCAGTCGTTTACACTTTCTGGTTGGCGAGTTGTAACTGGCGTGGAAATTCCGCTTTCGTCATACAACATACAACATGAACTATCATTTTCAGTAATTGCAATTGGAGCGGGTGGCACAACTTCGTCAACCAAAGTACAATTTAAATTATTTTAAGGCAGATCAGTAGTACAAGTTTCAATTTCGACTAGAAATGTTGCATATGAACTTTCACCTGAATGGAATACGTACTGTGTCCTGTGGGCTGATTTATTTAAAAAAATGTTCTGATAACGACTATCGGCACATCTTTTTAATTAATGAATAATTAAAGAGCAATCTAAAAACTAATTCCCCTCATGCTCAATACTTCTAATGCCTTGCTCATCTAAAAGGCCGGAACCTGTCCCAATTTTTCATTTTATTGTATACAGTTCGCATGTTACGCACTTTCCACCCTTCCCAGTTACGTATAGAGTCTGCTGCCATGCCAGTTTCCAGCAGTAGTTTTTTGTACAAAATTTGTGCAGAAGGCATCTGTATTAGGAAAACAGATGAAAAAGATACACATGCAATTGTGGCGTTACCTAAGCAAGGTAAGTATGATAAGAATACAAATTGATACAATTTAAATATTACGCTTATTACAAATTAAAATTCTCTATAGTTGTGTTTTATTAACTAAGTAGTAAATTTAGTTTAATAACCGTAATAATAATAATTGCAAATATATAATGTATTTCTAATTTGTAAAATAAACTATTATAATTTAATGAATTAATTCATTAAAACGTTCATGGTTTTTTTTCTTCTTCTTTTTTAGAATTTTACATTTTTAAATAAAGTATATGTAAGATTGCGATTATTGTTATATATTTCATTTGCTTAGTGTAGTTGGAAAATGATTCCATATATATTGGTATTGTTTAAATATAAATGGCAATTTTTACAAATTTAATACAATAATAATGCACAAATTCTTGCTTTGTATTTTTATATCTATATACATATATGAAATAGTTCAGATTTTGCATTTTTATTATTTCTAGACTTTTTGCTTATTAAGCACTTATATTAGTAGGGTTGTAATAAGATAATTGAAGTAAGAAAATATTTGTTTTTTAATCTACTTTTTTAATTCGATTTTTATGTATCATTTTTCTTTATTTTTTTTAATAAAAAATAGTTATGTTTACACCGTCAATATTGTTTACTATGTATGGGACATTGTATATGTTTGCATGTTAATAACGTGGTTCTTTTTGAATTAAAACCAAATCATTTACGTTAACTGATTAAAGACGCGCGGTTTTGTCGAATTTTGAATTTTATGTTTGTTAATAAGTTCTTTTGCGAGTACGTGTGATTTTTGCATTCTATATTTTACTTCTTTTGCAGAATTTTCAATATTTTATTTTTGAATTTCATTTGGCAAAATAGCTTTTCTTCCGAATATTGATTCGATTAGAGTAAATTTGTAATCAAAAACTGTGTTTACTGTTGTGTTATGCAAAAATGTAAAATATTTTAAATATACGTTCCAATCGGAATATTTTTCTTTAAAATACGCCCGCAAATATTCGTTAAATACTCTATGGTTCCGTTCAATTGTACCCACGTTTTCATAATGGTATGCGGTTGAAAAATTATGTTCAATTTTTAATATTATTGTTAATTTAGAAAAAATATCTTTTTTGAATTCCGTTCCTAGATCGGATTTAATGGAATTCTTTATACCGTATGTTAACACGACACTCTCAAAAATTGCAGATGCAATTGTTTTAGCGCTTTTGTCAGGAATAGCAATCGTTACTAAATATTTGGTTAAATCGCATATAATGGTAAGTGCGAACTTATTACCATTATTCGACTCGGGTAAAGGTCCCATTGTATCAATAACTACAATATCGAATGGTTTGCAAGGTGTTGGTGTAAGAACAATATTTTCTTTAGTTTTAAGCTTAGCTTTATTTAATAAACCCTTTCCGCAACTTTTCACAAATTTAGCAATGTCACGAGTCATGTTTTTCCCGTAGTATTTTGTACGTAATATTTTGTACGTAGTTTTGCGTAAAGATTTTTGATTCCGCAATGTCCTCCTGCGGATCAGTGTGGTAAATTGTCATTAGTTTTTGTTTCTGGACATCGTTGTCAACAGTCTCTACTGGTTCTCTCAAAATAATTTGTAAATTCTTAACATTTTTTTCCCGCTGTTTTTTAATTCTGCTATAGAAAAATATTTGAAATATTTATCATTTTTTGGCCATTCAAAATGTTTAATGTTGCGATTGCCGGCTTCGTTTTCGAGCCTCGAAAGTATGTAAGTCATCTAGATTCGTTATTTTGTTAACAACCTCGACATTAAGCAACTCCAGTTGTTTGTATTTTATATATGCGCAAATTTGTAAATTTGATATATATTGTTATTTTTATCGTAATTCATTGTTGATTCAAAACTCGGTATCTTTTTCGAAAAACTAAAAATTTGTCGTAAACGTTTAAAATCTGTATGGAATCGTCTATGTCGCTGTTTTGTATGTCTTTTCCGTTACAATTTTTAAACATCGCTTTAGTTTTAACTGCAAGAGCGTGTTTCGTTGAGTCCCTAATTTCGTCAATTGAAATGCGTGAAAGTGCGTCGGCACCCACTTTTAATTTACCTTTAATGTTCTCTATAATGAAATTATATTCTGCTAATTCGAGACGAATTCTCGCAAGTTTTGAAGATGTATCCTTCATATTTAAAAGAAAAACTAGTGGTCTGTGATCTTATTTAACAAGGAAGTTAGTTCCGTAAATGTATGGACGAAATTGTTTGATGGCAAAATAAATAGCTAAAAGTTCCAACCCTCTAATTGGGTTTTTCTGTACGGCTTTATTAAATGCTTTAGAAGCGAAACAAATAGGCAAATCGCTGCCTTGCTGTTCTTGACTAAGTATAGCCACATCCGGTTTTTGAAGCATCAACTGTAATAATAAATTGTTTGGAAAAATCTGGATATTGAAGTAATTTAGGTGACATTAACGCTGATTATAGTGATTCAAAAGCTTTCTCGCACTACCTTTCAGTATCCCAAATAAATTCTACTTCTTCTGTTTAAACGGTTCAAAAGTGCTGCTAGAGACGCAAAGTTGTAGTAATTTGCAAATGCAACGAATCGTCGTACTGCGTCTTTGTCTGTCGGTTTTGTATACTTTTTAAGTTAATTTTGGAGTAATCTGGCAACAAACCTTTTGCGGAACATTTGTGGCCTAAAAATGTAATTTCTGTCTTTAGAAAATTGCACTTATTTGGATTAAGTTTGAGGTTACAAGATATGCATGTGTTTAAAACTTTTAAAAGATTTTTAATGTGATGTGCTTGACTACAGCCTATGACGATGATATCGTAGACGTACAAAAATGCTACATTAGCCGGAATGCCTGAAAAAGCGATTGTCATCATTCGCGTAAACGAATTCGCGTGAATCTATATGCAAGGGGATTTGATGAAATCCAGAAAAAAGGTCTTGTGTCGATAAATAGTTTGCTCGACCAAGGTTATCAAAAATGTCATCAACCCGAGCCAAAGGAAAACATATTGGCAATTAGTTTTTTATTGTCCTTTTTTGGAACTATAATGAAAGGACTGTCGTAACTTGGTTCAATAAGGTCATTATTTAACAATTTTTTTACTTGGTTATTGATGATCAGAATGTTAGAGTTCCTTACGTACTTTATCTCATCTGTGGTATTGAGTTTTGATGATAGGGTTACTGAAATTAACTATGCATTTCGTTGTAAACACACCGTTATCAATTTCTTGATATTTTTTTTTGCCTACTCGGAAGGAAATGCAATTGTTTGCATAGCTAATAACACACTTGTTTAATTTTAAAAAGTCTTTACCAAGTATCCCGTCAGATGGAATCGTCATTCACCACATATATGTATGTATGTATGTTTTACAAAAAAGTTTGAAAAATAATTCACAATTTTATTGAGATTGAGACCAGTTTATGGAAGAATATTTATTTGGAAAAAACAACAACATTTATAAGGATAATCAAAATCTTAACTGGTCTCGAGCTCAATAAAATTGTGAATTATTATTCATTTATAACGCCAATAAAATTCTAAAAAAAATTCAAGGTTTGAAAAATTAAAATTTTCTGTGATTTTCCCTAAAGTAGAAACGGTATTAGAAGTGACACCAGTAATTCGGATAACATCGTTTGTATTGACTGAAAAATTCTTGTTTCATCTTGAAATTTTAATTTAAGAAATGTCGGCTTGCGTATCGACCAAAAACGTACATAGTTTGTAAAATCCCGTAAATTTTATTTGACCTGTTGTTTGACCTGTAATTGTTGCCGTTATTGTTGTACCTATAGCTGTTGGAGTTATTGTTGTACCTAAAGTTGATGCCATTATTAATAATAATCCCAACAGTTTTATTCTTCCATACCCACCCGACCGCCGCGAGGGGCGCATCCGTATGACGCACGGATATATGTATACAAAAAAATTTGTTTCCTTATGCTGCGCCGAGTCATGAAAGGCAGAAGTTTGTTAAGTGTCGAGATCTAAAACTTTTCAGAACAAATGGTCGTTAGCTGATCGAATACTAATATATATGAATGTATGTATCAATTAGTGAAAGCATTGAGTATAGTTTTCATTACGTAAAAAAGTGAGTCTGAAATATCAAAAGAACCGGAGTGAGTGTTAAAATCCTGACACAAACTACGGAGTGGCTCATTTAACTTAAAATTACTTGTACATGTCTTCAGAAAAAGAGGCCGGAAATGTCTTGAAATTCGAGAGGGAACGTTTAGTTTTATTTCCCCTAGAAGAAATGGGGTATAGATCAGGCCTGTTTGGAATTTGGCCAAAAATGCTACGCCTAGCATTTCTCTGCGACTAGCAAGTGTAGGAAGACTAATGAGTTTTAAACGACTTATATATGGCGGCATGTTGTACTGAGAATCCCAACGAAAATTTCTTAAAGCAAAAAGCAGAAATTGTTTTTGGTTGTACTCTATTCGGTTGGAATGAACTTGTTAGCGCGGGTTCCAAACAAGAGATCCATTTGCCAGTATTGGCTCACTAACGTTGTAAAAAGAGCCTTCGTAATGTTTGGGTCATTGAATTGTATTGACCATCGTTTTACAAACGCACAAACACCTTTGACTTTGTTAACTGTAATATTTATGTAAAGATTAGAATTAAATTTCGGGCCCATTCAAATTCCAAGATCAACAAAGTTAAACACTTGTTCAAGGTTATGGTTACATATATCATAAGAAGTTGGTTGAACTGCCCTTCGAGAAAAGCACATTACTTTAAATTTTTTAAGATTTAGTGGCATGTTATTTACTTCACACCAGTTAGCCAGTTAGCCATCCGCTTGTAGAAAGAACCTTTCCTCAACAGAATGATACGATCTAAACAATTTTACATCACCAGCATACAATAAAATGATTGAATAATTTATTATGTGCTAGAAATTGTAGAGCATATGGAATACGTTATTTGGTCTAAAACAATGGCTTCAAATAGTTTAGGAATAGCAGAAAGCTTAGCTATGCCGCGGTAATTTTCTATAGAGGACCTACTCCCGGTCTTATATAGGGGTATAATGAATGACTCTTTCCTAGCTGAAGGGAAAACCCCAAGCTTAAGAGAAAGATTAATACATTAGTTAATTGCTCATAAATATGTTTAGCACATTTTTTGAGGAACCAAGTTGGGATCAAATCGGGGCCAGCGTTAAAAGATTATTTTAAGTTACTCTAATAATAAAATTCTTCCTCGAAAAATATTTGCGGAATAATACGAGGGAAACTACTAATGTATTTAGCATAAGGTACTACTAGTATTGCCAGATACAAACCAACAAGTTTAACCTTTTTTAGCTGTCAATTCGCATTAAACATTGTTTTTTTGTCAAGTTTAAAAATTCAATTCATTTAAAAAATGAAGTTACTCGTATCTCGTGAAAATTTTCGTACCATGATTTTTTACGACTTCCGAAAGGGGCTAACTCAACAACAGTGTTTCGAATCACTTCATTCAACTTTTGGCGATAAGACACCATCCAAGGCAAGTGTTAACAACTGGTACAAAGAGTTCAAGCGCTGACGACATTCGCTCAAAGACGATGAGAAGCCAAGTCGTCCAAAATTGGTTGTTGTGCCAGAGAACATCGATGCGGGAGAAACCTGATTGAGCAAGATCGTCATGTGACATATCTCGAGATAGAGGCAACCCTAGGCATATCGGCGACTAGCATACATACGATTTTTCATGAACATATATGTAGGTGTGCGGAACCTGTATGCGCGTTGGATTCCACATAAATTGGCAGACGCTCTAAAAAAGACTCGCGTCGATCGGTGCCGAGAAATGTTTGGAAAATTCGACCACGGTGCTTCCAAAATTGTCTACTACATCGTCACAATTGATGAGTCGTGGATTTATGCGTTTTAACCCGAAACCAAAAACCAATCAACTGTTTGGGTGTTTCAATTCGAAGAAAATCCAACGAAAGCTGTGCGAGCGCGAATCACTGCGAATCTGGGTCATCCGACGTACAGCCCCGATTTGGCACCCAATCACTTCTTCCTGTTTCCAACAATTAAAAATAAACTGCGTGGTCAACGATTTTCATCGCCAGAAGAAGTGGTTGAAGCGTTCAAAAACCATGTTTCTGAAGTATCCTCTTCGGACTGGCAAAAGTGTTTCGAAAATGGTTTGAGCGCATGCACAAGTGTATAAATCTTAAAGGCGAATATTTTGAAAAGCAATAAATGCGTTTAGAAAGAAAACATGTTTATGTATTTTGATATTTCATAGCAGACGGAAAGCTAGTCATACAGCGTTTTGAGTTAACGAAATCATAAAATGATTCAGGGTGGTATAGAAGAATGAACTGCCAAAAGAACACCCCCACCGATTCTGTCCTTACGGTCATTTCTATAAATTTGATACTGATTAGGAAGGATCTCTGAATTAAAAACATGTGGTTTAAGCCAGGTTTCAAAAAGCAAATTAAGTTATAGTTACAGTCTAAACCTTTGTAGTATAAATCGATCAATTTAGTATTTAAACCTCTAACGTTGTGGTACAAAATGCTTAAAGTATAATTTAAAATCAGTTTTTTGGCTCAGTGTCACGTTTAGGAATTGAAGCTAAGTTATTTATTTTATTTTTATTTTTATGTGGCTTATATTCAAACTCGCGAACAAATGCCCCGGCTGGCCAAAAATAATTGTTAAGCAAAGAATCAAAAACTTCAGGTGCCACATCAATTATAAAAGATGATACGTTACGTTCATATTTAAAGTTAAATTTTGGGATTGCTAAGTTACAAGTCTTAATTTTTGATGAAATGTAAAACTCTATATAATCAGAAGAAGTGTCCCTAGCAAATCTAGAAACAAAAATCGATTTTCTCAAAGGAATCACAACCAGCTTCTTTGCAGAGCAGTCAGTCTCATCCAATGGTTTTACAGTTTTTTAAAACAATAAGAGCAGATTGGAAAGGTGGAAGCGATTGAGGTGGTGATGAACCCACTTCAGGTGAAGATACCTGTAAGTTCTCATGATCAGAATTTCTTTTATTAGAGGAAGAAGCGCGAGTGCAAATAGCCCTTGACGAAGTTGATGAAATTATAAAAAAAAATGTTAGGAGCCTGAAAATCAAGTAATTATGGTTTTAATTTCATACTTTGCACACTTGTCTTTGATGTTGTGGCAACTACTCTTTTCAACCTAGTCTTAGGAAAAGGTCCTGGAGATTTGTTTTTGAGTTTCTTCTGTCAATATTCTTTCAATAGGATTATTACACGGGTCAACACGAAATTTTACCTAGACTCAAAAGTATTAAATTTCGATTCTTTAGTTCGTAATTAGACGAAAAAAAAATATATAGCATGAAAACGTTTGCTTTTGTATTTATCATGTTTTCATTGTATTGGCCTTGATAACGTTGAGCATAAACGAGAATAAAAATAACTCTGCACCTCCGATTTAAGCACACAATCGTTTTTAGCAGCTTTTGCTAGATTTGTAGGAAGGCGAGGTTGCCCAAAAGACATGTATTCCGACAACGTAACGAACTTTGTCGGTGCTTCCCGCGCATTAAAAACCGAAATAAAAGCCTTAATAGCTGATTCTCGCAATAGTACCTTATCAAAATATGCCCAGCAAATACTTACATGGCATTTTATTCCCGCTTCTGCCCCCCACATGGGGGGGATTATGGGAAGCGGGAGTCAAGAGTTTCAAGAACCACTTCAAGAAAATCGCTTGTAATCACAAGTATACATTTGAAGAATTTACAACCCTATTATGCCGAGTTGAGTCTTGCCCCAACTCTAGACCGCTTAGTCCCTCATCAAATGAGCCGACTGATTTGGAGCCGCTGACTCCTGGTAATTTTCTGGTGGGCGGCCATCTAATCGCGCCACCGGAATTAGAAAATCATGAAACCCCAGCCTCCATACTTAATAGGTGGCAGAAACTAAAAGCCCTGTATCAAACCTTCTGCGAGTTTAGTGGAAACACCCAAAGCAGAATATAGAAATCGGGGATTTAGTAGTAATTAAAGAAGACAATCTTGCCTCAAACGAATGGAGAATGGGTCGAGTAACAGGACTGCACCCCGGGTCAGACAACCGAGTACATGTGGTGAACATTGCCTCAGAAAGAGGGCAGGTGACAAGACCGCTAGTGAAACTAATTCTACTCCCTGGAGCACAAGGAGAGAGATGAGCCGACAAGCCCTTCTTATCCTACTTCTCGCCCTATTAACAACTCTAAAAAATAAAACAAAAAAAAACAAAAAGGGAACCTTATTCGTCCAGTCATTCCACTTCCAGGCTAACCACAAAATTCCACTTCCTTGATCCGCAGAACTCCACTCCCTGGCTAACTATATGTTCAACAACAACCATAATCCCTTAACCTACATGTCAATATCAGGTGATGGTTGTCTTCCCGGGTCGATCTGGTAATATGAAACCGACCATCGTCAGATCTTTTATTCGAAAATCGAGATGCTTTCAAACTAATGTTATTTACGATAGCCAGTGTTGAGCTTTTTTAATTAAAAAAAAAAAAATGAGAGATAAAAAAGTTTGAAATCGTAATGAAATATGTACACAATTTTGGTTTGCTGGAGGCCTCTTATTTTGATAGATAAAATTGATATTGAGTTAAAGAAATATTAATTAACATGCACGGTTCACACCGCATTTCGCTACTAGTTTCCTACTTTTCTACTACCTCTGTCTGAAAAATGGGACAAAATAATTGAATTCAATCATGATCAATTGAACATACACAAATCTTTGATGCAACAATGGTGGAGGAGGAGAAAGCGAAGTAGCCAAAATCTTGCATTGCTATTTTAAAAGACAAAGAGCCGTTTGCTAAAATTTTCTAAATTTGTTTTCATTCAGCAATATTTCAGAGTATTTTCACTCTGCTCCTACCAATTCGAGAGGAATTAAATATACTCTTATAAAAGCCAACACTACTAGTAAAACTGCTAACGTACGGCTGTTATAATTTCAAACTTTAAGTTGAATAATATTACTAGACTACTACCTTTAGCAATCCCAACGGTTTTTGACATGAGTTTACATTCACTGTCATTTTGCTCATTTACTGTAATTCTTAGGTTTGTTTACATCGGATCTATCTCTTGCATATACTCACTGATTTTCTACGTACCTACGTACATATCTAAAAGGGAATGGATGCACATACGTACACACCACGCATCCATACAGCAACTCAAATTGAAACGTAAAAACCAAAAGGTACTATAATCAAAGCAAGGTTACTTAAATAACTTTTACTCATTTATTTAAAAATGGTTTTTAAAAAGCACCATTACAAAAGTTTATGTTGGTGTGAACCAATCAGTTTACTGCCTTCTCAAAACCTGCATTTGTACTGCCAATAAGTTATTTATTTCCGAACAATTGTCCCGTTTCAAGCAATAATTTCAATAAGATAGACACAAATATTTACATTCTAACAAACAGCAATTTACGTGGCAGCTAGGTGTGGTGTGCATCCAAAAATACGTTCTGCCTTATTCTGGCTGGGTTGAGCCATCTATATACATACATATATTTACATACTCGTATAAACGTAGGTATGTGTGTATATATATTCGCAACTTAACGCCCTAGAAATAATTTTGGCTCTTGTGCATGCGAACACATGAAGAAATATAAGAAGTTACCTGCTGGTCCTTTAAATTTATATATATATGATCAATCGTTGTCTAACGGACATTGTTTTACTGCGCCTGTTTTTGGATGTGATGGATAACTGCCTTGACGCTTACCCAGCTGAACGAAATGGCCATGACGTAGGCGATCATCGACATATCGATGCGGCGCTCGATCAGCTCCTTATAATTTCGCGCAGTGTACTAGTTGCGACCCTTGGCAAAAGGTAAACGCCAATGCTCGCTGACCATTTGTCAGTTGCGGGGTTCCGTGTTTCCTGCCCACTTATACAGTGTTCTCGATGTAATAACGCTACATGATTCGCCTAAAATAGTACATATATTAATTTAATCTTCATCTGCACGGTCATTTTTAAATACAAACCTTTACCCAAAATATATGTAATTCATAAGATCATACCGTGATTACATGCAGAAACATATACCCTACAAAACTATAAATTTTTGTTACGGGCATACATAGAAGAAATACAATTTCAGAAAAATGACTCGTTTCGCCGCGCTCTTAAAGAAGGCTGACCAACAGACTCACCGCTACCCCCAACCGTGTCGTCTATGTAAAGGCAAACATCCGATAAGGCTTTGCCCCGTGTTTCGGGCAAAAACCGCAGAAGAAAGGCTCCGAGAGTCCCTCCTTGGCAAATATTGCTCTAATTGCCTGTCCGTAGCGCATCGAGCCGAAGCGTGTTCGAGCACAGCTAGATATCGTCAGTGCAATGGTAAGCATCATTCAATGTTGCATCTGGACGAGGAAATCGATGAATATCATCAGATCGACACCAGGCCATGGAGCGAGCAAGTCGCAAGCGAAATGGATTCTGACAATGATTTGTCGATCCATGCATCCGACTCCGGTATGGAGACGCGGTCAACCCGCCCGGAATCCGAAGAAAGTGAATTGGTGCGCATGTGCCCGAACAGCAGCATCGATTCATCTATTGCCACGCACTATATGCATATACGGCTCGCGGATCCAAATTTTTACACCGCCCCAGTTCGTTTGGTTCTCGGCGCCGACGTGTACCAGAGCGTCATGTTGCCAGGCACGCTACCTGGCACCTTCGGCCCAATCGTCGCCCAAAGCACGATTTTTGGGTGGATCTTGTCGGGATCGGCGAGAAACTAACCATTTTCCAAAAAAAATAAAATTGTACGACATACATACACTTAATATCAAATACAAATAAAAACCCATACTGAAGTGCAAATGAAATAATCAACCACGCTTTTTTTAACCCGTTCTATCTCTTTCCCTATAGCTAGGTAACTTCCAGCGTGGACCATATGATGGTGGGATCCGTTCCTGTTGAAATATCCAAGATTAAGAATTTGTAATTTAGTTTATTCTCTTGTGTAGTTCTTTTCTTAGATACATTCGTGGTGGCTGAATCGTCAAACAGATGTTGCTTATAGCAAGGGGGCCGGTATGTATAGGCCTCCAGTCTAAATATTTACAAATTATTCATTTGGAGTTTGCCACCGTAATGTAAAGTTTTATTCTTTGTACACATACATGCATGTGTAAAGTAGCTTTGTACACACACATGCATGTGTAAAGTATTTAATTGTGCACACACATGCATGTGCAATGCTTGAAAACTTACAGTTTTCCGGGGAAATAATTTCGGACAGTTTCCCTTTAAAACGGTTTTTAAAACTTGGTTCGCGGGTTCAGTCCGGTTGTGGGAACTTCTGTTGACTCACTCGTTTTTTGGACATTCTAGAGACAACACGGTTCAGCTACCACCCAACGTAAATCATCAAGGTAATATTGTAATAAAACTATTATACCAAATAAAAACTTGCACTTGCATATATTGAATTAACAACCAAACTAATTCTTGGCTTTTCATTATTTACTTTCACTGCGATTAAACACTGGTGCCCACTGGAGATAACTCTCATTTTATGCACCAAATGTCCACTGACAATAATTTATTTACATTTTGTTTTTACAAAATTGTGTGAAAATTTTTAATTAAGGTAAGTATGTAAATCTATTTATTTACATTAAAATGTAATTTATTGTGTTTTAATTTACTCGATTGATCTACAGCGAGCGCCTATCATGGTATTCCAGCATTTCCGTTACTTTTGAGGTAAGATTTGTGCGAAATATCAAATCATAAAATGTTTATTCAAATTCATATCTTTACAGAATATTTTTCACAATTTTGCCATCGCTGCCCAACTATCCTGGCTGTTGTATCCAGCACATTTTTTAGTTTCTGCATTCACTCTTCAGGTGATGTGGCGAAAACATTGATGTCGTCCATGTATAAATGAATTATACTTTCGTTGACAAGTTCCTGAAAAATATGGATCACGAAACGCAAAAACGCTGATGGAAAATTGTTGAATCCAAAAGGCGCTCTATTAAACTCAAAAAGTCCTTCACGCGTGACGAACGCTGTTTATGCTTTGCTGCGTAACCGTAAACCACCTGCCTCCTGCAGCTTAACTATGACGTTTTCGATTAGTGGCACTGGAAAGCAGTCATCCACTGTTTAATTTTCTGTAGTCTATACAAACTCTGAGTGTGTGATCCTTTTTTTAATCACCGATCACTCTACTAGCTGCGTTCGATGACGACTTCCGTACAATGTCCTGCTTCAGCCTGATTTTTAACTGCTTCATCTGCTGATAAGTGACTCGGTGACTGACGAAATGGTTTAATAAGACCATCAGGAATGAGTTTCAGCTCTACAGGGCATTGTTTCGGTGCTAAGCCCAGCTTCTCATAGTCATCTATTATTTGCTCAACATAATTAAGGTATTGTGGTGGAGCTATAATTACGGCAGCTTCAACACCACCAGTAGCAGCTAAACCCCTCATATGAAACATGTACTCATGAAACGATTCATCTTATTTCTTTTTACGATCTCTCAACTGCAAATGTACATAGCACTTCCATAGGCATCGTCATTTTTTTATTCAAAATTATCAAACCACTTTTGCACACTTTAGCAGGACTGCTAATTTTATACGTTCTGCGTCTGCGATTTGAGGTACAGAAGGTGTAAAATTATTTAAAGTTTTGCAATAAATTGTGAAAACATTTTTAGATAAACAAAGTACATACATATAATATTATGCACATATGTATATTAAAGATTAGAATTAAAAATTTAAACAAAAATATTAAATGTAAAAAGTGAAAATAAGACGGCAGTTAAATAAATAGTGTTTTTTTCAGCTAAGCTGTTTTCCACTTTAATTACTTATGTTGTTTTATTATTATTTTATTCATACTTGTATGCATATACATACATAAGAATCGATTGCTATAAAATGATTTATACTATAGCTATACAATAGTACAAAATTGAAGAATAGCTGGACCCATTTCAAAAGGTCCGATTCTGTACTCGTCATAAGTTCTTACTATTATTTTTAACATTTATTTAATGTCTGTACTCAAAAACCAAGTAAAGGGGGAAAGAGATTTTTTAATTCCTACTTTTCATCTCTAAAAATTTTATTTATTCTCAGTATTCCTTGTACAATTATTATTCCGTTTTTTTTCCAAATTACGGCGAGTCATTTTTTTCCTTACTAGTATCTACTTATTTGCTTCCCCTTTCTACTACTTTCAAAATGCATGCCACAATTATCGCAGCATACCATCTGGTGAATTCATACTGACTTCACCTGTATATTATTCCACCATGCGTATAACCACATAAATTTTTGTTAAAAACTGCGTAAGGTTTTACAGGCGGATACAAAACGACCGAAGATTCTCGGAGAAGCTACTCTGATATGTACAGAAATCAATATAAGCCGGTTTCGAATGTCGATAATTACAAATTTGTCACTTGTTTTCAATAAAACGATATGAAGGCCCCGAAATTACTAACGGCTTGTAAAAAAATGTCATTTTTAATCACAACTGTCGGAACTGCAGTTTTTCAAATATTGCTCAATACAAACCTGTCAAGTAATTCCAATAAAAGAAAATAGCAAATAAAATGAAGCCGATAATTTGTTTAATGACGATTCATTTATTCGCAAAAAATAATACAAAAGCGTTTTTGTGACGGTTAATTATAAACCTGGCAGCGAACATTTATTACTTGAACGTTTTTTATTGGTCGTTCATGAAGTAATTAGTATTAATTGTTTTGTTACGAATTTTTCTTTGTTACTCGTCTTAATCACATTCACTCGCACTGCTCGATTCGTATAGATTTGTGATAGAGTAGATATACATAGTTTTTTGAAGATCTCATTAGATCTTATTAAAATATTTGTATGTAGATCTACTCGAGATGTATGTAGAACTACTTTTTTTTGCCTGGGTGTCTATTATCATGTTTCTAAAATGGACATAAGTTCAAATTAGATTAGGCCATATGAAATAATAACTGAACAATTACAGCTTAACCGGTGTAATATACTCTAAAAAAGCGGACTACGCATTATGATACTATAATATCAGGAACGATTTTTCAGTCCTGTTTGTTGCTGCCCACTTGCTTGTTTTGCTGGGATCACAAATTCAGACATGGCTTCGTGTAGACAGCGACTATTCGTGCTATCACGACGTGCTTAGATATGACGTGCCGACTAGGTATGGTCGATGGTGGATTAACTAGGCCTGAAGCCACACTGATAAGGCTTAATCAGCTGCTTTATATAGAGCTTCAGTCTCAGAAGGTATTTTGTTAGCTTGAGGCGCTTTGTTGTTCTTAAGCCGCCTATGTTCTGTTCTCACCTCGCTTCTGTCAAGTGGAGGGATTCGTTGCTCATTCCCTAAATAAATAAATCCAGTATCGTTGAGAATTGCTCCTTCCATATCCCAAGTATGCCCTCAACATATGCCACCATATTTTCATACGAACATATAAGCCCTGCTTCCGCTATGATGTTAAGACTATTAATGGTACTTTAATGCTAAGGTGGGCAAAGAAGGCATTTTTGGTCCACGAGTCAAAAAATTAAGCGTTCCTGAAAATAGCTTAGATAACGCGGCTGATCGGCTTCGCGTGGACCCGAATAACGCCACTCTGCACTGAAAAACGCTCATCAAATAACTTGACAAAAGTTCAACGCCGAGAAGCTGCAATCTCAACATACAGTTGAGAATTTTCAAACTCGACTCTCAATCCTGCCAAGACAAGTAGCTCTTCATCGCCCCGACATCAACGAGCAGCGGGATAACATCTCCAATCTACCAGCCACACAGCAAATGTTGGGTTGACGACGAGGGCCACGCTGCTGCTGCAGAGAAATACGCAGCATATAAACTATACGCTTGCTAACAACAATTCCTGTTATAAAACAAGGCGGGAATTTTAATTTAAGTAAAAAAAATAATGATAATTTGGCGCTTACACTATTTAGCTCTGTGTTCGGCCGAGCTTCTCCTACCATTTGTGGTGTGCGTCTTTATATTCTACCACAAATGGAGGGACCTACAATTTTGTGCCGACTCCGAACGGCACATGTATTCTATGAGAAGCTTTTTCATGGCACAAATACCCGCGGAGGTTTGCCTGCAGAGGGGTGACCGCTCTATGATCAAGATATGTCTTTCCCTGACTGAGATTCGAACCTCGAAATCATCGGCATATCCAGTTATAGCACGCACCGCTATCCACTCGACCACAACGGCCGTAAAAAAACAAAGCCAATATTTGATAGATAAATATAAAATGTGTGATTTTAAGTTTAATTTCTTAAATAATATATCTCTGAATTTTTCAAAGAGTGTTTGACGCCATTTTCTTTGCATCAATAAAAATAAATAAACAAATTGCAATATATTTGGTGTACTGTTATTTATCACAAAAACCATGAATATAAACATTACTCTTCTACAGAAATTTTGAAAAAGGTTTTTTAAACATTTTTATTTGCTGGAAGAGTCGTTAAAGGCTATAGTATACTTTGAGGAGCTTCAGCTTGAGTCGTGATTGTTATTGCTATTGGCGACCATTCACGGACTAAAAAAATCAGGTCTATATTATTAGAAACATCGTTAGCGAAAATTCATCTGCGAAAAATAATTTTGTTCCTGAGGTCACATAACCCACTTTGTACATAGTTTTTTTGAAAATACATAACTATTTTGTTTTTTTGGGTTTTGGTGCGAATGACTGAAGCCGAAGGCTTTCAAAACGCCATGTTATCCCTCTTGTTATCGTAAATGGTCTTCGAAGTTCCGCGCTCCAGCGCAGATGCTTCTTTATTTGGTTTTAGTTTTATGCATACAGAAAACGATCAGTCGAGTATGTGTAAGGCAGCTAGCGCAAACAGAAGCTTTTAAGACCAGGGCGAATTCCTGAAAGAACGACAACGGCGACCTGGTGATTGACGTTCAGAATATACTTAGTTTATGGAAGGAGCACTTCTCCACACTACTTAGTGGTAGTGACAGAGACCACCTTGGCGAAGATGATGATTCTGAAACCGCAATCAATGACGACGGAATTCATGTTCCGTTACCCGCATGCGATGAAATCCGTATAGCAATAGCACGGCTAAAGAACAACAAAGCGCCCGGAGTTGACGGGCTGCCAGCTAAGTTATTCAAATATGGTGTAGAAGAGTTGTTAAAGCACATGCATCAGCTTATCTGCAGAGTATGGTCGGACGAATGCATGCCTACTGTTTCGAATCTAAGTGTAGTTTGCCCAATCAACAAGAAGGGTGATACTGCAATTCGCGCAAACTATCGTGGTATCAGCCTTCTTAACATTGCATATAAGGTTCTGTCCAGTGTATTGTGTGAAAGATTTAAGCCCACCGTCAATGAACTGATTGGACCTTATCAGTGTGGCTTTAGACCTGGCAAATCTACAACCGACCAGACATTCACAATACGCCAGATCTTGGAAAAGACCCCAGAAAGAAGAATCGTAACACGCCATCTTTTTGTCGACTTCAAAGCCGCCTTTGATATGTAAAATGACGTTGAGCAACACCACCAGCTCCGTCAGGATTGGGAAGGACCTCTCCGAGCCGATTTCATACCAAACGAGGTTTCAGACAGGGTGACTCTTTGTCGTGTGACTTTTTTAACCTTATGCTGGAGAAGATAATTCGAGCCGCAGAACTAAATCGGTCAGGCACTATATTTTATAAGAGTGTGTAATTGCTGGCGTACGCCGGTGACATTGACATCATCTATCTTAACAACCGCGCAGTTAGTTTTGCCTTCTCCAAACTGGATAGAGAAGCAAAGCGAATGGGTCTGGAGGTGAACGCGGGCAAGACGAAGAATCTCCTGTCATCAAATAAGCAGTCGCCACATTCACGACTGGGATCAAACATCACTGTTGACAGCTATAACTTTGAAAATGTAGAGGACTTCGTTTACTTAGGTACCAGAATTAACCCCAATAACAGTGTCAGCCTTGAAATCCAAAGGAGGATCACTCTTGCCAACAAGCGCTACTTCGGACTGAGTAGGCAACTGAGCAGTAAAGTCCTCTCTTGACGGACAAAAAGTACGCTCTATAAGTCTCCCATTATGCCCGTCCTAATGTATGGCGCATAAGCATGGACGATGAAGATATCTGATGAGAAGGCTCTAGGAGTGTTCGAGAGAAAGATTCTCCGAAAGATTTATGGGCCTTTACGCCTTTGTGATGGCCAATACCGTAGAAGATGGAACGAAGAGCTGTACGACCTATATAACGACATAGATATAAAGCACCGAATTAAGATCCAGCGGTTTCGCTGGCTTGGTCATGTCGTTCGAATGGATGAAAACGGTCCAGCTCTGAAAGTATACGACGCGGTACCCGCTGGTGGTAGCAGGTGCTCAGAGCCAGATTCAATGCAAAAACAGAAGGGTACTTTCTCTGGCAACCATCAACTTAATGGCGACGAGATCGAAAAACCGTTCAAGGTACACCAAGGCCGCCAGGGCGAAGTGTTTTGAAAGGATTTAAAATTTTATGACAAAGATAAAATTATATTACACAGATTTAAAAGAAAAACATAGCTTCCCCTTTCATTAACACTTTTAAGTATAGATTTGTAATAATTGTTTGATAAAAACTATAAGCAATGTGTAATTGCTAATTATTTCTAGTTAAAAATTTTGATTTTTGCACACACATATCGCACCCTAAATACAAAAGGGTCACAACTCAAAATACTAAGATTTTCAGGAGAGACGAAAAACGTTTTATGTAAAAATTATTGTAATATTTATTTATTTATTTATTTATTTATTAATCTACAGTACAAAGTACCTTACAGACTAAGAAAAATAATATTGAGTGGCCAAATTTGGCTAATATAATACTAGCAATTAATATCAATACCATGCTAAGCTATTGAACGTAGAGTTTTCACAAAATTATTTCTAAATAAAGCGAAATCAAGTACGCTCGAATTAGATAAAGCATTAAATTCCCGAAGTGCACGAGCTATTGGGGCGTTACTTGCAAAGTTAGTCTTAAAGTTCTCTACGTAAAAAGGGAAAAAATTGCGAAGACTTCTCTGTGGAACATTACAGCTAATCCGCTCAAGTAAAACAGGGCAATCAGTGATGCCATTAATAATATTGAAAGTGAACGAAAGTGAAAGGACAGTCCTTCTCTTTTCTAGAGGCTCCAGGCTAATTAGCATAAGCCGCGAAGCATAGGAAGGAACAGGAGCCTCAAATCGTAGGGAACGTAAAGCTTGCTTAAGAAAGATTTTTTGAACACGCTCAATTCTGCTTATCGAAAATTGGTCAAAAGGTCTCCAAATTATAACGGCATACTCTAAGTGTGACCGGACAAGAGCTGTAAATAATAGTTTGAAGGTATATGGATCGGAAAATTCAGTTGTATTGCGACGAATGAAACCCAGAACTGAGTAAGCTTTTGTAAGAATAAAAGTAATATGATTATGGAATGAAAGTTTTGAGTCGAATATAACTCCGAGATCCTTAAACTCCGTACCATTTTGTAGTACATTACTAGCGATGGTGTATGATGTGCTAGAAACGTTATGTCGCCTCGAGAATGATAAATGAAAACATTTTTTAATATTCACGGAGAGACGCGACTTAACGCACCAACGATGAAGATTGTTCAGATCTCCTTGAAGCTTCTGAGCATCCACTGAATTCAGCACGGTTGAAAATATTTTTAAATCATCAGCATAGAGCAGAAACTTTGAAGAAGAAAAGCAACTGCTGATGTCGTTGATAAAAAGAACAAAGAGTAGTGGCCCCAAGATGCTCCCTTGGGGAACACCTGAAGCGGCAACAAAGTGGTTCGACAAAACACCTTCGATTGACACCACGCAACATCTATCCGACAGATAAGATTTAAGCCATTGCAGGAAGGTGGAGTGAAAACCCAAGCAAGCTAACTTATTTGTAAGAACGCTATGCGATACACTGTCAAACGCCTTAGAGAAGTCTGCATAAATACAATCGACTTGTAGTCCTTTCGAAAACGATGACATACAGTATTCACTAAAAACAGCAAGATTAGTGGCTGTGGAGCGACCAGTGACAAAACCATGTTGTTCTGGTATAATTAAAGATTTCACCGCAAAATAAATCTTGTCCTTGACAATGCATTCGAAAAGCTTTGAGATGCTAGACAGCTTGGCAATTGGCCTATAGTTCCGAACATCATTTTTCTTTCCACTTTTAAAAAAAGGCGTAATGGCTGTATATTTCCATTCATTCAGAAAAATACCTGAAGAGATTTATTAAAAATAATCTGAAGAGGAATTGCTAATGCCGGACAGTTCTTCAGCAAGCTAGCTGATAGCCCGTCAGAGTCTGTTTGAGTCGAAGGCTTCAGGGAAACCAACCCCATGGTAATGTCTTCGGATGAAAAAAGTAACGAGCCAATGTTAAGAATTGAAGAAATCTCCGAAGAAAAGTCCGGAGACTCATCCTCGTCAGAAACGTAATTTGACATAAAGAATTCAGCAAATAGATTAGCTGCTGCGGCAGGTGTACTAGCAACTTTTTTATCCAGACACACCGCGGTAGGTACACTAGAGCACGACTTTTTTGACTTTACGAACCTCCAAAACGACTTCGGATTAGCTTTGATGTTCCGCTCAGTGCGAATGATATAATTTTTGTAAAGCCGGTTATCCAAAGACTTAAATTCCTTCTGAAAATGTTGGAATTTTACGAAGAGTGCGTGGTTATTAGTTGCTTTAAATTTCTTAAGGTACTTGTTTTTGAGATTCTTTAGTTTTTTTAATTGCTTATTATGCCAAGGAGAGTGATAACATCGCTTCTTTTTTAAAGGAATATAATTAGTGCAAAATTCATGCATCAGTGTCTTAAACGAAGAAAAACAACTGTGAGTATCCAAGTCAGATAATAATTCATCCCAGTTAAATTCTAAGAGAGAATCGTTTAAACTTGGAAAATCACAGGATGCATAATCAAAAGCAGTTACGTCACCAATCGACAGTGGTAAAAACTCAAAAAACAATAACTTAATATCTAAGGGCACATGATGTATACCAGCATCTAAAAATGGAGAAATACATTTTGAAATGCTATAGTTAATATTATCAGTTACGAAGATAAGATCTAATAATCTATTTAACTGATTAAAAATACCATTAACTTGCTTAAGGTTTATGCTAAGAAAACTATCAATAACGAGAGATTCTGGCGGAGTAACAATATTATTAGCTGTGAGGCCTGCATTATAAGAGTTTGAGATACTACACCATCTAATGTTACATAAATTAAAATCCCCTAATACACAAAGATGACTATCGGTTATTTCATCTAACACCAGAGCAGTAATATTATCCACATGCGCCTTATAGAGTTCCAGGTTACTATTAGGCGGGATATATGAGGCAAATAAATATAAGCAGCCATATGAATTGGAACCAATGATGCATACACAAAGTTGATCCAGCAGTGAGTCGCAGTTAAAGAAAATATTTTTCCATCATGAAAATATACAACATTGAAGAAGGTTCTGCTATATTTTTTTCAATTTTATATTATGTTTGCGAAAATAAAACAAAATTTTGATTTATGACTGTTTAACTGAAATTTTTTCGATTAACAAGTGATATTATCTTAAGTTGTGCCTTTTTAACTGATACATTTTAATTGAAAATAAATTAATTGAACTCACTTTTCACAACTAAAGAGGCACAATGCAAAATAATATACCACGAAATTTATCACTTTTTACAGTTATAGAGGTAGAACTCAAAATAAAACTCTTTATGTGTAATAAAAGTGATCAGCTGTTCTTGAGCATATTAACGCAACTAAAAATAATTCTCTTTAGTTGATCGTGCAAAAGCAACACACTTGACATAAAAATAGACATAACTGTATTTTTCCAGTTAAAGAAGATAGTTATGTAAACGAAATTTTTGCAGTAGTTAGAGATGTGTACTCTGAATTAATTTATGCAAAAAACTCAGTTTTGGAAAATTTTGAGTTGTGACCCTTTTGTATTTAGGGTGCGATATGTACATATGTATGTAGATTTAAAGCTATTGTATTTAAATATAAGTATGTAAGTACATTGACAATTTATTGCTTTCATAAATCCAAATTATTCAATTTAGTGGAAATATTAAAATAATATTATAAATTAGTTTACAAATTTAGTTCTCAACACTAGATGCAATCGACGAAGTCGACATACAATGCAATACGAACATGTCAACAAACATAAAAACATACATACATAAGTAAATAAGCAAAAACACATATAAAGAGTAACATGAAACCTGCAGTCGTTATATTTGCCATATGTAAATGCTATTAAAAATTCGCCTACAGCATTTCGCACCATAGGCGTAAATATATATTTTTTTTTACAGATTTGTCGGTTTTATTTGTTAGTTTTGTGTAAATTTACTTATTTGTATGGGAATTCACAGCCGTCAATGAAAAGTAATGAAAAAAATAATAAATAAAAAAAAGCAACCTAGGCAGGTGTGCACACGGCAGAATTTGAACAAAATAAAAACAGCAGACACACTCGCGCTGTGCATATTCTTCTAAGGCTTTTATGGCGAGTTGTTTTATTTGCTGTGTATCATTTTTATACCCGAGCGTACTTGTACACAAGGGTATTATAACTTTGTTCGCATTACGGTTGTTTGTAACAGCATAAAATATTCGAGATAGATATATACATATATGTATATACTAAAATGATCAGAATGAAAAGAAAAGAAAAGAGAAAAAAGAGCAAAAACTCCGTTTTGTCGGTATCTTTTACAGCAAATTGAGCGAAATTTGGTATTTGGAAGCGAATTTGATATTAGAGATTTATGAAATTTTGATAAATGGGCATTGCCACGCCCACTTATGAAACATTTACTGTATCTCAATAACAGTATTTAGTATCGTCCCAAAATTTGGTGAAGAAATTTTCCTTAATATCGCTGTTATCATCGTTAAAATTTTTTTAAATCGGACAATAATTGCAATGATGCTGTGAATTGTAAATGAAAGTAAGTGTAGTAAGTAAGTGTAAGTTAAAATTGAAAAATAGAGAGACAAAAGTTTTAAATCGCTTTCGCATAAAAAATTCACACTAAATTTTGCTTTGCAAAAAAATTTATGCAAGTATTATTTTATACAAATGTAGTTTAGTACACAAAGAGTTGTATACATATATGAGAAGAAGTCATCAACGCCAAGCCACAGTTCCAACAGAGCCCAAAGTGCTGAGGCAAAGCGAGCTATTTAGGAACAATAAATATTGTATTTCATTGTATGAGAGCCAACAAATACAATTTTTGTGGTTAATGCAAAAATGAGTACAAGAATAAAAACTTCTTTTAATATAGAGGAAGAGAATAAGGCTCACTTCAATACAATTCAAGAACACCGGTAATTTGAGAAATTTTGATCATCTAATATTTATTTCTGTAAAATTTTTTTCTAACAAACATTATATAAACCTGAATATCATTAACGATATTCTCCTTTTTGTACTATGTACGAGGCTCAGTGCTTGGCCGAACTTCTTCAACCATTTCCTGTCGGAAGATCATTTTTATAATAACGTTTTCCATAGCAGATTTTTATGCGGATATTCATTATCGCCTGCTGAAGCGTAAACGCTTAAGAAACAGTTGTCTTCGATTTTACATTTTACAAGCCCGTTTGAGTTAAAGCACCCACCAGTAAACATTGGATAAAAATTCAGCAAAATTTCAAAAAAATTTTGAACTTAAAAAAGTTTAGAAATCTTGAGTGCACATTATTGTGGCTCATTCTATTATTGATTTAGTTTCTGAGAATTTTTTTGTTCTGTTTTTTCCATCTGCTTAAATTCAAACTTTAATAATTGAAAAAGTCTCATCAAACAATAGTCACCATCTTTTGTAAGCGACTAGCAAAAGAACGTCCAACTCGCTTATAATCATTTCGAATTTCCCTTGGTACTTTCCAATGACTATTCACAATAGCACCACTTTCTCACTTTCCAACACTTTCAATGAGGCCGGCTATTTTTTAAGCGAGTTTATTTCTGCCTGCTTATTTAAACTCAACTCGCTTATTTTGTGTGTTCTTTGCAAGTCGCTTACAAAAGATAAAGATAAATTTCATATTTAACAAACTTCGCACATATTTAAAATGCCAAATAAAATTTAATTAAATTATTTCTACAATAAATTAAAACTATTTGAAAAAACTTAAATGAAATGACTGACTTACTTAATTGGCGCGTTAACTGCCTAAGCGATTTTGGCCGAGCTCAACAAAGCACGCCGCTGTGCCTATATCGTGCTAACTGGCGCCAATTGGAAATCCCAAGTATAGCCAAGTCTTTTTCTACTCGGTATTCCTTATCCTCTGCTACCAACAGCGAATACCGAGTCAAAAACCTTCAGGGCTAGATCTATTTCATCTATTCAAACGACGTGACCTAGCCAGCGGAGCCGCTGGTTGTTAATCCGCTGCACTATCTACGTCTACGTGGTTATGATTCTCGTAGCTCATCGTTCCATCGCCTGCGGTATACGCCATCGCAAAGGTGTTTAGGACCATGAATCTCTCAGAGAATCATTCTCTCAGACATTTCAAGAGCGCTCTCATCTGATGTCTTCATCGTCGTAATGTCTTCTGCGCCTTACAATAGGACTGGCATAATTCGTTCTTCAGACCATACTCTAGAAATGAGCTCGTGTGTGCACTTAACCGGCTCTCCTCCGCCGTACTTGAATAACTCAGCTAGTAACCCATCAGCCTCGGGGGCTTTGTTGTTATTCAGTCGGATGACGGTACATCGAGTCCATCATCTTTGATTGGCGGTTCGTGTTCATCATCTTCTCTGAAGTGGGTGTCAGTACTACCAATAAGCAGGGTGGAGAAGAGTTGCCTCCATAATTAAGTATACTGTGGACATCAGTCACAGGCTGGAGTGCAAGTCGGGTGGCGAATTTATTATTATTAATATAATTATTAAAATAATATAAAAAAAAAGTATATATTACAGTATGAGCGATCTTGAACCAGTTTATGATGTTCAATACACATTTATTCAAAGCATTAAAAAGTTTGTTTCGAAATCAATTTGAAAAATATTGTCCTTTGTTTTAAAATTCTAATATATATTTTTATTTCAAATGGGGTGTTAAAAAATTTGTTTATTTGTGAATTCCTGTTCAAGATCTATGCAAACTGTTTGAAATATTATATAAACAAATTTTGAAAACTTAAATTATTTCTTTCATATATTTAGGTAAGAAAAAATAAAACCAAATTATATTATCTCTGTTGATAATGTGTTGTATTTGGCCTGGTATTTTGTATTCATCATATGTATGTATATTTAATAAATTTTGTAAAATTACAAAAACAAATCCATGGAATACCAAATACTCAATTTATCAAATATACAATACCCAAAACCTATTGTATCGTTGCGTGATATCTTGTATTTTTTCTAACAACCCTGTAAATGTCATGTCAGAAGTATTAATTGGCAACTTCAATTTCAAGTTGAAGAATTGAAATTTAAAAATTTAATTGAAATTGAAAATTTGAATAAAAAAAATGTATGCAACTAATTTTGATGTAAGTATTTGTAGATATAAGTGGTTTTGTTGTTTTAAATTTCTTTATTTTACAGGATATTGACGAATTTAGATCTGCAGTAAAAAAGAGGAAAATTCCCAAACACAGTGAAGCAATGAGGAAATTTTGACAAGTTGTATGGAGAAAATGTATTTATATGACCACTTCGCCACCTTTAACTTGCAAAAAGCTGCGCCCAAATCCGCTGTATCACATTTTTCTGCTTAGAAGTCAAAAGGTAATGATGTGCAAATAAAAAAAAAGGAATTTGAACAAAAAAAATATAAAGGAACGAGAAAACTTTCGGAACAAAATGAAGCTAGAGAGACAAATTTAAATTTGAGATATATCGAATATAAAGAGCTTGAATTGAAGCAAGAATAACTTGCAATGAAGGAGCGTATTGCTAGATTAGAATTGGAATTGTAGGATGGGAAATGCTTAACGTTGACTAACGGTTTTTGTTTACTTTATTTTTTTAATAAATGTAATCCAAAATATCGTTTTAATTGTTTAATAAATCGTGCTTTATAAAGTTATTTAAATCACAACTTTCAGCGCATACGAATGATAATGTTGACATAAATCGCAGATTTCAAATCAAGTAAAATGTATACAAGATCAGCTGTTAATGTAAATTCAGAAATATACTATCTAGCGAATTTATGATAAATATTTTTCCCAAATACGTCACACCGCGAATACCGCTATTGATTTACCTAACAAAATTAGCTATGTATGTGCTGTTCGTGAGGCAAAAATTTTTTTTTGCATACCGACATTATAAGGAAAGTTTTTAAGAAAAATATTATCATTCATTAACAAACCTACATGTATGATAAATTTAAAAACAATATATATTTTAAGTTGCGTAATCATTTATGGCAATGCGTCTGAAAACTTAAATGTGTATTACATAATTATTCATGGGAAATTGAAAAAAGAGCCAGAAGCTATTATTTTAAGCAATCACATATTAATACTATATAAAACTACATATATGTACATATGTGGGATCTTACAAGGGACGAATAGGGTGACATCTAGCGGGAAACACGCAAAGTAAACAACAGCAGCCGATCAGCAACCCTGATTGAACGACACTCAGACTAAACGAACTTGACTGGACGAAATGACGTGGACAGCGACAACGACATAAAACGGATTCAGATTGAAGGCAAACCGCAAAGCGTTAACTTGGTCGGTATCGTGCGCACAACAAGTGTTATTAAACTTACTTAAAATAAACTTGCCTTTAGTGATCTTAAACTTACCTTTAGTGATCTTAAACTTACTTAAAATAAACTTACCTTTAGTGTCCTTAAATAACCTGAAATAAACTTACCTAATATTACAAACAAAGTAAACGAGTGTTATTCATTTCTACAGTGGTGTCAGAAGTAAAATAAAACTGAAATCAGAAAGATTTTGTGTTTGTGCAGTGAAATTGCACAAAAGAAATGTTGCATAAGGCAACTAAATTGTATTCTAAACATACGGTTTTAATTGAAAATTTTGTGGAGTGAACCACTAAAAAAAACAAAAAAAAAAACAGTGACGTGCAAAATTTTTATACTTTTGTACGCGTATGTATTGAACAAAAGTAGAAACTTTAGCCAGTGGGCTGTATACACAAGAGTAAAGTACAGTTTACCCAAAGGGCCAAATCGAAGGTTCTAGAAAATGTCGGTAGCGTCGCGTCGCTTTAAGTAACGGAAGATAAACAGCTATTTGTGGCGTCACTTGACTCTTTGAAGAAGTTCGTGTGAAAGAGATAGTTGCAAGCGTTAGTAACTGAGCAGTTGCAACTATATATGTACATATTTATGTACATAACTATGTACGAGTACTATATGTGCATACCAGCAAACAGCAGGTGGTGTGGTGTACAGTAGCGTCGGCGTTTGATGGTACGAGGCGTCACGTACGCGAACGATATTGTTGTTGGGGATCAAAGCAGAGTACAGTGCAGAAGCGATAACATAGTTGCGGAAAAATAAATAAGTATAAGAACTTATGTAAGGTATGATTTTGCATGCATTTAATACAAAACTAATTTCTTAAATTTTTAAATAATAAGTGTTAATTTCGATGTAAATTTTAACAAATAAATTAAATTTTGAAGACATACTTATGAAATGTACAGAACACTTCGTTCTTTATGAAAATGCAATAAATGCAAAATATGGAATTTTAATACGAACAAATTTTAACATTACATATAATATTAATTTTTTTTTAATGAAAAATTAAAGCAATTAAACTCAATTTTAGTAACGCTAAAATAAACCTCGATATTGCATATGAAAATTGTTCCGAGGAAATTTGTAATTATTTATCTACTGCATATGTAAGTGAAAGTTTTCGAAAAAAAAAAAATGTTAAAGTAAATTTATTGTTCTTTTGCAAATAAATACAATGAACTAATATGTAGACTAACTATCAAGAGTGGAATATAATACATTTCTTACGTATAATTTTGTGTTTAATACTAAGTATCAACTAATTTTTACATTTAACATAATTTTAATCTTTGTAACTAATTAGTACAAAGTACAGTGCGCTCTCGTTAAAGAAAACTCTAATCTAACAATATATTATCTAGTTTGATCATTTTGTTCAATTAATGCAGATACAGTGTACTTTCCTTAAGAAAACCTATCTGTTAATATAAATAGTAATTTTAAAAACTGAAAAGTATTTGCGTAAGAAAAAGAAATAGTAATAAGTAAGAAAATTTGTAAATCGACCAGTTGAAATGGAGCGGACCGAAATTTTTAGGCTGACTGTAGAGGGGTTAAGAAGAAAGTTAGCAGAACTAGGGCTTCCGACCTCAGGACGAAAGGCAACTTTACAAGATCGGCTATGCGAGCATTTGGGAATAAGGATTAATAACGAGGATGGGTCTGATTCGGACGATGCTCAGTCGGCTCAGTCATGTGTTAGCGCCCTTCCTCAGGCAGTTGTAGCACGGTCAAATTTTGCGTTACGGGATATTGTAGACTCACTGACTTCATTCAGTGGAAATGGTAACCCAGCCATCGATGAATGGCTCGACGAGTTTGAGAGCAATGCTACTGCGGTAGGTTGGGATAGTTTGCAAAAGTTTATATATGCTAAGCAGCTGTTGCAAGGAGAAGCTAAAATGTTTGTACGTAGTCAGCGAGGGGTGGTTAGTTGGGACATGCTTAAGCAGGTATTACGGCAGGAGTTTGGCACTAGAATCTCATCAATTGATGTGCACCGAGCACTACGAAATCGGCGTAAGCGACATAATGAGGATTATAGAGAGTATCTTTACAGCTTGATGGAAATAGGTTCACCTATTAACTTGGATGAAAAAAGTTTGATTGAATATTTTATTGAGGGCATTCCAGATACTAGGTTTGGTAAAAGTAATTTGTACCAAGCGCATACATTGCAGGAACTTAAGGAACAAGTACGAATATATGAGAAAATACAACTCGGAAAACAACGTTTTCCTAACACGAATAAAAGTCAGCAAGTAAGTAGTTATCAAGACGCTTCGTCGGCGGCAGTGAAAAGCGAACAAAGAAATGCTTTAAATGTAGTAGGGTTGGACATCTCGCTAAGGATTGTCCGCAATCATCAGCAGGTTGTTTTAGATGTGGTAAATTGGGACACCCGAAATAAAAGGTGAAAAGAATAGGGCGAATATAATGAGTAGTGAGTGGCATCGAAAGGTTTTCGGAAATGGAAACTGTGTGATTTTTAAGGACATTTCATATAAAGGGTTAACATTCGGTGCGTTGTTAGATACGGGAAGCGACCTTTGTTTAGTGAGAGAGGACGTGTTCGAAAAGTTAGGAAACTTCGAATTAAATAACGACAAAAGAAGATTAATGGGTGTAGGTGAAGGTACAATAACGACAATCGGTAGTTTCGTAATGGATGTAGAAATTGATGGACTAAGGCTTGATGTAAATTTTCACGTTGTTAAGGAGCGAGACCTTGTATACGCTGCCGTTATCGGTAACAGTGTTTTACGGGTAGTTAATCTTATAGTAACAGAAACAGAAGTTTAGTTCAAAAGCAAAGAGAATACCATAGTAGATAAAAAGCAGGACAGCAAACTTTGCGATAAAAGAGAAGAAGATTCAAATGGACATCTGGAAGTATTAAATGAGTTCAAAAATCTCTGTTTTGCAGAAGACTTAGGAGACAAGAACGTTCTTGAGATAGATTTAGGTAATCTAGATAAAGGAATGGCGAACAAGATCAAGGATCTAGTTACTAGTTATTCCCCAAAAAAGCAACACAATTCTCCAGTGGAGATGAAAATAACATTAGTTGATGACGTACCAGTTTATCAAGGCCCACGAAAGATGGCATTCAGCGAGAAATGCGAGGTAGACAAACAGGTAGACGATTGGCAGAGTACATCGGAGTACGCGTCGCCAGTGGTTTTAGTTGCTTTGTTGTGACTTTGTTGTGACTACAGACGTTTGAACAAAAAAATTATGAGAGATAATTTTCCCATGCCTCTTATCGATGATGTAGTCGATAAACTACAAGGCTCATCCGTATTCACAACTCTTGACTTAGCTAATGGCTTTTTCCATGTCCCAATTGAGGAAAACTCTCGAAAATACACGTCTTTCGTGACCCATTGCGGTCAATACGAGTTTCGCTATGTACCTTTTGGGATATCGAACTCTCCAGCAGTATTTTCGAGATTCATCTTTGCAGTGTTGAGGGATCTTGTCCAAGATGGCACAATCATTACGTATATGGATGATATTATCATTCCATCAAAGAGTGTTGACGAAGGTATTCAAAAATTAAAAAAAGTATTGCGTAGGGCCGAAGAATACAACTTGCAGATCAAGTGGAAAAAATGCCAGTTCCTCAAGAGAAAGGTTGAGTTCTTAGGCTATGTGATTGAGAATGGAACAATCAAGCCTTCAAATGAGAAAACCCGCGCAGTGGAGAACTTTCCAAAACCCCATGATCGGAAGTCTGTGCAGCGATTTTTAGGCCTAACGTCATACTTTAGACGGTTCGAAGCGGGCTATGCAACGTTAGCAAAGCCTTTATCTGACCTTTTACGACAGGATAGGATGTTTACTTTGGGGGAAATTGAGATAGCAGCGTTTCTGCAACTAAAATTAGCATTAGTAAGCGCCCCAGTTTTAAATTTGTATAACCCAAAGGCCCAGGCAGAGGTTCACGCAGATGCTTCAAAATATGGATACGGGGCTGTACTTTTACAGAAGTGCAGTGATGATCAGGAGTTTCATCCTATTCAATATATGAGCCGTAAAACAAAACCTGCAGAAGAAAGATATCACTCCTACGAACTTGAGGTGTTAGCCATTGTAGAGGCATTAAAGAAGTGGCGTGTATATTTATGGGGAATAAAATTTAAGATAGTAACGGATTGCAATGCCTTTGCAATGACAATGGGCAAAAAAGAAGTTCCAGCTAGGATATCGCGGTGGGCATTGTTTCTGCAAGAATATGACTATGAAATCGAGCATAGAGTAGGTACCAAAATGCGTCACGTCGACGCTTTAAGTAGAGTTTCTTGCCTATTAATGAAAGATTCCTTGCAACATAGGCTACAACAAGCTCAGTTAAACGATGATTGGATCCGAGCTGTATTAAAGGTTTTAGAAAAGCAGGAATACGAAAATTATTACACTAAACAAGGGGTTCTTCTTAAAGATCCCATTAAGGAACTAGTTGTTGTACCAAGCTCAATGGAGGACGAGGTAATTAGACTAGCACATAAGCAGGGACATTTTTCGGCCAGGCGAACACAAGAAGCTGTAGAAAAAACGTTTTACATCCCACAACTGTCTTCTAAAGCATCGAAAGTAGTAAAGAGTTGCATTGAATGCATAATTTCTGATAGCAAAAATGGCAAAAAAGAAGGGTTTCTATCGCCAATACAAAAAGAAGATAGACCATTAGGGACATACCATGTGGATCATGTTGGTCCAATGGAAATAACAACAAAGCGGTACTGCTACATTTTTGTAGTTGTTGACGCATTTTCCAAGTTCGTATGGCTCTATCCTACGCGAACAACGGGAACGGAGGAGGTTCTTGACAGGCTAAAAAGGCAATCAGCGGTATTTGGTAGTCCCAAGAGAATTATATCGGATAGAGGGGCTGCATTTACTTCAAATGCGTTTAAGAAATATTGCGAGGATGAAAATGTTCAGCACCTTCTCATAGCAACAGGGGTTCCAAGGGGAAACGGGCAGGTGGAACGAATGCACAAAATTGTAGTTCCCACACTGTCGAAACTGTGTGCTGAAAGTCCAGCATGTTGGTACAAACATGTTGAAAAAGTACAGCAAGCAATTAACAGTACTGCACCTCGAAGTACAAAAGTCACGCCATTTAAGTTGTTAACGGGCGTAGAAATGCGGCTTCCTCAAAATCTAGAATTACAAGAAATATTGCAAGAAGCAATAACCGAAGAATTTGATAAAGAAAGAGAAGATTTACGTAAAAAAGCATTAGGGAATATTGAAAAAATTCAGTTAGAAAACAGAAAAGCTTTTAATGCGAAAAGAGTAGCCGAAACAAAATACCGTAAAGACGAGCTGGTAGCAATAAAACGTTCTCAATACGGAGTAGGCCTAAAGCTAAGACCTAAATTTTTGGGACCTTATAAGGTATCAAAAATATTAAGACATGGAAGGTATGAGGTTGTTAAAGTGGGTGAGCACGAGGGTCCAAGATGCACTACAACTGTCGCGGAATTTATGAAAAGATGGGGTCCATCGTCCGAGGGCGAACGATAGGTCAGGATAGCCGAATTGTGGGATCATACAAGGGACGAATAGGGTGACATCTAGCGGGAAACACGCAAAGTAAACAACAGCAGCCGATCAGCAACCCTGATTGAACGACACTCAGACTAAACGAACTTGACTGGACGAAATGACGTGGACAGCGACAACGACAGAAAACGGATTCAGATTGAAGGCAAACCGCAAAGCGTTAACTTGGTCGGTATCGTGCGCACAACAAGTGTTATTAAACTTACTTAAAATAAACTTACCTTTAGTGATCTTAAACTTACCTTTAGTGATCTTAAACTTACTTAAAATAAACTTACCTTTAGTGTCCTTAAATAACCTGAAATAAACTTACCTAATATTACAAAGTAAACGAGTGTTATTCATTTCTACACATATACATATGTATGAATATTGCGATGAACAACAGAAAATGAATAGTGAAAGCATCCTCAATGAAAATGAAAATCCATATAATCCACTTGCAATTGACAATTTGTTGCACAGACTGCAACAACAACAAAGTGGTAGAGAAGAATGAAAATATCAATAACACCGGTCAACAAACAAATTTTTTTTCTGCTGGGTTTTACTTTACATATTTAAGTTATATAAGCAAATATATAGTATATTGGAAAGCACGATTACAAATCGAAAATATTTGCCTTTTAAGCAATAATGTCGGTCTTCGCGCGCTGCTGCCGTCGTTGTGTACGACAGTATGTGTTTGCAGATTACAGAGAAATAACGTGTTTCATAATTTCGTTTCCTGTAACAACCAGCACAAAATGTCTTCGAGAAGTTGTAAACGAGACGCTGACTAGTTTTGCTATATTTGCGGCGAATTTATTAAAGTAGGAGGAAAAAATTATGATTTAGGTACATATCTTAAAAATTGCGAAGCACATCAAGCCTTCTTCAATCTACATGTTAAAAATATGGACAAAAAATGGGCTCCACACGTGTCATGAAACTATGGCAGATATATTCTGAATGGTGAGTTTATTTTCTGTTTTTTTATTATAATTACTTTGATAACATTAATTAGGTTATAATATGTTACGTTTTATAGTAGGCTGGTGCCGAGGTAAAAAAACAAAAGCAATGAAGTTTGCAGTATCGTGGATTTGGAAGGAACCAGGTGATCATCACTCAGGCTGTTGTTTTTGCATTGTTAATCCACTCAAGACTCAAATTTCAAAAAAAAAACATTTTATCCTGATCTGCCATTTACATCCACTCCAATACTACATACAGAAAAAATCATGTACCTCTGTAGGAAAATCAACAGCCATCCATCACGGAGTTCATCTGTATCCATACATTCCGAATTCGTTGTGGAATCTGAACCAAAAATACCACGTGTCATCAACTCTGAAGATTTCAATGATTTAATAAGGGATTTAAATCTATCAAAAAAAAATAGTTATTGGCGGTTAAAACAATGGAATTTACTGAATTCTGATGTTCGAATATTCCATCAAAGAAAACGACATGAAAAATTTTCTTGTTTCTACAGTAAGAAAGATCACTAAAGAATGAAGAGCTGATCGCAGACATGAATACGAATTTCTCCATCATCGGATGTTATATTCTCATTTAGATAAATGTAAAGACAATATGGGAGCTTATTTGGAAGAACAAAGAGAACGCTTCCATCAAGATAAAATGGAATTTTAGAGACTTTACCAAGGCCAGAACACTGAAAACATGATGGGGGACTATATTTGGGGGTTAATAAGAGAAATTTCTGCGTAACATGATAGGAAAAGTAAAACTGTTCATTTTTAAAGATTTGGAGTATATTTCAAAAGGTTTATTGAATTGAATTTTTTCATTTCTTATAAAAGCAACAAAAATAAGGCAATATGTATAACCCGTGCGCAAAAATGCTGTAGACCGGTGTAATTGGTAAAAAACATGAACATACATATGCGTGTGAGTGCAGGTATGGAAAGGGAGAAAAACATTAATAAAGAGGGAAATACGCGATATATCCCAAGAAGAGAAGGAACGAGGAGATGTGATGCTTGCGTTTTTTTATTTTTTCTGATGGACAAGCAAAAAGCACAACACCCAAGATAAAGAATATATCAATTTAACATATGAGAAACGAAGAGCAACAACACAGAAGGCGAGTGCAACATTCTCTGCTTTATGTACCATAGTCTTGGAATTTCCCTCATATATACTATATGTCACATGACGAAGACAGGCAGTCCAGTCTGGCAGAAAAGTAGAAATTTCAGATGCCAAATAAACGTTAAAAATATATACATACGTATATGAACAAATTCACACGTTTATCGCTTGAAAGAGCGCGCGTGTGATTGAATGAATGAAACGTGGCTTATAAACAGATGCAAACGCTTTTAAAGGATGACGATTCATGTATCATGCATTTACTTTTGGTAGATTATGGCGCTTCCGTGTTGTGCGTAAGCATTCGTGCTCTGGATCTCAATAAGAAAATCCCCTAACTACGAAGCAAGTAAATAATAATAATAATAATAATTTGGCGCTTACACTATATACCTTATTGTTTGGCCAAGATTCTTCATATTCTTTATAGCAGAAATACCCTCGGAGGTCTGCCATTACCGATCGAAGGGTGAAAAAACTTTTCTATGATTAATATTTTACTTGCAATGGCTGACATTCGAACCCAGCAGCATATCTAGTAATAGCACGCACCTCTATCCACTCGACCTCAGCGGTCACAGTACTATCATTCATATACAAATTACCGGCTGCAATGTTTTCTAGCTTATAATGAAAATTCGAATGAAACAGACACCCACATATCACCCAAATATCGAAGCGACTCTTCTTACTTAGTTACTTACTTAATTGGCGCATCAACCGTCTAAGTGATTTTGGCCGAGATCAATAAAGCACGCCAGCTGTCCCTATCACTTGCTGACTGGCGCCAATGGGATATCCCAAGTATAGCCAAGTCTTTTTCCACTTGGTCTTTCCAACGCAGAGGAGGTTTTCCTTTTCCTCTGCTACCACCCGCGGATACCGCGTCAAAAACCTTCAGGGCTGGAGCTATTTCATCAACGACGTGACCTAGCCAGCGTAAATCTTTCGAAGAATTTTTCTCTCGAACACTCCAAGAGCCCTTTCATCTGAGGTTGCCATCGTGCATGCTTTTGCGCCATACAATTGGACGGGCATGATGAGAGACCTATAGAGTATGGTTTTTGTCCGTCGAGAGAGGACTTTACTGTGCAATTGTCTACTCAGTCCGAAGTAGCATTTGTTGGCAAAACAGATTCTGCGTTGGATGTCAAGGCTGACGCTGGTATTGGTGTTAATGCTGGTTCCTAAGTAAACAAAGTCCTCTACTTTTTCAAAGTTACAACTGTCAACAGTGATGTTAGATCCCGGTCGTCAATGCACCGACTGTCTATGTGATGACAGGAGATACTTCGTCTTGCCCTCGTTCACCTCCAGACCCATTCGCTTCGCTTATCGGTAACCTAGTCTCACCTAGTTGGGTAACCTAGTCTTCCCTATTCAGGAATCAAATAAAGAATTTCTTGAAAAAATTCTTCAACAAAACTTATCTTCATTGCAGCGCGTGTTAGGCACTGACAGCCATTCGAGCACCGCGCCGGTCTTCAGAAGTTTCAACAAAAATGTAGACACATTTTCTACATACATCCAGCAATTAGAACATCACTTCATTGCCAACAGTGTCACGGAGGATACTGTGAAATGCGCGAGTCTCCTGTCTTGGATCGGTACGGAAACGTTCGAGCTGCTACAAAAGCTAAGCGACAACAAATTAGCAGGGAAGTCCTTCGATGAGGTAAAATCGATTCTTGATAGTCATTTTATTGAAAAGCAACATATTCTGGCTGCTCACTTTAAGTTTTATTCAATTAGAATGAAGCCAAATCAAACCTATATGAGTTGCGGGGCGTTGCAAGAGAGTGCATGGTTGAGTGCCCTGCAGATGATTGCCAACAATCTTTTCTCGACAGTAACATAAGAGATATGCTAATTATTCATACTCCACATGACAAAGTGCGAAGCGCGGCCCTACAAAAGCCTAATCCTTCATTAGACGAAGTTTTGCAAATAGCCACAGTATACGAATCAACTATCAAAACGTGCTTGGAGATTAAGAGTGAAGGAGACACCCCATCTGTAAGTACCATACATCGATCAAAACAACTCGAAAAGAAGAGGAACGGAGATCGGGGTAGATCGCGAAACACGTCTGTCACTTGTAAGTCTTGCCTTGTTTATCGCATTCTTCGACACGGTCGCATACTGCAAGCCGTAGGAAGGAGAATGCAGATAATGTGATTAGTGAGTAATGCAGTTTTGAGAGCATAGGCGTCGCCGAAGTTTCATCAACAAACACGGTTGCTGACAAAATTCTGATAAACATAGACATCAATAACAAACAATTTAAATTTCAAGTAGACACGGGTGCTACGTGCTCACTCCAGCATACCTGCATACCGTATGTTAGGCGCACCGAAGTGTGAGGCCACCAACAAAATTTTGAAAGCCTACGGGGGGAACGTTTTACCACTAATAGGAACAACTAATGTTAAAGCTAACTGGAAGAATACGATCAAATGTTTACCCCTGCTGGTTGTAAAATCTGAACGGGCAACAAATATTCTTGGACTAGACTGGTTTAAGATGCTGAAATGTAGGTTAGATTTGCAAGAAAACGAAAATGTCAATGACGTGTGTAATAATTATATGGCTACCGAAGAACCATCTCAGCAAAGGTTGCGAGCGTAACTTGAGCAGAGTGTGAACCAGCATCCGAGAATATTCTTAGTAAAATTAGGAAACTTCAAAACTTTTAAGGCAAATATTACACTCCAGCCTGAAGCCAAACCGAAATTTTTTAAACCATACAATTTGCCATTTGCTTTTCACGCTAAGGTGAAAACTGAAATCGAGCGACTTGTAAAAGCGGAAGTATTAAAACCAATACGTGTAAGGTAGTGATTTTAAAGTCGCTTTAAATTCGCAAATCCAAATCGACCGGTATCCAATACCAATAATAGACGAGTTATTTCATAAGCTACAAGGAGGTAAATATTTCACGAAAATTTATCTAAGCTAAGCTTATTTGCAAGTGAACTTATGCGATGAGGCAAAAAGGTTCACAGTCATCAATGTTGAATTCAGATGGGGCAAGAGCAAGGAAAAGCATTTCAAAAGTTCAAAAGTGCTATCGTAACTACAACTCAGCTTGCTCATTACGATGATAAACTGCCCATTATTCTGGCAGCTGATGCTTCTAAGTATGGAATCGGGGCCGTTATTTCACATCGATATGCCGACGGAATTGTAAAGCCTATCGCACATGCCTCCAAAACACTTAATAAAAGCCAAGCGCGTTACTCACAAATTGAAAAGGAAGCGTTGGCCATTATATACGGTATAACTAAATTCCACCCTTATCTTAACGGCTGGCATTTTGAGCTCATTACAGATCATCTAACACTCACTACACTGTTCAATGCATCGAAAAGGCTTCCTCTTATGGTCCTGCACCGACTTCAACGCTGGGCAATTGTACTTCGAGCGTACGAGTATATGTACAATTCATTTCAAAAAGTCTGCAGACAACGCTTCTGCAGATGCGCTCTCCAGATTACCAGCGGGAGATGATTTAGATTTCGACGAGAAGGAAAGCAATTTACTAGGGGTAGACGCTGTATATCAGGCTGCACTGGAAGACTCTATCCAGAATGACGAACTTCTCAAAAAAGCTTACCGAGGAAGACAATACACGTTAGCTAGTTAAGAAATATATACTGGAACGCTGGCCTGAGGATTTGCCAAGCCAGGTTAAAATCGACGATTTTTATAAGCGAAGACTTTGTTTATCAGTACACAGTGGAGTAGTACTGATTCAAACAGATTATACCAGAGTCGTATTACCTGCTGTTACGCATAAGAAGGTACTCTCCATGCTACACGACGGGCACTGGGGAAAAAGCCGTATGATGCAAATGGCACGGCGATACGTATGGTTTCCGGGTATAGACGCGGAAATAGACAAGTTGCACAACGAATGCACTATTTGACAAACCAAGCAAGTCATCCGAAACGGGAATTATCGCCTTGGCCAAAGCCCACAAAACCATGGGAGAGGATACATAAAGATTTTGCGGGCCCATTTTACAATCTTATTATCGTCGATGCATATTCTAAATTTCCGTACACGGTGAAGCTATCAACAGCCTCTTCGATGACCACCATAGCAGCACTACAGTGAATCCTGTCCGTAGAAGGCCTGCCGAATACTATCGTCACCGATAATGGAGCTCAATTCACGTCATCAGAATTCAAGCAGTTTTGTAAAAACAATGACATCGACCACCTTACAACAGCACCATTCCACCCTTCATCAAATGGGTTGGCGGAAAGGTATGTTCGAACATCCCTGGAAACAATAGGTTGGAAACAGACGAATATGTTGACATTGACCTAGTAGCCGCAGATGAAGGGTCAAGTGGTGAGAAGGAAAATTCTTCCAGTCATCAACAGCCTGAACAAACTACCGAAATAAAACAAGAGGGCAGCCTACTAAAATTACCAAATTGTATCTGAATATTATTATTATTATACTTCAACGAGTTTTACAGAAACAAAATACTTGAAAATTATGTGAAGGGGAATGTAGGAATGTATGGATCTCGCAAATATTAACATCTTGTTATCAACATTATTGATCAACATTTTAGTTGAATCTGGTAACACTGCTTAGACTGTCACTTGATCACGCATTCCTTTTTAACATTGCTCTTCGTTTTCTCTTGCTTTTTATTTTTCTGCCTGTATGGTTACTTAATTTAAGTAATAAGATGAATTATTGAAATCGGTAAACATCCCGTCTTAATGGTTTTAAATATCTCAACAACCACAACCATCAACGCAGTTGTTGTTCGAACAATCACTGATAACCAACCTAGTTTTTCTGTGAGCACCACTGATTGGAAGGTCCCATCAAACATTCAGCTTGCTGATCCCAGTTTTCATGTACCACAACGCATAGATATGCTCAGCGGAGCGGGACTTGTTTTCGAGCTACTTCGCGTAGGACAGATTCAGTTGTCACCTGGGTTACCCCTACTTCAAAAGATCCTCTTTGGATGGGTACCATCCGAGGACGGTCAACTAACGCCCAAACTTTCATCGTTGGTGGTAGGTCAAAGGTTATTCAGGAACAGTGCACCTCTCGATGTAATAACTAATTAGTTCGTCATTTTTGGGAGATTGAGCATCTGTTCGAACCAATTTCGAAGGCCACTAATGAGGAAATAGAGTGTGAAGCGCACTTCCAACAGCACTATGTACGTTTGCCTTCAGGCGAATACTCGGTACGTCTGCCGTTCAAAGGCGGCTTGGAGTTGCTAGGTGACTCATATTCGCAAACCTGTCGTCGGTTTCATAACCTTGAATGAAAACTCACACGTCATTCTGTCCTTAAAAAAAAATATTGTGCCTTTATGAAAGAATATCTTGACTTAAACCACATGTCACTCGTTCTTAGTTCTTCTGCTCATGAATGTAAATATTTCCTGCGACACCATAGTGTAATTAAAGACGAAAGTAGTATCACAAAGCTACGAGTGGTATTTGACGGTTCAGCAGCAACAACCTCGGATTCATCTTTGAACGATCTGCTACTTCCAGGACCAACAATTCAGCCGATGCTGTTTAACTTACTCATTCGATTCCGCACGTTTAAAATCGCACTCACTGGAGACATCTGCAAAATGTATCGATGTGTGCGAGTTACTGCCCCAGACAACATGTTCCAGTGCATACTCTGGCGTAATTCTTCTGGCGCAGAGTACAAGTTAGATACAGTTACTTACGGAACTAAGCCTGCCTCGTCTCTGGCGATCCGGACAATGCATCAACTCGCTTTCGATGAATCTTTTACGTAACCCCTTGGCTCAAAAATCGTCCTTTGTGATTTTTATGTAGACGACTTAATATCTGGAGGTAACTCATTGGATGAGGTGTTAACCATCAGGAATCAAACGACAAGCCTTCTTGCCCGTGGCAATTTTCGACTACGTTACTGGTGCTCCAGCAACACGGATGTTCTTCTCGTTCAGTATGCATCCCTTCCTCGTTATGTGTTGCAGCCGGGAGACAAACTGGAAATTCACGCGTTTTGCAATACGAGTCTAGAAGCATATGGCGCTTGCATTTATACCCGCTCAATAATAGATGGCAATGTCCAAACCCATCTGCTATGTTCGAAGGCTGGAGTTGCCCCTCTGAATGAACTTACTGTCCCCAAATTGGAACTTTGCGCTGCAGCCCTGCTCGCGAAACTAGTTGCAGAATTAGCAAAGTTAGAACTTTTTGACAGTCGTTTTAATTGTTGGTCAGACTCATCAGTCGTGCTTTCATGGCTCAAAGAAGAGCCATCTAAATTCAATGTATTTGTTGCTAATAGAATTTGTGCTATACAGCAATTCACACAAACAATGTAGGGGCGTTGTGTACCTACATACGTATATGAATCCAGCTTATATATTATCAAAGGGTGCTATGCCTCGAGAAATCTTGACATAACCTCTATGGACCAACATTTTTGAAAGCATCGGAACACAAGTGGCCAAAATGCTCTGTGACTCAAACAAAACTTCCTAAGTTTCATCAAAGGTTTATGCTAGCTTCAAACAATAGAGTCGATATATCAATGAGTTTCAAATACATCAACTCATTTTCCATGATGCAAAGAATTTTTTGGCATGTGAGCAGCTTCATCAACATCAAAAAGTCACCACTGAGACCACAGCTCACAGTCGAAGACATTCGTCATGGCACAGTTCAAAGAGCACAGTTATGCGCAGATTATGTCGCTTTGAAGAAAAACACATGCGTCCACGCCTCCAGCAATATAGCCTCGTTATCACCATTTTTGGATAACTTTGGCCTTATTCGTGTCGGTGGTCGCTTAAAGCATTCAAGTCTTGATTTTGAAGGACGACACCCTTGTATTCTGCCAAAGGACCATCCCTTTACATTTTCTATTAACACCCATTACCATCGAAAACATCACCATGCAGGGCCATAATCTTTACTGGCTTCCATTCGTCTGCAATTCTGGCCGATTGGTGGCAGAAAAACCATTTCAAGAGCCCTGCGAAAGTGTATCATTTATTGTAGATTTAAACCACGACTTGTTCAGCACGTAATGGCTGATTTACCAAAGGAACGCATCCAAGCCTCACTTGCCTTCATCATTACTGGTGTGGATTACTGTGGCCCATTTTACTATAAGCCGGAAACTCGAAATAATGCACCCAAAAATGCTACATTAGCATATTTATCTGTTTTTCAACGAAAGCAGTTTGGATGGAGCTGGTAAAGGATCTCCTAACTAATGCCTCTATTCATGCTCTGAAGAGATTCATCGCCACGCGCGGCATACCAAGCTGCATCTGGTCGGATAACACGACCAACTTCGTAGGAGCAAAAAATGAGTTGCAGGACTTACGTCGTCTTGTCTTAAGCTAAAATCACCAATCCGAAGCTCATAATATCAGTATTAACAACGGGTTCGACTGGTGTTTCATACCTTCCCGCTCACCACACCTTGGTGGTCTGTGGGAAGCGGCTGTAAAATTGGCTAAGCAGCATTTTTATCGCTCATTGGGCTCGTCCCTTCTGGGGTTTGACGAATTGCGCACATTAGCTTACGAAATCTCAGCTGTCATTAACTCTCGACCTCTTATGCCTATTTCAGAAAATCCAGAAGACTTGGATGTACTAACGCCGGGGCACTTTCTGACTGGTGGACCGCTCACGGCCCTCCCAGAGCCTAATCTTGAACCACTGAACTACAATCGCCTTGATCGCTGGCAGCCAGGTACAACAGATTATCTAGAAGCGATGGAGTCAAGAGTATCTTACTCTTCTTCAACAACGCTTCAAGTGGCGTACGCCGCAGGCCAACGTCAAAATTAACGATATTGTGTGCATTAATAATGAAAATTCGCCGCCCTTAAAGTGGCCTTTAGCTCGAGTGACCGAAATCATATCCGGAACAGATGGTGTTGCAAGGATAGCTATCCTCTGTACATCTACTGATATCACCCATCCAGCAGTTATTAAGTTATGCGTCCTTATGGTTACTAACTCTGTTGAAAGCTCTGTCCTTTCAACGGGGGGGAGAATGTTCGGAGCAGCAGCCGACACCGCAGCAAATATAATCTTAAAATTTATACACACATATTATATCAAATACGAAACTCAAAAGCTAATCTAATTAACAGCGATCATGTACCTAGCCATAAATATCTCTACTTATGTAAGTGTTCTCAATCTCTGTTAAGCTAAGTAGGGCTAGACAAACATATATATGTATATACGAACTAATGTATATGCCTTTTAGCTTATGATCTTGTACATACATACATAAATTCTTTGCATTTACATACGTACGTATACACGCTTTGATTATAAGTTAAGGGTAATCATTACTTCACTCTCTTGCGGCATTTATAAGAAGACGATCACACCTTAGCTTTCGTAATACGGCCAAATAGTAAAATAAAAGTTATTTGTCGAAATAATTGAAATTTTGCGTTTTATATAATTTAATAACAGCTTCCAAAAAGGATTGGGAGTTTTAACATGTATAAAGAAGCATAAACAATGTAGCATAACATCGGCAAAATATGCGTGAATTCTGACGAAACTTCCGATAAACGGGCAGCTGTATAAATGTAAATATTATTCTTAATGTGATTTTACTGCTTCTTTAATTGTGGGTTTCTTTCTTTTTCATCGCAACTCTTGATTATATATGCATTTGAATATATTATTATCTTTAAACATATACCTCAGTTCAATGCACCATCCTCTTGGGTGCCTATCGCCCCAGAGGGATGTTAATTTTTAACGCTTTATAACAGTGCCCAGCTCTCTGTGCTTTTAGAAAATGAGCTAGATGACATAATTGTTTGTTGCCATTTGCCAAAAATTCTTTCGATGTCAACCATTCTATATGTTAGTAGATGTATATTTTCCTTGCTCTCATTTGCCGTGTAATCTATAAGGGAATGGTTAAAAAAATTTCACCAGCTCAACTAGTCACTGCTTAATTTGTGACTGGTTGTCAGTAAATCTCCTTCTTCTACAACCGGTAACGGAAACTGGAAATCACGACTTTTTATATCGTTTAGACAAAACGTCAACAATATTCCAACTTCCATCATTGCTTGTTTCGTTCACCTCCATATCAGTTTTATTCTTCCCATCCTAACAACTAAAAGCTTCAAGTTTATGTTATTGCTTTTCGGTTTTTTAGAAGGGTTCAAATTCAAATTTAAGTAATATCTTACACTTAGTTGGTTATCTACAATGTATATTATCTTCTTCGAAAACATCCGCCGGGGATTTTGTTGAAACTTTAGTGCGAATATGTTGCTTCAAAAGATGATTTAAATGCTTCACCAGAGGGGAATTTTTATCTACTTACTTTTTATCCTACTTGACACTTCATTTAAAGAAGTCTCGGAGTATATTTTTGACTAATTTAAAACACACAAGATTTTAAATTGTATGCGCAGAGTCAAAGCTATGAAAAGGTATTTTCAATTTCCACCACTTTAACTTTCAATTAGCACTTTGGTAAAGAACATTCTTTAAGTAATTCCAATTTTCTGATTTTATGTTACTCTCTCAATATTAAATCACATAAATCCTCTGAAAGATTAGAAATTTAAAAGCATTTCATACTTTTATTAAGAGAGTTCGCTACTTCACTCGCATCCAGTTGTTACGTCTAATTAGGAAAACTCTATTTACACAACAAATACAAAGTGGTTGGAGAAAAATGATTAATGGAAATCTACGTTAACACAATGCTTGACAGCAAAAATAATTTGTCATACATTTGTCATAATATTTTCCTCAGCAACGCAAAGTTGGATGCTTTCCAACCACAACGGTTATACGTAATTTATAATTTTTGCACCTACATACATCATAATTTCTGCTTTACTCCTTCCTTTTTTATTTATTTTTAATTTGTTTGTTTTATTTTCCTATTTCGTTCGTTCGAGATGTGAGTTTTTAAATTGTTTTTAAGCTTTCTTCACACTAAAACCCGCTTGTATGTATGAATATATGTATGTGTATATATGTATTAATGTACTCCTCACCTTTGAGCCATCAGCGCCAGCTGCGCCACAGGCCGTCGCCTATGGCGCCGCAAGGATGACAAATTAACGTTTGACAGGCGGCGCGAACTTTGAAGTTGTACTAGCAAATGGTTAGCTGGTGCAAAAGTGAGTTGTGCCACACTCAATTGTACATACAAATTTTCTCTGTTTGACTGCGTGCATGTGTGTAAATATGTGAGTTGCTATGAGTGCGGCACTAATACATATGTATGTCTGTATTGAAGTTTGCTTGTTGAGCGCGCATGTATACACCTAGGCGCATAAGCAAACATGTCCACAGATATATCGCACAATCGGCAAACGCTACGCCTTTTCGCTCGTAATTACATTTTCAACGTAATTTAGTACTTTCAACTTTTTTCTGTTTTTATTTTGTTTTATATTAAGAGACCATCAATGTCTTGAAACCCCAGGCGGAATGTGGCTGCGCATATATAACTAAACCAATTATCTTTAATATTTATGCTAAATAGTGAGCGGATTTATGAAAAAATATTAAATCTTCATCTTACCACACAAGCAGAGAACTATATGATGGGTATAATTTACTCTTAGTTTGCCTCTAATAATATTAAGAGTTATATCTATTCCTAGTTTATTCATTAAATATCGCTTTTTGTCTTAAAAAAAAAGAAATTGCATTCGGTTCGTCAAATTTTTTGAAAAACTAGATGATAGAAAATGTGAGACAATATGTATACTTTTTCTGGCTTAAAATGATAACAAATTTAATTAATTGAACATGTTTATTCACGACTGAAAGAGATGTACATCACTTTGGATCCGTCAGTAAAAAGTTTCAAAAACCAATCAGTCCAATTTTTTTTGGAATTCTGCTTGACTACCCTTAAAACAGCTACTGAATATTGTACGAGAATGCATTCGAATACACCACAGATCTGAGTTCAAGGACGCTGAGTTATATCAAGTCATAGTTCGTTAGCTGAATTGATCAAGGCTGACATGCCGCTGGCTACCACGATTAACTCAATGGAAGCGGGAGTACCGCTGTGGTCGAGTGTGTAGCGGTGCGTGATATTACTAGTCCGAGGTTTAAATCTCAGCCAGGCAAGTAAAATCTTAATCACTGCTACCCCTCGGCATTCAATGACAACAACTCCGAGGGTATTTCTGTCATGAAAAAGCTTCCACAAATAATAGAAGAAGCTCGACCAAACTCTGAGCTATATAAAGTAAGTGCTTGCAGGCTGTCGCCTTTCATTTATTTTTCCGCTCATTCAATTAGGCGATGAACAAGAGAACCAATATGAGAGATTGCACAAGAAATCTAGCCAAGGCTTATCTAAGAGAGTGGAAGGAAGAAAATTTTACGAGTCATCACTCCGATGTAGCATGAATATCCTATCGTTATTGTTCTATTTAGTGGGCTGAAAAATAGTACCGGAAAGGAAAATCAATTTTAATTATCGACATGGACATTTGTTAACATTTCTTTAATTGAATAAAACTAAAAATTAAACTTGTTGAAAGGCGATCCCTCAAACTAAAAATCCCTTTAATCCTATGCATTGATCCAAATTTATTTAGCTTTATGTAATATTTTTATACAAATTGGATTTCCAGCACCTGATAAAAATTATATTTGTAGCAAAAACCTCTGTTGGAAATAGTCAATTTCATTGGCCTCAAAAATGTGCGATTCTGATTACAAATAACCTAAATTTATTCAAAGTTTGAACAATATCTTTCTTTCTAAATCCGTTACATTTCAAGAGTTTCATATATATTCTCTTTCCCAATCCATGTACCTAAAAAACCTTCCCCTAAGCTTTAAACCAGTTCGCCAATCGAATTTTTTCAATCAGCCGCAGGAAGTTTATCCCACTGATATTTTTCCTCAGGGCAATCAGTTTTGGCACCACATCCACCGTTGGTATTGCAGCCGCTGGCAATTTTGTTTTTATTACTTACTGATGTACTCATGTTGTTGTCACTGGTGTTGTAGTTAGTTGTTTCAGTTAGCTGACTGTTGGCTGTTGCAATTGATGTTGATGGTGCGTTCGCATGTTAACTAGTGCTTAATCAAAAACAAAACAAAAAAAAATATTATACACGCCAAAAACTCCAATTGGATAAATGCTTGAGGTATGTATGCATGTATGTGCATACATAAATATGTTTTTTTTTGCCATTTGCCATGGCAGCGGCGTGCGAAAATTTGCACAATCACACTGGCAATAAGAGATTGCCTGGCTTTTGGCGCTGTCGCTAGTCGCTAGTTTCAGTGAGCTAATAAAACTGAGCGTTGCTGCCAAGCGTTTCGTTATTTTGGTCGTTGTTGTTATTGCTGTACTGCTGCTCTTGCCGCTTGTGCAAGCTGGAGCTGTTCGCTTCAGTTCCACTTCATGGTCGTTGATGTCGGTGCAGCAGCAACTTTGTCGCGCAACTAAAGTGTAACTACAAATGGTTGCATTAAAGTGAATCAACAACAAAATGGAAAATTCTAGAGAACCATTTGTAAAATATATATCGTATACTTATTACACGAGCATAGAGAGTCAAAATTATGAAAAAAAAATTGTTTTGGCGGTTCCTGCTTCAATTCGATCAAATTTTAATTTTATTGGAATAATAGTCTGGTCAATTTGGACAAATGAAATAACAAAAATTCCGACAGTTAAATTTTGGTAAATACCTTTGGTTTATCATTAGAAATAAAGTGTCAAAAGTCCCCATCGATCCCATGTATGCTAAAAAACTTATTCGGGTTCAAAGGTCAAATTTTCAGGTTTTTTGTGTTTTTTCGATATCGGTAAGTTTTATCAAAAAGGTACTTCAGACCAAATTTTTAGATCTCAAAATTCTCTATAAAAATATACACATATATGCCATGTATATGGTACTTAAGCAAACAAAAACTAGTACCTCTTTTATGTATAAACTACATATACTATTCTGAGAAAATATACAATTTGAAGTCAGTCAGTCCCTTACAGAATCACCTCTACTTGCATGGCCTTGAATAACATCAGGCTATTCTATTGTCCGTGAGGTGTCGTTCACGTACCTGCTTCTTTTAGTGTTAAACGTGCAGTTCGAGTGAATATACGTATTTATCACAAGTGTCAACTTTTATAGTTTGTGCTGACCGATATTTTGAAAAACATGTCACAATTTTGCTGTACAATAAACTTTTGACTGAAAATGATACGGTTCTAGTTAGACGTGGAAGGCCAACTTTAATCGGTGCAAGTGTCGCGAGAAGTGATGAGTTTGCTGATTATTTAAGAAGTCAAAAATCCACCTCATACTAGAGTCCGTGAAGTGAGTCTAACTTTTGTTTTATAAATTATACTGCTTATTTTGTAGCGATGAAGCGGATGTAGAGGCTGAGAAGAAGAAAGCGGAAAGTCTTCGCAGAATAATTGATAAAGTTTCTACACTTACATTCAAAGAATCCATTTTAAATACCATGACATTTGTTTCAAATCCTTCCGGGGACAAATACTAGCGGTAAAATTGGCCAGCTGAAAATATTGCTGTGAAACGAGCTTAGAATGAGACTCATGTTCTTATAATTGAAACAGAAATATAAATATTTAATGCCTTAAACACAACAATAGTTATTGGTGGAGATGTAGACTTCTTAGTACTACTACCATTTAAAAGAATTATTTACTTTCTGAAACCTGGAAAGGCTCAACAGCGAACATAAATATATTATTCAAACAGTTTATCGACATAATGCCAAACTATATAACCAGCTGCGATACTACATCAGCAATGTTCAGAAAGGGCAAAAATTCAGTTTTTAAATTATTAGAAAAGATGTTTGATTGACTGCGCAAAAGTATTTACAGAAATTGATTCTTCACCTCAAACAATAATTACGAAAGGAATTCGGTTTCTTCTTGCTGTTTATGGAGCTCCAAATAAAATTTAATGCATAGATAGGCATTAAATATTAAACATTTCCTCCAACATAGGCATCTGCTATTCAAGTCTTGTATCGAGTATCCCATCACGGACTGGGGTTGATTCATGTGATTCTGATGAAGAGACAACTGATTATTCTTCATTAGAACAATTTATGAACACCCAGCGAGAGAAAGAAGAAGGAGAAGCAGAAGAAGATATAATTGATGAAGTTTACTATGAAGAGTATGAATAAGATTGAATGATCAAAACACGTCGGAACGCTATCCAATATCAATAGCCATAATCTTCATACAGTTAAATAAAAATTACGTCATAACTGTTTGCGAATTAGGTCTACCTCACTGGTTTTGTGGAAATGAGTGCATATTATGTAGACCGTCACTCTTACAAGCGCGATATCTTAGGAATAATGGTTCTTAGAGAAAAAATTAAAGCAATTTTTATAGAGAATTTCGAGATCTACAACTACTTTTTTGATAAAACTTACCGTTTTCGAAAAACCTAAAAAACCTGAACTTCACACTTTTTACACCAAAATTTGGCTCTGTCGGAATTTTTGTTATTTGATCACTATTTTCATGTCTAAATTGACCGGACTATAATAACTGTAAAAACTTTCAAAAATGTAATATTTTCCTTTACATATTTTTTAGTACAAAATTTGTTTTCATTTTGCGATACTCTTCGCTTAAACTGTCAAATAATTAAAATATTTTCTTTTAAGAACAATTCGGCCGATATGTCAACCGACCATTTTTTTGTTTTGATGTACTTACCATATACATATGTATCTGCATAAGTGTGTTTAAATTTTCTTTTCGCAACTGTCCTGGCCTTATACACTTGTACATTTGTTTTTAGATTTATCTACACTCCTTCTGCTTGTGTTTGTAATGAAGTTGTGTTTTAATGAGCGCAAAATTATTTCACACTCGCTGGTAATTTATTTGCCAAGAGTGATGCTTTGCAGACATATATATATGTAAATATGTACATACATACATATGTAGTTGTGACTTTTGAGGTAAAATGGGCATCAGTAATATGTGTATGTTTATGATTGCAATTGCGGCGGGGAAAAGTAAAAGTCACTTCTAAACTGTTGTCAACCAAAGTTTTGAGTAAACCTTAGCTCAGCGGTTGGTGGTAGGTATGGTTTTAGAAGCTTGGTCGGTATATGATCAGTAATTGAAATTTTTGTAATTTACCACTCGATAAAATGGCGAAGGATAACTCAGTATTTACATTTTGTGTTTAAATGATGGTGGTTAGTTTAAAAATCAGCTACCACTGAAATATTTGATTCGACAGTGTACAAATAACTTTGAAAAATCAGTCTATCATCAAGGCTCACGGCATAAATTTCAATAACTACAAACGTTTTACAAAAATATTTAAAAATTTCTTTTGCAAAAAAAATTAATACAAAGTTCAAGCAAGTTGTAAACTGAAACCTCAGTTGTTCCGTAAAAATGAAGAAGTTTTTTTTAAATATGTCCATAAAATATATTATAACGAAAAATTATTCAAAGATTCAAAGAAATGTATCAAAAGATTCGATTTTTTTTGTAATTTAATATCAAAAAAATTTTGTTTTCTTTAATAAAAAATTTTTAATTTCCATTATCGAAAAAATTAGCAAATATAAAGTTTTGAAAATGTAAAATATTAAATTTTAAAGTAAAAAAATCAAATTATACAATATTTTACAAATATTTTTTGAATATTTACATAAACCATAACCTTTTTATTATGTTGAAAATAAGAAAAAGAAACACCTTTTTAATAAAAGATTATGCAAATAAATTATAACGAAGTGCTTTCATATATATTTTGAAAAAAAGATTAACACTTTCTTAGCAAAGGTTCAGATATTGTGCTGTTAAAAAAAATAATTCCTACATTTTGCGGAAAAAATAATACTTTTTCTAAATACTCGAACATCAAGGAATGATTAAAAAATATTCGATTTTTTTGTGTTCATGGTAAGAATTTTATTATGGTTAATATTAAATAATAATAAATTGTAATACAATTATTAATATATTTTCAAAACAATAATATAGTTTTGACCAAATTATAACCTTTATTACAAAACAAATATTTTATAATATTTTCGAAATAAAAATTGTGTAACGGATGTTTTTGTTAGTCGTGTGGTTTTCAATGAGGCAATACTTTTTTCTGAGTTGGTCTTTTTGACAGTTGTTTTTTTTTTTTTTATTAATTATTTAGACACAAGTAAGACATAGTCTTTTAACGTGTAATAATCACAAAAATTACTTAAGTATAAAAGTGAATACTTTAAAACTATTTATTTTAAACAATATAGGACTTAATGTAGTGTACATATGGTAGCAGAAATTTGAAAGGAAGAAAAGCGATTAAAAATATATAGAAATATTAAGACTTAGAGTAAGAATATAGAATAAATTGCCAATTTGAACTGCCTTAGATTTGATTCCAGTTTTAATTTATTGGGTAAAGAGTTCCATAACTGAACAGCTCTAACGAAAAACATTCTGGAGGTACCTGAATACCTATATTGTGGGACTATAAGGTTGCATGTACGAGTTGACTGCGCAAAGGTTAATTTAAAGAAGAGATAACTCGGATAACGTGTGTAGATTATCTTGTGTATAAATAACAATAAGCGACGGTCAAAAAATGCAGATAAGCGACAGCCAAGGATTTGTATAGATAACTCAGAAATGTGGTCAAATTTTCGTTTCATATATATATGTACATATATCTAGCAGCATTATTAATTAGTAATTGTAGCTTTTTCATGGAGGCCTTGTCCAGGCAACCAAATACACACTCTTGGTAAGATATTATAGGCACCAATAGCGTTTTGACTAGCTTAAGTTTTATGTCCGAAAGTATATAGGCTGCTGTCTTCCAAAGATGTCTGAGTCCTAATACTTGATTTATACACATTTTGGTTTGCCATTTCATAATGAACAGACTTACTCCGGAACAACGTTCGGTGAATGGGCCCAAAACGAGATGGCCACCGATCCCGAAATTCGCAAGAAAGTTTTGATCAGCGATGAAGTTCACTTTTGGTTAAAAGGGTACGTTAATAAACAAAATTGTTGCATTTGGAGTAATGATAATCCAAAAGCCATTGTTGAGACTCCGTTACATCCTTAAAAAGTCATTGTTTGGTGTGCTCTATGGGTAGAGGGAATCATTGGTCCATATTTCTTTAAAAATTAATGTTACAGTCAATGGATAATGCTATAGAGCCATTATTAATAGCATATAAAAAAACACCACTATAAAAAAAAATTTAAAAGGCAAAAAATTTTGATGAAATATTTTAAATTTCTCTTATACAGTAAATCAAATTTAGTTTTAATAAAAAATCATAAAATTATCAAATAAAAAAAAATTTATTTAAATCTCAAACTTTTTTTGAAAAATGTATACGATTGTTTTGTATTAAAACCCAATGTTATTTTTAAACATTATCTAATCAGAAATTTTAAACACAAATACATTTATTTGTATTTAAAAATCAATACAAATTATGCTTTTCTTGAAAAATCATTTAATTTCGCCAGCATTCAATTATAAAATTCAATTATCAAATAATGTAAATTTGGTTTTTTTGGCCATAATTATACGAGTATATCGATTTTCGTTGAGCTCAACGTCAAATTTCTATAAAAAAAATTATATAATAGCATATCTTATTTATTTGTTGAGTTAATACTTTGACTTTAGTCTGAACGAAAATCGATATATATACATATATTATAAAATAATACTATTGTTTAGAAAAAAAGATTTTATTACAAAATAAATATTAAGCTATTTTTAAAATTTAAAGGATTTGTTTAGTAAAAATTTCATTAGGATACAAAAACACTTAAAGTGTTTAATAATAATTCATATGCTACAGATTCAGTTAAAACTGATATTTGTATATACATAAATTCAAATTGAGAAAACGTTTTTAGCTCAGATAATACAACATTTTTATTATAGTGATGTTTATATATCATAGTATAATTCTCTCTTAAATCAAGAGGAATAAGAACCGTTGGTTTCTTAATTTCAATTGTGGTTATGTTTTTATCTAAGAATAGTTATTTTCTTATAGGCTAAAATCGAATCGAAAGTGGTAAAATTGTAGTAAGTTAAAGAAATTTCAGACGAGTCGATATTATTTCTGTATTCATTAAGTCATATGCATGTATGCATATCATTCGAAAATTTTCCAGAACAAATGTTGCTCATTGTTTAAAGTAGTCATTGCATATATGTATGTACATATCTGTTGCACAATTTCTTCTTATCTTTAAATTTCATTTCAATTAGCGTGACTCGGCTGATGCTTTTTTTAGTTTTTCTCTTCTTTTCTAATACTTTCCGTTTCTTAGTTTCTTCATCATCGTAATCGCTTGTTTACAAATTTCGCCGCATTCACTTGTGACCCTTTATCCGCCAACAATTCATCAAGTGTAGTAATGCAACAGCAACAGAGTAAAGCAGCAAGAACACTTTTCCAACAACAAACACAAACGCAACATTCGGAACTAAGTTGGTGCATTAATGCAGCTTTTTGGGGATTGTAATGAGGTGGAGCGCAAAGGGTTTGCTGGTGACAAATGCTCGTCTAGCTTGCACCATGTGTGACATCTTTTGAAATCTCGTTGATGTATTTTAACGCTAACGCTTTTGACATTGCTTACTTTACATAATTTGCATATTATTTCGTTCGTGGTGGTGTATATTATTGAGTTTAAAACAAATGGTAAAAAGGCTATTGATAAGTCTGGCTGCGGGGTGGGGTCAACTTAAAAATTTATTGTTATGTTTTTGCAGTGTATAATTTTGCACGCAGGGAAATAGAGAAATAATTAGACAAAATACTCTCAAATATACTCATCAATGTTAATGTTTACTTAGAATGGTAACACGAAAGATTGCCAATATTTTAGGTGGTACCTACGTAGGTATAAGAAAAATCATCCGCAGCTGGGAGAGGGGCACGAATTTTGGAGGCACTAACTATTACTAAAGCCTTCTGAAACTATCTGGCCTGAGCTTGTGTCAATCCTGCTTACTGCAGCGATAGAAAAGGAACAATATCTTGCATGGGTTTTGCCAGTTGATGTAGCACGCTGCCAAAGGCCTTCCAATGATAATATTGCTGTTAAGGAATACTTAAACGAAGGCACGGAAACTCTTCTAGCGTTTTCCTTGAGTGAATGAATTTTCATTCTAATCAACTGGCAAGCGGTGTGCGAGAAAATGCTCAATATTATCGTCTTCAAGTCACACTTTCAACAGTTACTCAAGGACGTAAGAAGATTATATCAACGCTCATATAAATCAAGCATACTCGTAGGTATGTTGCCATATCAAAACTGCTCAACACTGTCAGATGGTTAACACTCCTAGTGGAACCACCGCATTGTGGGTCAGAGGCCCTTGAAATGTTGTGAAAATGTCAAGCAAGTTTTCGATTTCCATGAGACTTTTTCGAGCGTGGTTTTGGGTACGCTTGCTACGAGCTTAAATCAGTTTGAATCAATTTTGGTAAGTTCATTTAATACTTGCAACTGGTGTTTTTCTATAATAAGTATAATTTTTTATATAACGCCACTATATATAACAATTCGAAATTCGTAAAATAAATTGTCATTAAAAGTAATCAATAAAAGTAATCATTAAAAAGTAATCTATACATAAAAACCCAAAAATTTGTATAAAATTTACAAACTGTGAATAAAACTCCATAAACAGTTAAAATTGTTTCTAAGTTCAAAATCAAGTTACTTTAAATGACCTTTGAATATTGAAATTTTTTAACTGGGAGTGTTTGGAAATTTCTACAATAGAAAAGAATTGTGAGAACGTGAGTAAAAATTCCAAATTCATATGTAGGTACTTGAAATTTCTGCCCCCTCATACATAATTTTACTCAAAATTTCAAAAATTATTATTAGTTTTATACACAGTTTAAAAATCCGGTTTTGTTAGAAAATTTTCTTGAATTTAAATATATGTTCGTATAACTACATATTAAGTATATCACACATAATCACTTTATATACATTATTTTCGTAAATTTTTAGCTTTTTTTGAGAACCTATGAATCAGAAGCTCCTCAAAAAAAGCACTGCGACGAAATATCTTTTTGCTAGTAGTACCCTAAACATTTAAAATTTGGTTTTTCACAAGAAAATTTAACAAAAAATATATAAATTATTTTACAAAAAAAAAGTTAAGTGTAGTAAGCAACAAAAAATAATGTAATTTTCGCTTTAACAAAGTTTTCAATAAGCAAGTATTATTTGATAAAAAATAATAAATTGCGCTGAATGTCTAAGTTTCGGATTTTTCGATGCAATATACAGATATTAGTCAAATCCCGGGTTTGTTGAAAATAAATAATTTAATAAAAATTTAAATTTATAAAATTATTAGAATACGACAGTATATGTTTGCACATTGCAGAGGATTAATGTGTTTCATAATTTCGTTTCCTGTAGCAACCAGCACAAAATGTCTTCGAGAAGTTGTAAACGCAATACTTGCGGCGAATTTATTAAAGTGAGAGAAAAAAATTATGATTTAGGTACAAATCTTAAAAATTGCGAAGTACATCAAGCCGTCTTCAATCTACATGTTAAAAATATGGACAAAAAATGGGCTCCACAGGTGTCATGTAACTCTTGAAGATATATTCTGGAAGGTGAGTTTATTTTCTGTTTTTTTATTATAATTATTAACTACTTTGATAACATTAATCAGGTTATAATATGTTACGTTTTATTGTAGGCTGGTACCGAGGTAAAAAAAAAAGCAATGAAGTTTGCAGTGTCGTGGATTTGGAAGGAACCAGGTGATCATCACTCAGGCTGTTATTTTTGCATTGTTAATCTACTAAAATTTCAAACAAAACATTTTATCTTGATCTGCCATCGATATCCGCTAAAATACCACATACAGAAAAAAATCATGTACCTGTGTTGGAAAATCAACTACTCTCTCAGAACAGCCATCCATCACGGAGTTCATCTGTATCCATACATTCTGAATTCGTTCTGGAATCTGAACCAAAAATACTACGTGTCATCAACTCTGAAGATTGAGAACGCTTTCACAAGATATAATAGAATTTGAGAGACGTTACCAAGGCCAGTACACTTAATACTTAATATTTTTTATTTAAAAAGAGAAGTTTCTTCTTTCAATTTAAAGTTGAGTCTATTTTTGGAGGAATGTATAGCGAAAGATCTGAACACATCACGCACACGAGTAGTCGAACCAAGTCAGGCATCCAAATGAAAACATTCCCAAAAAAATCTCTTAGAACAGCCATCCATCACGGAGTTCATCTGTATCCATACATTCTGAATTCGTTCTGGAATCTGAACCAAAAATTCTACGTGTTATCAACTCTGAAGATTGAGAACGCTTTCACAAGATATAATAGAATTTGAGAGACGTTACCAAGGCCAGTACACTTAATATTTTTTATTTAAAAAGAGAAGTTTCTTCTTTCAATTTAAAGTTGAGTCTATTTTTTGGAGGAATGTATAGCGAAAGATCTGAACACATCACGCACACGAGTAGTCGAACCAAGTCAGGCATACAAATGAAAACATTCCCAAAAAAATCAAAAAACACAAAAAAAACTGTGAAAGCAATGAACGCACGAACGAAATGAATAAAAAATTGCTGCGTGTCCTCATAGGTGTATTTCTCTATAATAACTGTATTTGTGCTATAAATAACTGCTTGAATATACAAACTGAGCACGTTTCAAATATGTATACTCGTGTTCCACATACATACATATGCACGCATGTACACAAATGTATGTACATTCGCATTCGTTTTGCAAACAAAGTTGAGAAAATGTGCTGGGTAGCAGAAAGGCAAATATATACATGCCTATATAAAAAGAAAAAAATTCAATTTAAGTAAAAGCAGCAATTTTGTGGAAACTTGCGTTTTATATGGCCTAAATGTTCGAGATTAAAATTCTTCTAAGGAAAGTTTGAGTAATTTATATTTCGAACTCAGTACTTGTACCAAAATTTGCTCAGTGGTGAGGGTACAAAGAGTAACTATTTACGTATGTTTTAAAAGCGCTTGCTCCTATGAGTTTTAGGAAATTCATAGTAATACTTGCATATATTTCAGCTCAAATGCAAATATATGGATAGTTGTTTCATATGCCTTTCCAAGTTCAACAAAATATTAAACCAGAGATTCCTAGTTGTTCTAGACTAAAATGTACAGTAATCGAAACTAACTAAATTTTGAGCTTTTGTCACACAAAAGCAGCGGTCTATATCTTGATTTTCTTTTTTTTCCGACAGAGTGGAAAATGATGTGAATCGATTTACCAATGCCCGCCTGTCTGTCTGTCTGTCCGTCTGCTTGAAATCAAACTTGGCCCTTAATTTTAAATCTATTTCCATGAAATTTTAAGGTAAGGTTTTTTAAAAGATAAAAAAAGTAAAACATACAGCTCTCATACAATTATTCCATTCATGAAAGCTCTCAGCGTAACCTAACACAGCCCTATTTTTACTTGTTTTTAATTGAAGTAATTTTATCATACCAACAGATACTTGGTCAAATCTCTTAGCTCAGCAATTCATAGAAATAAAAATTAAAAGAGCGCTTCGCAGCCTTAAACTGTTTGGAAAATACTGTGCGATATTTAAGTTGTGTAAGCATGAGTACTGGTGGTCATAAAATACACATTAGCCTTGAGCGATAGTGTAATAGTCTGTAAGCATTTACGTTCACACAACTACGTAACTAGCTTTAAGCGATAATGTAATAGCAACTATGTAACTGTTTATCCGGTTTGCAAAGAGTGCAGATAACGACCATTTCTAAAGAACAAAGAAACAGAATGGCTGACTTTTGATTGAACCACGAAGCCGAACAGACGTTCTTTATTACAAGTTGTGCGTTGGGAAATTTTGAAGGTACATGAGACTTCGAAGCTTGGCGGTCTCAGTTGCTGAATCTACGTAAAATCATTCGAGTAGACGACGAACAACTTAATTTCATCGTGCGGTTAAAACTCAAAGGCGCCGCTCTGTCCTGGTATAACACCAACAAAATGTATTGCAAAAATTTGGAAGAGCTGCTTGATGAAATGGCTACGGTGTTCGCACAAAATAATAACCTATTGGTTGTACGACGCCGCTTCGAAAAACGAAATTGGATGGCAGACGAATCTTTTGGAAAATACTTTCACGAAAAAAGTATACTTAGCAGCGGCCTTAACCTTAGCAGTACAGAGCTGGTAGAGTACCTTGTCGACGGGATACCGAACAAACAACTCGAAATACAGGCGAAGCCACAAAATTTTCAAACAGCTAACGACCTCGTAAAAGCATTTCGCACCATTGAGTTACCGCCTACAAGAAACTTGCAAACATCAGAGGAAAGACTTCGTTGCTACAATTGTAACAGTTCCGGGCACATCGCAAAGGACTGCAGAAAACCGAAACGGGAGGCCGGCACGTGCTACGCATGCGGCGAACGGGGACACTTCGCTTCCAACTGCAATAAGTATAATAAAGTAAGCAATAATTTCATAAGTTATTTTGATATGTGTATATTAGCCGAACCTAATGTTAATATGTTTACAGAACGCTTAGTCGACTCTGGGAGCCCTATAAGTCTCATTTAAGAATGCCTAGTGCTTAAAAACGTAAAGCTGCAAGAAGTGAATGAATCTTACTTTGGATTAAACATGACTAAGGTAAAATTTTTTGGATAAACAAAATGTAATATTAAAGTTTTAAATAAATATGTTTTGATTGAACTTATGGTGGTTGTTCAGTAGTTTTAGGTAGAAATTTTATAAACATAAGCAATGCTAAGTTAAAAATTGGTATGGTTGAATTTATGGATGCTAATCCCGGAATCAATCCCGAAAATTATGGTGCTACGGCCAAAGAAAAAAATAACTATTAAAACAAAGAAGTTAACTATGAAAACAAAGAAATGAAAGAAGCGATAAGCCAGATTTTAGAAATTGAAGCGCACAACGAGAACAAGGTAGAATACACGATAGGAAAGGAAATTACTGCTGACAATAGAAGGCGTTTTGAAGATATGTTGTATAAAGAGTATGTAGATGCAATCAGACCAAAAGTACCGAAGCTTAAGAAAGAGATTCGGCTGGTGATAGAAATCAATAAGCCATTTTATTGTGCTCCTAGAAGACTGGCATATACAAAAAAAACTGAGTTACAGAAAGTACTAGAAGAATATTTAACGAAGAATTACATTCGTCCTAGCGATTCAGAGTATGTTTCTCCTATAGTGTTAGTGAAGAAGAAGACAGGAGACCTTCGAATGTGCGTGGACTACAGGAAGCTAAATAAAATGACGGCAAAAAGTAACTACTTACTTAATTGGCGCATTAACCGCATAAGCGATTTTGGCCGAGGTCAACAAAGCACGCCAGCTGTCCCTATCTCATGCTAACTGGCGCCAATTGGAAATCCCAAGTATAGCCAAGTCTTTTTCCACTTGGCTTTTCCAACGCAGAGCAGGTCTTCATTTTCCTCTGCTACCACCCGCGGGTACCTTCAGGGCTGGAGCTATTTCATCCATTCGAACGACGTGTCCTAGCCAGCAGAGCCGCTGATTCTTAATCCGATGCACTATATTTTCGTCATTGTACAGCTTGTACAGGTCATCGTGTTATTTGCCGTCGCAAAGACGCAAAGGTCCATAAATCTTTCGAAGAATCTTTCTCTCGAACACTCCAAGAGGCCTCTCATCTGATGTTGTCATCGTCCATGCTTCTGCGCCATACAATAGGACGGGCATGATGAGAGACTTACAGATTATGGTTTTGGTCCGTCGAGAGAGGACTTTACTGTGCAATTGCCTACTCAGTCCGAAGTAGCACTTGTTGGCAAGAGATATTTTGCGTTGGATTTCAAGGCTGACGCTGTTTTTGGTGTTAATGCTGGTTCCTAAGTAAACGAAGTCCTCTACTTTTTCAAAGTTATAACTGTCAACAGTGATGTTAGATCCCAGTCGTGAATGCGCCCACTGTCTATTTGATGACACTTCGTCTTGCCCTCGTTCACCTACAGACCAATTCGATTCGCTTCTCTATCCAGTTTGGAGAAGGCAGAACTAATTGCGCCGTTGTTAAGGCCGATGATGTTAATGTCATCGGCGTACGCCAGCAATTGCACACTCTTATAAAAGATGGTGCCTGACCGGGGTGCAGTGGTGCTTCTTGGTATGCGGTTACAGTTGCACGGCTGTACTCAATTCCTACTCTTACGTCCACTTTCGTACACCCTGGGCAACGTGAGCAACCCATGTGCGAGATACGGTAACCAACCCGTGTGGAGCCATGGGTCACGGCTAATAGAGAGGGAGCTTTAGTGAAGCCACTCCGACATATTCGGTTTAAGGGTCTACTAAAGTCCGCAGCGTCTGTTCACCAGGAGGTGCGTCTGCCAGCGGGCGTCTGTCTTGGAGCAAGCGGGACGCTATATAAAGGAACTTAAAATTTCCACCCCCAGCAAAGGGGTGTGCGCAGGGCTTGGAACCCGCCACGTAAAAAACAACCTCCAATGAAAAGGACAACAAAGCCTCGGATAAGACCCCCCTTTTTTGATGACGACCACGGCAAACGTATTAAGGACAATGATTTGAGGGCATGCACCTGGAATGTCCGGACCCTTAATTGGGAAGGTGCCTCTGCTCGGCTGGTTAATGTCCTAAGCAGAGCAAAGACATCACCGCCATCCACGAGATGCGATGGACGGGGCAAGGGAAGAAAGTGATAGGCCCTTGCGACATCTACTACAGCTGCCATGTAATGTGAGCGCAAATTGGGTGTCGGATTTGTGGTGGGAGAGAGACTGCGCCGTAAGGTACTGTCGTTCACTCCGGTGGATGAACGTCTCGCCTCAATCCGGATCAAGTGGTGATTCTTCAACATCTCCATGATTGGCGCCCACGCCCCGACGGAAGAGATGGACGATGGGACCAAAGATCGCTTGTACCATCTCCTTGGCCCACGTATGAGCGGTGTCCCCACCACGATATAAAAATCGTGCTTGGTGAATTCAATGCCAAGGTGGGCAAGGAGCGCATCTTTGGTTCCACTGTCGGAAAATTCAGTCTCCACGATGAAACGTCCGATAACGGATTGTGACTGATCAACTTCGCCGGAGCCCGAAACATGGTAGTCTGTAGTACCAGGTTCCAGCATAAGAGAATACATCAGGCTACGTGGCTGTCTCCAGATGGTAAGACACGAAACCAAATCGACCATGTTGTGATAGATGGAAGGCACGCTTCCAGTGTCCTAGATGTGCGCACGATCCGAGGAGCCAACATCGACTCGGATCATTTTATTGTGGCAACCAAGATCCGCACGCGCCTCTGTGCAGCAAAAAGGGCACGCAAATGGACACAAGGAAAGATCGACGTCGGAAAGCTGCAATAGCAACAGACAGCCACCCACTTCGCCACTCGACTTGCACTCCTGCTCTCTGAGAGCAATAATCAACAGAATGATATTTCCGAGCAGTAGAATCATATTTCTCGTTGTCTACATACCGCCGCTGAAGAGTCCATCGGATATCAGCGAGCCCGAAAGAACAACTGGTATGACGAGGAATGTCGTGCCGCTACGGAACGTAAAGACGCTGCCTACAGAGCCACACAGCGATCAGGCGCAACGCGAGCTGTGCGGGAGCATTATCGTGAGTTGAAGAAGGAAGCAATACGCATTTTTTGCGAGAAAAAAAAGATGCCGAAATGCGTAAGTGCGAGGAGCTTGAGATGCTGGCCAAAAGGAATAGCGCCCGAAATTTTTTTCAGAAAGTACGGCAACTAACAGGCGGCTGATGTCCACAGCATACTTAAATTATGGAGGGAGCACTTCTTCATACTGCTTACTGGAAGCAGCTGCAACAACGATGGAGAAGATGTTGAACCCGAATCCCCAATCAATGATGATGGACGTGATGTACCATCACCCGACTATGACGAAATTCGGAAAGCGATAACACGGCTGAAGAACAACAAAGCCCCCGGGGCTGACGGGTTACCAGCTGAGTTATTTAAGTATGGCGGAAAGGAGCTGGTTAAGTGCATGCACGAGCTCATCTCTAGAATATGGTCGGAAGAACGTATGCCTGCTGATTGGAACTTAAGTGTGCTCTGCCCACAAAGAGGGTGATCCTGCAGTCTGTGCCAATTATCGAGGGATTAGTCTTCTTAACATCGCCTATAAGGTTCTGTCAAGTGTATTGTGTGAAAGACTTAAGCCCACCGTCAATGAACTGATTGGGCCTTATCAGTGTGGCTTTAGACCTGGTAAATCTACCACCGACCAGATACTCACAATACGCCAGATCTTGAAAAAGACCCGAGAAAGAAGAATCGACATAAACCATCTTTTTGTCGACTTCAAAGCCGCCTTCGATAGTACGAAAAGAAGTTTCCTATATGCTGCAATGTCTGAATTTGGGATGCCAGCAAAACTTATACGGCTATGTAAAATGACGTTGAGCAACACCACCAGCTCCGTCAGAATTGGGAAGAACCTCTCCGAGCCGTTTGATACCAAACGAGGTTTCAGACAGGGTGACTCTTTGACGTGCGATTTCTTTAACCTGATGCTGGAGAAGATAATTCGAGCCGCAGAAAAGTAACTATCCTATACCTTTAATATATGATCTTTTAGACAGGTTAGCGAATAAAAAATTATTTACGAAGCTAGATCTGGAAAATGGTTTTGTTCATGTTTTCGTTGAGAAACAGTCAATAAAATATACTGCTTTCACAACACCCTTAGGACTATATGAGTTTTTGCGCATGCCTTTTTGCTTAAGAAATGCACCAGGGACTTTTCAGAAGTTTGTTAACAAGGTTTTCGAAGAAATGATACGAGATGGTGAGGTTATAATATACCTTGACGATATTATGGTGGCAACGGAAACTTTGGACCAGTACATTCGTATATTAAAGAAAGTTTTTCAGTGTTTAGTTCAGAACAAGTTAGATTTGCGGATGGAAAAGTGTACTAAAGGCATTAGGACTGACAAAAAAGGTTTGCAAGCGGTCGAAAATTTTGCTGTGCCCACAAAAACGCAAGAAGTACACAGCTTGTAAAAATGTCTCAATAATCTCTAAACCGCTCTATGACCTTTTGAGAAAAGAAGAGAAATTTATATTTGGTCAACAAGAAATAGAGGCCTTTGACTTACTCAAAAAAAAAGTTAGTAGAGGCTCTAATATTAGCAATTTACGACCCAAATGATATTACCGAACTCCACTGCGATGCAAGCGCCTTAGCATTTGGGGCAATACTATTTCAAAGAAAGAAGGACCAAAAACTACACCCTGTATTTTATTTTTCGAAACGCACAACCGATGTTGAGTCCAGATACCACAGCTTCGAGCTTGAGACTTTGGCAATAATATATGCATTGAAAAGATTTAAGGTATACTTGCAGGGTATTAAGTTTAAAATTGTAACAGACTGTAATTCGTTGACTTTAACTCTCAACAAAAAGGATATTAACCCGCGAATTGCAAGGTGGGCCCTGGATCTACAGAACTACGATTACGAGTTAGAGCACAGGGTAGGTAAAAGAATGCAGCATGTGGATGTACTCAGCAGAGTTAATAATGTTCTGACAATTTTCACAAATACGTTCGAAGAGAACTTAATTATATGCCAAAATAAAGATGAAAAAATTAAGAACATTATGGAAAAGCTAGAAAACTCTGAAATTAAACATTTCGAAATGAGAAACGGTGTAATTTATAAGAAGAACAGTGGTAATTTATTTTTTTATGTACCGGAGGCAATGGAAAAATACGTTTTATATAAATATCACGACGAGATGGGTCATGTCGGCGTTGAAAAGGTCGTAGATACAATAAAAAACAGCTACCGGTTTCCAAGTGTTAGAAGAAAGGCAGTTGATCACGTTGAAAATTGCTTAAAGTGCATAGCGTCCTCTACAAAACACGGGAAAAAAGAGGGACACATTAATATGATTCCAAAGGGCAACAAGCCGTTTGAAATGTTACATGTTGACCACTACGGTCCCATTTATAGTAGCAACACGAAATATAAAAACATTTTGGTAGTAATACATAGATGGGTGCACAAAATACGTTCGACTATATGCAGCAAAGACTACAGCGTCGAAAGAGGCAATAGCGTCGTTAGAAGATTATTTCCGTGCGTATAGTAGACCAAAATTTCTGGTGCCAGATAGAGAAAGATGATTTCGAAGATTTCTTAAAGACAAATAAGGTGGCGACTAACTCTCCGCAGGCCAATGGACAAGCTGAAATTGTAAATAAAAGTCTAGGGCCAATGTTAGCAAAAATGATCGGTTCAGAACAGAAAATTTGTTGGCAAAAAGTTTGAGAAGACATAGAATATGCAATTAATAATACAGTTCATAAATCGGTAAACGAACACACTAGTGTGATGTTGTTCGGAGTCAGACAAAAAGGCAAAGTTTTAGATACACTTAGGGAAAATGTTTTAGAAATAATACAGAAGCCGGACGATAGGTCAATAAGTGAGATAAGATCTCAGGCAGAAGTTGTAGAGCAGAAATCACAAAGCAATAATAAAAAATACACGGATTCTTAAAGATTACAAGCACGTAAATTTGGAGTAGGAGACTATGTTGTCGTAGGAAACGCCAGCTCCCATATTGGAGCGTCAAGTAAATAAATACCAAAGTTTAGAGGGCCGTACAGAATATCCAAAATTTTAGAAAATGATCGGTACTTGGTAAAAGATGTTGAGAATTTACAACAAACACAGATACCCTACAAGGGTACTTGGTCTATTACGAATTTAAAACCTTGGTTCGAAAGCGAAACAAAGATTATATAAAAAAAAAAGAATAGTTGTTGTATAAATAACGTAGAATCAGGAGATTCTAGTTGTCAGGATGGCCGAGTTGTAAGCATGAATAGTAGTTAGATGTCAGCGTGGACATAAAATACGCATTAGCCTTGAGCGATAGTGTAATAGTCTGTAAGCATTTACGTTCACACAACTACGTAACTAGCTTTAAGCGATAATGTAATAGCACCTATGTAGCTAGCCTTAAGCGATAATGTAATATTCGTAAGTAAGTTGGAAAGTGTGTTCACACCCTAAGTTTATCCGGTTTGCAAAGAGTGCAGATAACGACCATTTCTAAAGAACAAAGAAACAGAATGGCTGACTTTTGATTGAACCACGAAGCCGAACAGACGTTTTTTATTACAAGTTGTGCGTTTTACAGTTGTCAAAAAATTGTTTAATATAATCAAGATGAAATAAAAATACCCATCATGATTCAATTATTAAAGGTTGTATAACTAATCAGCTTTCTCCCTTACTCTTTACAAATCTTTTAGCTGATTTAACATAGTTGCATTTTCTAAGCATGACTTTGTGTGAATTTTAAAAAAAAATTTCAAATTCTGGTAGAAAGTTAAGAAAATAGGAAATTGACATCACTGCTTTATTTTGAAGGTTTGACTTTTACTTATGCGTTAAAATTTGTTTGCCAATTGCGTGAATTGAGTAAGTATTTTATAAAAATACAGATATTTGAGATAAAATAATACATTTTGCATTCATAAGGTCATAAAATCTCGTTAGCTGCTTTCTCCACAGAGTTGTGCTGTTTTCGAACAGTTGTTGCTTTTTTCTTGGCCAAAGGTGTATGTATTAAAGTAAGTTGCAATCCTGCTTTTTTACAATGAAAATGTTGTTCAACCTTTTCTCTACAGGATTTCTTGCTTATAAGGGCTGGTTTATCCATCTCTGGTTAAGTACTTATCTGAGCAATAAGAGCCGGTTAAGGCCATTTGTAAGAAAAGTAAGCGCAGAATAGTAGCCCACAACTTGTAATTTTAACCGAAGATGGAAAAGCCGGGCCTAAGAAGCGTACAATTTTTGTGCAAACATTTGCCTTACAGGTGTGTATCTGCCCGAGTGCAGCACCCGTACACATACAAGTAAGTGCAAACAAAACGGTCACATTTACATTTAAAAAATGTGTGGATCCGTTTTCCTGTCAGAGTGTTGCACTGCATTGGCACACGTTTATCAGTGTGTTCCTGCCTGAGTGCGGTACTCTAATAATTTTTTATAAAAATATATAAAAAAAAAAGTTTACAAATTTTGAGTTTATTTGAATAAATACTTGTTTCGTATAAAAATATTTTGAATATTCTTTAGCTCTTAACAAAAAATATATAAACTTCAGGACCTTTTGTCGAGTTTTTGTAAATTTTTTTCAATACCTAATGCTTCACGAAAAAATTAATATCTCAGGTCCTATAAGGAGACTTACCTTTAAAAATTGGTCAGTTTATTCTTTGATATACGCTATATCACACATATTTTTAAAACAACTTTTAAATCGTGTAAAACTGTTTTTTCAGTGAATTTATTTTTTTTTTAGCAGACTCTGTCTATAAAAAAGAACTTAATCATTTTTTTGATTGAACTCACATTTTGCGAGCTATGACGTGATAAACAATGGCTTACATTGAGACACCTTACACTTTTAAAGTTGCAACACTTTTGAAAACAATTTTTTTTGCTATATATTGCGTTTAAAGATATTTTAGAACCTCCTCTGCAAAATATCCTTAATGCATACGTACCGTAATATATATGTGGTACTCGTATTTTGCAGAGCAATAGCGGACGAAATATAGCTCCATGTCCAATGAACGTTTTTGTCGGAGTTTGGAGCTTCTCAAATTCAGCGAGTTTTTTTTTAATATTTCCACCTCTGCGCCTCGAGAACTGCCGCGACAAAATTTTTTAGAGTATAAAGATAGTTTAAGAAATGCTTTCGAGGGAAATTTTCTTTATATTTACAAGGTTAACTTTTTTGATGTAGGTATATTGGAACGATTTTCCGGCATCCCTTATAAAATTTGATTTGTGACATACCGGTTTCGGCGTTGTGCCATCTTCAGTGTCGTTTTCGAAGTATCCACCCTGTCGGAAAATCAGTCAACTTTTTTGTTGATTTTGTAATCGGAAATTGCTTTTAAAAGCTATTTAAAAGCCGGTGTAAAACTTTTTGCATAATATCATAATGTGTACCAATTTCTCCAAAATATAATAATATATAATATAATTTTGGCGCGTACACTATATAGCTCAGTGTTTGGCCGAGCTTCTCCTACCATTTGTAGTGTGCGTCTTTATATTATACCACAAATGGAGGGACCTACGCTTTTGTGCCGACTCCGAACGGCAGATGTATTTAATGAGAAGCTTTTTCATGGCAGAAATACCCTCGGAGGTTTGCCATTACCTGTCGAGGGGTGACCGCTATTAGAAAAATTTTTTTCTATTATTAAGATTTTGCTTGCCCTGACTGAGATTCGAACCTCGAACTCACCAACTCGACCACAGCGACCTCCAAATATATTTCGTTTTTATTAAGTTTACATTCTACCATCAATAACCTACTTGGTGTACTTTTCTTAAAGTACAAAAAGGATGTACTATATGTCAAACGTCAGAAAAAAAAAATAAAAACTTAATCTTAAATAAGACAGAAATTTAAAAACAAAATACAATAAAAGGATGTTGACGAAAAACTCTATAATACGAAATAAATATATCCCTAATGTTATTACTTTTATACTACCCTTTGGTTGGTTCTTTAATTTTTTACTTCTAAGTGAGCTTATTAAATTACTAGATTAAAGGAATTTCATGACATTTCTCCTTTATCGGTCGTTCAAGACAATGTTCCTAGAACATCAAAATTAAATTTCTATGGTAACAATTAAAAATTAATAGAACAAAGGTACCAAATTATTCCTAAAATATATTTAAATGTTTTAATTTTTTTAGAAAATATATTTTGACTGTTATAAACAAGGAATGTGACTTTTTTACACATTCATTTTAGATATAATTTGTTAAGTTTTTTTATCCGTTATATCACAATACTTTCCTTCACCTCTTGCGCTCTTGAAACGCTACTTACCCGCATCCATGCCACGAATAACATTTTATTACTGAACATTAGTACTCCCATTTGTCTATCTCTAGTAGTGCTAACTATTTTCATTTAATTTCGCCACGTTGAACAGCAGATAGAGAAAAAAAAGAAAATGAAAAAACTACTTGCATTCCATTTCAAATTTTTTTTTCCGTAAATTCTTCGAAAATTTTTGCGTGTTGTATTCTTCCATTTTTTCCGCACCACCAGAGACACTTAATCCGTCCTTTTTCTAGTTTGCTCCACTGAATTATTTTATTCAATGTTTTGCGTGCAAATGACATGGGACTTAAGTGTAGAAGTATTCAAATGCTTCCGAAGTAGTAAAAAAGCACAGAAAATAACACACAACAGCTAAAAATTTCAAATTAGTATAAAGTAGTTAATAACGAGCAGAAAGAAAAGGTGGGAAAAATGTGAGAAGGCATGAAAAAACTAACGTTAGAAGTAGCCTAAGGAATTTTAAGGACAGGTTGACACAAAACTGTTACACTCGAAGTTGCTTTCTTTAGAGCTATCAGTGAAAGAAAGGGGATAGAATTGTATATTGCCTACGTGCTTTTCGTGCGTAATTCGGTATGAAGTACTTCTGTTTTGAGTTTAGTGTAGAAAAACCTTTGTACTGATAGGGTTGCTATACCTACATGAAAAACCATTTGCTAAGGCTTCTGTAGTAAGAAAAAGGTATGAACTCTTGTCGCCTTAAGTATAGCTAGAGACAAATCAGCGAGGTTTTTAAGATGCAACCTGCGAATGATATTATTGTAGGTTTTGCTGGAAGTGAACTATCTCAATAAACGGAAATGTCGATATTTATTCTTAGAAGCGAAACTGGGAGATTTAGTTTACAAGGTGGTAAGATAAACCCCATTACTGATGTGACGCATGTTTATATTCGACCAAAGGCAATCCATAATCCTGTTTGATATAAGATTTACTTAAATTATACACAATAAGAGTTCCGATTCCCATTTCAAATCTCGCATCTGAGATATTTTAAATAATAGCTAACCACCTAGGGAGAATTATCAAATAATATAATGAAGAAAATTAAAAAAAAAAATGTTCACCAACTGCAGCAATAACTTAGTATCCTAAGTATCCTGAACCGCCTCTTTCTTTGAGCCTTAAACAAATATGCCTCTCCTAACCGACTGGCTTAAGTTTTGCTTTCATACTTTGAGTTGCATAATCATCAACAGAACTATCCTGCTGTTGACATCTTGCTACTTGTGACTCCCTCCATAACTTCAGCTGTTGTTCTAACAGTTCAAGTAACTATTTTAAAACCGACAGGTCAACTCCAGCGGTCAACAATTTTACATACCAAATTAAGGCAATATATTTCTATTTAAAATGACAAAAACGAGGATTTCAACATTCATGCAAAAACTTTGCTATGTCCTGATGAAATGAGAAACACTGCTTTCTACAAAAGCCTTCAATTAATATGCTTTTCAAAAAAATCAAAGGGGTCGATTTGTGCGAAAAATGCGAAACAAAATTTGAAGACCTGTTTTTGAGCACTAAAAAAATGTTATTCTACTTGAAAATATTTTTATTGTAAATAAGGGAAAAAATCCTGTAAGAACCATAATAACGATTGTTAAGTTTGTACTTAATAATCAAATATTGCTTAAAGGTTTGAGCCCCTATACAACTGCAACCTTCCATAATTACCTCTCCCCCATTTGAAAAAATGTTGTGAAGAAATAACACAAAATGTTAACAAAGTTACGATGAAATCGGTCGCATCAACTTTTTGAGCGGCTTCCTATGACACATTTTGCCCCATATACTACTTAATATAAACGATTTCTCCTTTGGCGTGAAAAAAATCGCTCCTTCACCTGTGTGACTCATTACACTCAAAGTTTTTGGCTTAACGCATTTTTTTGCATTATTGTTTGCTATCGCCATTATGGAATAGCTTTAGTATACACAGCGTTGGATACTAAAACTAGAATGGAGTAAAATTTCCCCGCAAAGATTAATAAAAATTAAAAAAAAATAAAATTACAAAAATTGAACGAATAATGAGATCAAAACAAAATGACAAGCAAAAATTTTAAGTTCGCGGTTGTATATAAATGGATTTGTGCAAATTTATATTTTAAAAAAACAAATACTTTAAAGAACTTCTAATCATAGGTAATTGATTTTTTATCGATATATTTATCGCTATTAATGTGACATTTTTTTTTTAACTTTCGATGTATTTCCTTTCCATAAAATTTTCATAATATAGAATATATTTTGTTCTCGGTAGCAGCAGTTTTCTATTTTCAATGCTTTGTGTCTGATTATTCGAAATAAATGAGGTTTTTTGTTTGATTCCAAAAAATTGTTGGCATACGAAAGAGAAAACAAAACTATATCTTGAAAAGGAAGAAACATCGTTGATATCTAACATTTGGTCTTAGTTGTTCGTTATAAAAATATTTTTAACGATAATGTGCAGTCTTCAATATATAATTATTTACATTTGTACTTATCGTGGCTACATATGTACAAGAACATAAATTTTTCGTTTGTGAGCCTGTGCGGACGTACCCCCCTTCAATTCGATCCTCTAAAAATAAATACATTTTATAACGTCTTAAAAACCGGAGTTTCAATCTAAAGGTGAAAGTAGTGCGGATACAGTGAAAGTTGTGCGGATATAGTAAGTTCTTATATATATACAAAAGGTGAAAAGAATTCGTGTTCAACATATAAGAACAATATTGTAATTTGAATAAATAGATTTAATTACTGAGTATATATTGATCAATTTGTGGTACAATGTAAATTATTATTATATTGCTCAATTTTACTTTTATTATTATTATTATTATTATCATTATTATTTTCACTTTATTTTCTCTTTACTTACGCTCATATTTCTCACTGCCTGCATACTTTTCTTACGACTACTTTTTCTATATTCATTTTCGACATACACATTTTTAATTATTGTTGTAAGGGTTTTTTTTATATATGTTGTTTTTACGAATAAATAAAACGCATATTATTTAATGCTATGGCCAAGAATTTAGCTTTATTATAAATATAACGGCTTATCATTATATTTTAAAAATGATTTCGGGCAAGTGACCATCGCGGCTGGCTCCAATAAATTCCCATTTTTGACCTCTTTTTGCAAAATTGGGGCCGTATGTCAGCAATAACGCGGCGAATATTCTCTTTCAAAGCGTCGTGAAATGGCAAACCAAACTGAGTCATAAAAACCAACTTCGAAAAAAGTATTGCCTCATTGAAAACCACACGTCTAAAAAAAACACCCTTTAGTTATCAACATTATTTATATACGCACAAAATATTGATTCTATTATTATTCTAATATCAAAAACATGATGGTTATTTGCTATTTCTTTGTCATACTAAACCATGATTCAATAATAAAAGGTTCTGTAATAAAGCAGCTTACTCTTTCCCGCATGACAAAACGGCTTCTTAACTCATGAAGAATGTTGCATATTCTGCAATTTTGATTTGTAATAGTAGTATATTGTAAACTTCTTCATACTAAAAAACAATGACTCGTATGTCATATATATACATATATATTTTTAATTCATTGACATTCGATTTTGTAATTGCGTGAATATGGGTAAGGGTTTTGTAAAACAATAATGTTATTTCATAATAAATAATAATTTTTCATTTAAAACATTAAATATATCTTATTTGAGTGTAATTAACCGCAGCACATTGAAAACGAAGCCTTCTGTGCGATACTATTTTAACATTGGCATTTTCTGGCCGAGAAGCTAGTGAGTAAATACCATTTGGTTTTTTATTTGATAACATCAATGTCCATTTATTTGCTGAATACCTTGCCCCAGTCAAAGCAGCGGGATATATTTATACATATGTATCTCCATCGCCGATCGAATAAAGCTTTGTTTCCTGCAGAATATTTGTAGCAGTCGATTGTGAGTTTTAACATAACGACAACGAATACACACACACACACGTAAGTCAATTGAGATAAAGCGACTGCAACTATAAGGAGGTATTCTAATAAGTAAACCTTTTTATTTACAGGTTCCTTCGTAAGTGCTTCCTTGCCCTACTGCAAAGCCAGCGTCTTCGTAGTTTTTTTTCTGCCTCAGATGCACATACTCGTACAAACACGTAAATAAAATGTTATAGCAACTGCAAATATTTGGAGAAGTTCTAATAATAAACATTTTTGTTATTGTTTGGCCATATAATTATTTTGAGCTTATGGATGATCGGTTATTGAAAAAATTGTTAGGCAAAAATAATTAAGTACCGACCCAAGGCGGATTTAACAAGTAACCTGATTGGAGTTAAACATTTGATTTTTTCATTCATCTTAATTGTCAAACTTTGTTTTCATTCAATAGAAACCTAGAGTTCCGAAATAGAAATGTTAATTTTGTATTTAATTATTTGGGTGGATTCAATTTGTGAATTGTTTGTTTTCATTAGATTTATTTGATAGTTCTTATTGACAATAAAGATATATCAAAAAATCTAGCAGGGTTGCAATTTCTCTAATGCGGTAACCTGTTGGATCTGCCTTGTACCGACCTTAAACAGGAGATCTATGTATAACTATGAAAAACATACATATGTATGTTTATTGGTAGCAAACTATTTAAAATTATTTATTATTGTTTTGAAATAGAAAAAGTAATATTTAAAGAACATTTCAATATGATATATTCGAAAAGAGCAATTCACTGCCATATTATAAAAAAAAAAAATTTTAATAATTATAAAACGAAAAATGGATTTTTTAACTAAAATTAAAAGCAAAGAAATACTTTTGACTGCATTAGATGTACAAATAAAGATATAAAGAAGAGGACCATATTGAGCACAAACTTAAATGATGACATTTTCTTATTGAACTTAACCATATAACCTTATTCTCTCAAGTGTTTTACAAAATCCTTTACATGCGTTTTTGAGGCGTGTATAACTGAACAGTTTGCTTGTACAATAAGTATAATAAATTGTGTCCTATATTGAAAAGGATATTAAAGTTTTATAACGACATACTTAGCAATAACGTTCAAAACTACCGTCCCATCTGCAAACTATCATGCATACCTAAATTCTTCGAAAAAAGTACATATCACGATATCAGCATGGCTTTATAAAAGGTAGATCAAAAATTACAAACTTGTCATTATTTTCTTATTTTGTCCTGAAACATCTTGAATGTGGAATGCAATGTGATGCGGTATTTACTGACTTTGCGAAAGCGTTTGATAGGGTTAACCATAGTGTTTTACTCGATAAATTAGATCAGATAGGACTCCATTCGAACTTTCTCAAATGGTTCACCTCTTATCTGACCAAAAGAACTCAGTTCGTTCACTTTAATAACACTAAGTCAGATGTGATATATAACTCTGATCTGTCACGTATTTATGAAAAAAAGGATTTGGGTGTTACATTTAACAACAAGATGTGTTTTTCTAAGCACATTTACTTTATAATTGCCAAATCTAGGTCGATGCTTGGGTTTGTAATAAGAAATTCCAAGGAACTGCAAATCTATACTTCTCCTTTGTTAGATCCAACCTTGAGTATTGTAGTATAATCTGGGATCCTCACTATACCGGATATTCATTAAGAATCGAAAAAATTCAGAAGCGTTTCACCAGGTATGCTATTCAGAGCCTCAATTGGAATGGTAACGTGCCCGAGTATCGAAGCAGGTGCCTCTTACTCGGACTGCCAACATTACAAACGCCTAGGAAATTTTATTCTATAATGTTTATAAGAGACACAGTGACAGACCGAATCAACTGCCAATTTTTGCTGGAGCTAATCACTTTTAATTGCCCCACGCGTGACCTTAGGTCCTCTTATACATTTCGTATTAATCTTCGAAGGACCAACTACTCATTAAATGAACCGCTCAATCGCTGTCTTAGGCACTCGAATACGATAGGTAGCCAGTTGGACTTTTTTTCGGAAAGTAGGGATAGTTTTAAGAATAAATTAACTGCACTACATGAAGCGAATATAGCTTATAATTAAAACTAGTTATAATAACGGACATAGTTCTAGTAATCTATATGTGTACAACCAATTGATGAAAGAAATAAATAAATTTTAAAATAATATAGAATAAAATAAAAATATGTCGAGCGAAGCATTATAGACCAGAAATTATGAAAAAAAATTTGAAAGTTATAAATTTTGATTACTCAAAAACTAGGTCAATATCCATTACCCTAAAATTGTCTGCCTCTCCACTCCAAAGAAGCAATGCCTATTTCGAGGACGAATTTGAGTCGTTCGCAGATCTAGATGCCTTTTAAGAGTCCCTAAAGTGATATCTTAAAATTGTTTACTGCTATTGAGTTTAAATGTTATTATAATAGACAAATGCTAGCAAATAAAACTTTTATGCATAGCTATTTATAAAGTACATATATATGTACATCTCTCCTTAGAAAACCTAAGTGTTCCAGATGCAGGAGATAATAGATGTAAAGCATGCACTTAGGCGAATAATCCAAATGCATTTTACCGCATTTTAACATTAACCTAGCAAAATTTTTGGCATTACCACAAAAATGGGGTGATTGGAGTCCTTAAATAATGTATAGCCTACATAAATGCAGCAGCACTTTATATAAAGAATGCGCGTTTGCTTCATTTGTGCGTTTTTAAGCATCTAAGTTTTACCGCATTTCAACTGCAAAACTCATAAATACTCAATAGGACTACATTGTATTGTATAAATGTCTATTGAAATACGACTAAAATGCGGCAATGATCATCAATCGTAATCACACAAATCGCAAATAGCAAACGCCAAGTAACGAAAAGGACAAAACCAATAAGTCAAAAACAGAAAAGACAAAGCTTGGTTGACTCTTGTATTTTGCTGTCCAAATGTCAACTCACCGTGGGCATGTGTGCGATTGTGCATCAAGTGTTGCAAGCAGACACATTTATACAAGTACACATATGTACATACACATACACTGAAAATAGCGGCAATTGTTTCCGAATGATTGTCGGTTTGCGCTTTCGTGCTACGTGGCGCTTACCAAAGTGTTGCATATTTTTAGGGTCAGTTGACTGTGCTTTGTATTTCTTTGCTCTCCGCAAAACACTTTGCAACCTTCTTTCGGCATTTCTTTTTTTTTTTCCTATGAAACAAATGTAACGAGCGTCATTGTGGGTATTGAGTTAAAGAGCGCATGTTGATTCGTTGGACTCTTTGCTTTTAATGCGCGCTCTCTCTCGTTCTCTTGATAAATCTCTTTCTTTCTCTATCTCTACATCTCTTTTTACCTCTCTTTCTTCCGCTCTTTTAAAATTAATATAATTTTTCGAGTTCTTGCTCACCAGGTTGCTTCCGAAGCATTTTTAAAATCAATTATTAGCGGCGAATTTTCGTATTTACTCTCTTTGCTGCCAATGCTATGATAAACAAAACTGACCTACATTAAACTTATCGACATATGCAAGGTTTGAGGAAAGGACCTCTTTTAGAACTCAAGGTCAGAAACATGCTTTCTAATGTATGGTGAACATGTTAAAAATCGTTCATCTTCTTAAAATAAAATTCCAAAAATATTTGTTTGTTAGATTTGTATTTATATATGTAAGAAACATAAAATTTAAATAATGATATATATGTACATATGTACCTACTATATATACAATTTTAATAATTTTAAATGATCATGATAGTTACTATTCTTACATATCTTTAAAATTTGAATAACGTGGTACATATACTCGTACATATGTACATACATTTAAATTTAAATTAATCAGACACAGCATTAAACTTGGTTTGTTCTTGTAAGCACTTTTAAATTTTTGTTTACATTTTTGGAAATTCACTCCCATTTACAAATAATTTCGTTAGGAAATATAATTTACACTTGGAAGAAGTAGGCGGCAAAAATTCGTCAGTCGTAATGGCAAGACAAAACTGCAAAATATAATAACCGTCGAAGAAAAAATGGTACAATGAAAAAATAAGAATGTGAATGTCCACATTTCGAGTCAATAATGGATTGAACGTTTAGAGTTAAAAATACTTTGTTTAAGCAAATTGTTCGCAAACAGTTGCAGAAATGTCTCCAATATTTTTCATTTCTTAGGTTTGTATTCTTACTGAATGTTAACAGAAAAGAGCTGACAGAAATTTAGAATCGAATTTAGAGCCATTTTCATAATGAATAATTTAAAATAGGACTTTATCAATTTTTTTCGGAGAACTAGCTCAAAAATGAAAAAGAAGCAATTTCAATGCAACTATGGAATATATTCGCTCTCAATGACCAATTTTCCAATGTACGGAAAATATTTTCGGGATGCCGCCTTGCACCAATGAAAAAACCTAAAAATTAAAAATACATTAAAAAAAATGTAGATGCTTTAGAAATCGAATTTTTGTATTCAGGTATATATTAATAAAGCAATAACATCAAATCTAAATTATTTTTTGCACAATATGTATTGCATTTGTGACCTGATCTAAGGAGTATGGTACAAATTATATAAGGTTGGTGTATCAACAAAGGTTAATAGAATATTCAGATAGTAGTTTAATTAGATCTTCATTTAAATTCCCTTCTTGTGTTAAAATATGTATGAACATACATACATAAAACAAGTAAGGAAAGCTAAATTCGGGCGAAACCGAGTTTTATAAACCCTCGCAATGTATTTTTGTTTGGGTGGTGCCCATAATTTCAAAAAAACCCCGTTTCTTTGTTTCAAATCGCAGCTAGTATTAAACTTTACTCAATTTCTTCCAATAAATACGGAAAACCAAGTTTTCTGCATTTTTAAAATTTCCCTTACATGGAATTTGGGCGTGGTTATGGTCCGATTTTAAAAATTATTGACGGTAATGCTAATGGTATCAAGGACAATACGTTCACCGAATTTTGTGGCGATACCTTACATAGTTATTGAGATACTTACAGACGTTTTTTTATAAGTGGGCGTTGTAACGACCATTTTTAAAACTTTCATAAAATTCAAACTTCTTAATTAACTATCTCTCCAAATATCAAATTTTAATTAATATGTTCCAATAGATAAAGAAAAAATTGTTAACGATGATAACAGTTATATTAAGGAAAATTTGATCACCAAATTTTGTGACGATACCTTCCACCGTTATTGAGATACATACATTTTTTCCTAAGTGTGCGTGGCAACGCCCATTTTTCAAAATTACATCAATACCTAATTTCTTAGTTCGAAATCGCTCCAAATACCAAATTACACTCAATTTTCTTTAATGGATACCGAAAAAAAGGAGTTTTTGAATTTTTCAAAAACTTCCGTTACATGAGAGGTGGGCGTGGTTATTGAACGATATTGATCATTTTCAATACCAACCTAAAGAGCAATCTATGTACCAAATTTCATTGAGATATATCAATTTCCACTCAACAGTCAGGGCTTAATCGATTCCCCTTTTCATTCTGATCATTACTTTCGGGTATAAAAATATGTAATAGTGGTGTTATTTTCTAAATTTTCATGTATCAACTCTTCACGAGAAAGGGTATTCAAATAATTTAGGTTGGGTTCAATGTCCAATAAATAAATTTTAGCAAAAAATATTACACGTTGAAGAACTTTGAAGCCCTAATTAGACTTGCTATAAGGTTATTTGCAACAAAAAAGATATGCCTGATCGCAGGTGTAACGATGCACACCCCGCAGTCTGAAATCAATGAAGTGATGTGTAAGCAAACAATAATACAATAATCGTTTTCCATTAAGTAATTGTTAAATTTTTTTTTGTTTTTAAATCTGTACGAATATCTGTACATGAGTATTTGTTTACAAATTCAAGCATAACTTAGCATTACTATCATCGCGAATTCATTTAAATAAAACTGTAACAATGGATTTATAGTTCTCATGCTCACTCCACCTTATTAAATTTATTAAACCTCTTTACATTCCTCATGCTTTTCTCTAAACCAGTGCTCACTAAATCAAGAATACTTTTCTTCTCTTCAACAACTCAGGTGGTTCGCACAACACTCGCTTCTAAAAATAAGCGCTCTCGCTCGCTTACAACTCTCTTAGTAGTCACTCACACAATGGTTAACTCTTACAACAACTGCCAATGAATTGCAAGTCCGACGACTGCTTTCGTCCAATTGGTAAGTGAGTGTCGACTAACAGCGCAACCGATTCGTGGATTGGTTTTACTAAACGTTTTTTCGACAAATTTCACTCACACAAATAAGCGTAATGTCATTGAATTTAGAAGCGAATTGATGCTTCGGCTGATATTTTCGAAGTTTCGTTCAAAAATACTTTTGCATTTAAAGTTCGCCTGTTTTAGCTTGCTTGCTTTTTCGCTTGTTTTGTTGGTTGGCCGAGCAATCGGTTTACCGCCGGTAAAACTTTGCCAGACAGCAGTCGCTTGTCGCTTGTAGTTTTTAGTTTGATTTTGGCGTTCATCGAAAATATTTGTGTAACGGTGTATCTAAGGTCGTTGTATTCGTTTGAATATATTGGTGCGTATTTTGAAGCCGGTAAAAATATCGAGGCGGAAAGTCAAAAGATGTTTTGTATTTAGACCACGATAATGAAACCTAATACCAAACTTATAGAGACATATGGTAGTGGTGTTATTGAAAGAAAGTATGCTTTGTAGAAAGTATGCTTTGTCACAAACCGTTGCAAATGAAGAATCGTAAATAATTTTAAACATTGTTATGTCGTTCACAACAATACTGCCGACACGTATTTATGTCGTAAAGATTTAACGGTTAAATAAATGCTTAGGCTACTTGCAAACAAAACCAACTCTTTTTAATATGTAAAAATTTATAATATGTCTTGTACGTTACCTAAGAAAAATATATTTTTAGTCGTAGAAAGTTTACGGCATACAACAATATGAAGATAACGACACTCTTGTGAATACCACATCACAACTCTGTGACATTCGGGAAACTAAAAGCTGGCCACTTGTTTCCGCGCCCGCCTCCTTCATCATATTTGATGTAAATATTATCCCGGCAAAAAGGAAATGATAAGAGGCGCGAATATTGAATAACCATATCAATTGGCTAAACCACGAATGAAGTTCACGGCAGCCAAGTCTGTTTCCAGCATTTCAAAGATGCCATGTTTTTGTAAGCTAACACATATTTTTTTAACAATTGATTTGTCTCTTCCCATTTAGCATTCACCTCCTTCAGTATCATTCCAAGATAATTTTCCCAGTTTGTCGTATTTTCTATAAGAAGATAAAATAAACAGAAGACGTTTCCATTGCATGAAATATAAATCTCCGGTTTCTGATTTAGATTCACCTTGTTGAGGAAATATTAAAACACCCAACGAACTAGGGATTTATACGAATCTTTTGCAATTAAGATTGACATATAAATTCAATAAACTTACCAGTTATCAATTTATTCAACAAACCTTGACTGTTATTTTTATATTTAACCCTTTGAAAATTGTCAAAGACCATCTTCAAGCTGTATGTCCGTGTCATTTGGTCTATAGTGGTAACTCCAACTTTGTTTTTGTTGTAGTATAAAATTATTTCAGGTTTCTTTTTGGGTCCATTATCGATTTTCTTGTCATTATGTAAAATACTAAGGTCTTTTTTCCCCGCAAAATAGTATGCTGACTCTGGCTCCCCTGTGCGGAGTTGATAGGATTTTCAAGCCATACCTACTGGTTCTTAGATATGAAAGTTAAATTAGGTTCTCTAATTCTATTTATTCCACTTTCGTCTATGTTTTCAGAATCGGAATCATCAAAGACGCTTATATCTGCAGTCTGCAAGCCCAGAGTTTCAATATCTTTTTCTGGGTTGTCATTCGATGGAGCATACTCACTGTCACTACTGGATTCTATATCACAAAACTCATTTATGAGTGTATGTGGTTAATATATTCATCTCTAATCGGGGAAGTCCCTAATTTAAGCGATTATATTGCATTGGTAACCAATCGCACATATCCATAGGCGGGTATCAGTTCCTAGACACGTGCGCGTTAAAATCAATGAAGCGAAACAGAGAACAAGCAAAAGTTTGCTGCTGTGACTTAAAATACTAGTATTCGTCATTATTTATCTAAGGCCGTGTTCCTACACTCAATCGCTTATATCGTCATTGATAAGGGTAGGACGGACAGTTAGGGCTTAATCGATTTCGCCTTTTGTTCTAAATATTTTGGTATGAATATGTCTTTATATATCTCAAAAAAGGATTAAATTACATTAAAATATATAAAATAAATAAAACGAAAATATGATATTAAGTTATATAAGAAAAAAAAAATATAAATATTATAAAATAATACAACAGTTTATTAAAATAAAATTATTAGCATTATCAAATTTATGTACATTAATCGAATTGAAAAATTTGAAAAATAATAATTATTTCACAATAGAATATTGTATATTAAAATTATTTGTATTTTTTAATAACGAATATTAGTTATTAAGAAAACAATGGAAAATCGCAAAAAATAAAATACAATAAAATAAATCAATTTTAATTTACATTAATAGTTATAATAAATTATAATTAATAATATATAATTAATAAATTATAATGATTATAAATTATAATTTGTAATAAATTAATATTGATTTTAAAATCAGTATACTAAATTTTCATTAGCAACAACAATAGCATTAGAAGTCAAAAGAATGAATATTGATAAAAATATCGCAAAAATTTAGTTTTAAAAAGTTTTTTTAGGAATTAATTACTAACTAAAACTAACGTAGCAGTCAAATAAAATAAAAGCAAATATTTTTCTTAAAATTTCATAAGCAACTGGTTTCCGGTAATACCAAATTAATACATTCTTTCCTAGTTTCATCGAAGCTATACCCTTTAGAAATCTTAATAAACCAACTGTGGTGTGCACCCAGCAAATTCAACGCTTATGAAGCTGCATAATCAGTGTCACCTAAGCGCTTCCTTCATACACTTTTTGTTTTATTTTGCGTTCATTGAATCTAATTAATTCCATTACCGATGGCAAATTTATCTTTATAATTAAAATACAAATTCGTTGGAGCATTGATTTGTAGAATACTAACGAGCCTGAAGTGGCCCCTGTGGTCGAGTTGTTGGCGGTGCGTGCTATAACTTGATATGCCGGTGAGTTCGAATCTCAGTCAGGGCAAGCAAAATATTTATAATAGAAACATTTTTTTCTAATAGCGGTCACAGGTCGGCAGGCAATGGCAAACCTCCGGGGGTATTTCTGCCATGAAAAAGCTTCTCATTAAATACATCTGCCGTTCGGAGTCGGCAAAAAATTGTAGGTCCCTCCATTTGTGGTATAATATAAAGATGCACACCGCAAATGGTAGGAGAAGCTCGGCCAAACACTGAGCAATATAGTGTACGCTCCAAAATTATAATATATATTATGAAGAACAGAAGTGAGAGAGCGAGAAATATAGTATATATATAATATAATTTTGGCGCGTACACTATATAGCTCAGTGTTTGGCCGAGCTTCTCCTACCATTTGTGGTGTGCGTCTTTATATTATATCACAAGTAGAATAAACGTAAATAAAACAATCTTATCTGAAAGAGCAAAGTAAACTCAAAACAAAAAGGCTGCCTACTGTTGGCACTTTTGTTTCGACACCATTGCGTATACTCAACTAACTTCATTGACGCGCAAAATTCGCGCAACTACAGCACAAAAAATGCAACTTGAAAGGAATAATAATGTTGAAGTAACTAGTTGCAATGGGATTTATTTATACGCATCCTGTGCGATTTAACCACTACATTGTAAATATATGTTTGGACGTATGTATGTATGCGAGTACATTTCACTCATTATCTGCAAAGCATTGCCAACTGCGGCAACTGTCCGCATCATCTTGGTACGCTTTTGGACGAGAAGCGGTGGCCAAATGCTACTAACATTGGCTCGTTAAGCGCACATGCGTTGTAGCTTTTAAGATGTTCTTATTCTTTTAAATTGCTCCTTTAATTGTATTCGCCAGTGCTGACTATTTTACATATATAATTATTCCTTTTTTTTGGAGCAAATTAGCAAGAAAACAGTTTTGGTTTTTTTTGCTTCTATACTCGTACTCTTACGAGTATCTAACCTAAGACACTCTATTCTCACAATTTTAATACAATTTTTATTTGATTATTAAAACCTCTTCTGTTTACATTTTAAAGTGCTTTTCTCAGTTTTAGGAGTACTTCCAAAAAGAATATAAAACCACCCAAATGTTAAGATTGGAATGCCATTCTTAAGCCCTTTTTATTTCCTCTTCTTCACAACTCTGTCACACTACATGGACAAGTGGGTGTAGTTCTTTCAGCAGACCTGGACATTTTTTATCATCACTGACGTTATATGATTTTCCGGTTTGCTCCAGCCTTTTTCATTATATATCATTTCATTATAAACTATCATTTGGATAATCTACTCGTTTTATCATACTCCTGTTAAAAGCTGCCACAAAATCTATAAGTTCCCTATTTCCCTCTTGAGCTTGAATTTATCATAAAATATGTGGAGCTTTTCGCGAGACGCTGATTAGAGTAAACTTATGTCAACAACTGTGTTGAAATCTTCATTTTCAGCGCTTCCTTCTATAGTGTTATCCTTTATGGCTAGCTGTAGAGATCAATCTGTCAAGGAATAAAACAATTTATGAGTGCACAAAATCATTAGCTGATCTTTAAAATCAGCACATTTCACAATAATTTTACAAAAGTTCGATTTCAGACAATGATAGAGAGAGAGAAGTTTTAAGATCTCTTGCTCAGGCAACATCCTCGCATATTTTTAAGTTGGTGAATTTGTGCTTTACAATGTAAATTAAATTTATGTTTATTCAATAGCTAGAACACACCGATCTTATTACATTATTAATTAGTATTTCACTTTATGTTTCAGAGTGAATTTTTATTTTTTTGTTGTGCACTGGACCTCGGAAAATTAGTAAGAAAACCTATGCGTGCTCATACTACGACCAATGTAGACAAAAGGTATTGCTGGCGCCTGCGTTAATTTGAAAACACAGATTCGACGGTATTTTCTATTAAAAAAATTGAAGAGCTATATTGATTGCGAGGACTTATTGTTTTCACACATCAAGGTGTTCAAAAAATATTGAGAAGCGCGAGAAGTTAGACATTCATCGATAAACATCAGATGAGCACTTACGATATCGAATGATCTGTAACTCGACATTTATAACATAGACGTAACTCGAAGAGAAATTTCTCGAGTACACCAATTTTAAGCTCTATTTGAGTTTTAGCTTTGGTTATCAAGAAGATAACAATAATAGTTTGTTGACATTTTATTTTTTAATGAAAAATGTATATGGATGATCGCTTAAAGTGAAAATAGATGCATTTTCGCAGCAGTGTGAACAAAGTCTTTTATCGCGCCTCTTGAGCACTAATCGAGAGAAAAGGTTAACGTGAGCAATATAAAATTCATTATCTTAGTAGACAAGGAGATATTTTTGAAAATGCCGCCAAACACAACAAATGATGGCATTGCATTTTTTAAGTATCATTTCCTTTTGGGGATCCGTTTGGGTTTCTTCTGCTTACTAATACAACAAGTTTACTCTCGTTTTTAATCGCGTTCATTTGTATATATTTGTTTTCTCTCCACAGGCTTCGTCATCCCTTACTTCAAATATATGCCAATTTCTTACTGGGAAACTTTGGATTGCGATTAAATACAGGGAACAAAAAATGTAACCATTGGTTTTGAGTCCGCAAGTGGCATGGATAAGTTAGTCACGTTGGTGGAATGTTCCTTTAGATGCAAACCACAATGCCGCAGGTAGCCCACAGCTTCATTACACAGCTGTTCACTTTCGTTAATTTAAATTTCCTTTGCATCAACTTCCAACAAGCAAATTGCGTCCACTTGCAGTTTCTCTGTTAGCACATGCTGTCTTACACCCTCAACTAAACTTGCAACGCTACTTGCTACACATATGAGTGCTTTCAAAATCAGCAAACTTGGCACATTGATTTTTAATTAAACCTAAGCTGCTATTGCTGCTGTTTCTTCTTCATCCTTCTTGCCAGCGCACAAAGTGTTTCTGTACGACTTTCCAGCGAATTTCATAATGCAATATTTACCTCAAAGCGAACCAACATACTTTTTCCAACAAATTTGCTTGCAACACCAAGAATTTGTGCGCCGCCAACCCTCTACATATGCACATACAAATTTGCAGAATTCTTAAAAAAGTGTATATTGGAACTTTGAAGCGATTCATCTATGCGAATGAAATTTCCATTTGCGATAACGGACCATATTTGAAAAGTGTAATGTACGCATAAGTGAAAAAATTTCCCCGTACTTTCTTAATTTAATCTTTTTCCTAACAAAAAAGCAAAACGAATATAATTATACTAATATTTGCCACTGAAAGTCGGAAAGATTCAAGCAAACTTCGAATTCTGTGAGAGTAAACTTAAGAGAATATCGGCTTGTTTGTCATTGCTTTCGCAATTTCTCTCCTCTTATCAAATGCGCTTTCAATTACAATAACAAAAAAAAGCGCATTCCAATTAAACTCAACTTGGAATTTGTCTTTAAACTGCTACTAGTTGCTGGCAGCCGTCGTAAGTTTAACTAGCGCTGTTGGTAATTTTCATATAAAATTTAAATAGACTTTCAGTTTCTCACTTTTTATTTTAGTTTTCCATCTTTTGATTTTTTTTTCTTTTTTATGCTTCATATTAATTTGTTCTAAAACAACTTATGGCATTTTACCCGTGTGCTCGCCTTAATGTTGTAAAATCTCAGCAGAAAATGCTGTCAAACAGCTAACGAGTTGGCTGTCGGTTTCTATTTGGTTAAGCGCCAATAGCGTCGCATCATGTTGAAGCCCTGTCTACCAAAATGAATGCTGTTGCTTTGGAAATTCGCTGTAAATAAAGTATTTGGAAATTTGGACAGTGCAGGCGCGCACTTTACCATCATGAAACCACTCGTAAATTGGCTTAGATATTGAGTTCAAATTGAAATTGAATTATTTTAGTGAAATATCGCTGGCTTAGAGTGAAAACTGTCTGCACAATTTTTTTATTTGATTAATTTTCATGTGATATGAAGGAGGATGTAAATAAATACCGTTATTATTCTCTTCTGTAAAAAAATGTATTTATTTGGTTTAAAGATTTGCTTTACCATATGTTACATATTAATTTTTATTTAAACATTTAATATTATCTTAATTTATATGAAGAGCTTCAACACAGGAACTTATTAACAAGTTTGGCAATTGATTTGTTTCATCTTTTATATTATATAAGCAACTAGCAGATATCCGGCGTGTGCTAGTACGCTAAAAAAAACCAATGCGCCCAAAAAAGAAATATATCTATCTATACACATATATGAAATAGAAAAAATGTTTATGTATGTCCTTTATAGGCGTCAAAAGTACCTAACCGATTTCCATAAAATTTTTACAGAAAGAGCAAGAGTCCGGCTTCACAATTTATAATAACAGATGTAATTTTGCATAAGCTAGTTGCTGTTCCTGAACCAAAAGTGGTTGTTTATTTATGTTTAGGAGTCTAATAAATGTTTCGAATTTTATTCAAATCGGTATGTAAATACGGATTTTAGAAAAACTCTCGGCTCCAGCGCCACCTATCGAGTCTATTTACACACAAAGTATTTATGTTTAGGAGCCTACTAAATGTTTTGAATTTCAATCAAATCGGTCTGTAAATACGGATTTTAGAAATATCTCGACTCGCCCAGTGATTATATGCTATTACTGTAAAAATTTTATTTAAATAGGTTAGGTACTTTTGACGCCTAAAAAGGACATACATAAACATTTTTTCATTAATTTGTTCACTAAGGATTTGGCCCCAAGTTTGCTTCTTTTATGTTCCTTGTTGTTTCCGTATTGCTCACCTGTTAAGTCACATCTATTCTCCCTATGTTAAAGTGTTGATGACAATGTGACAATACTCTGGGTTTGTTTGCATTTGTAAAGATGTTTGATTATAAAGCAAAATCAGTCTTACCTTTAGCAAACTTTAGTTAAACAGACAAACTTTACAAACTTTAGTTATTCAAGCATCTGGCTCATTTCCCAGTACATTTGGATACAAAGACTATTCCCAGCTTTTGTAGTAACCTCCGTTTTTTCGAAGATGCACCGTAGAAGAACAATTCCTATTTGAATTCCCGACTGAGAATGTGCTCTCACGCGTTAGCCAAGTTAGTGCTGGATACTTAAGGATCAGTTGGGTTATGAAAATTATTTCATTTTGCGAATATATACGAATAAACATTTCCACTTTTGGCTGTAATAAGGGGAATAACCTTTGCCTTTCTTCTCTACACACGTTTTTCTTTCAGGCGTGTTTTAGTCATGATTAAGCTATACCAGGTTTGTTAAATAATGACAGCCAACTGTTGATTCTATCTTACAAAAGCTTGCAATAAAACTTGTACAAACTTGCACGAGGACGGCTGGCAATGCACATCACATCAATGAAATCCTGTCAAGAGAGGGTACGTCAACATTTTTATTGTTTGTTAAAAAGCCGGATTGTAACTTTTTTTATACATGTAATTTAAGCCAAATAAATAGCAGTAGCTATGTATAATACAGAGTCTACCGATATTTTAAGACCATATGAATGTAAAACGTATTTTTATTACAAAATATCTGAATATTCATAAAATACTTACTTAATTCACAAAATTGGAGAAAATAATTAAACCGAACTCAAAACGAATCAGTGATTTGAATTTCTTATATTCTCGCATTAAATTGCACAAAAATTACACTTAGTTCAATAAGTTAGATGACTTGTAAAAGGTGAGGGAGAAAGCTGCTTAGTTACCCAACCTTTTATAACTGAATCATTTGTTTTAGTCATATCCGATTCATTTCTGAGTGTTTTAGTCATATTAGATTCATTTCTGACTTGTTATCAGAAGCTTACGTTTCAGGAGAGATGGCTTATAACAGACTAAAGGTTTTAATGTGTTAAATTCATCAAAAATTCAGCGTTTCCAACAATAAAAAACCTGACTTGCTTTAAGCAAAAACTCCTCTAACTTCTGTCGTGTTGTTTTGAGTATTTTATCTTATTCAGGGTTGCAGACAATTTTTAATCCAAGGTCTAAAGTTACTTCGTCTCCGTGGTCCTTGATTGGCGACTCGGGCTTATCATAGAGTAACCGCGGAATGGTGCATTGAGAATTGTATACACTCATCATTTAAGTATGTTATGAAAACCGGTCACTATGTCGGCATTTACACGTTTGCAAGAATACGCCTTCTTAAAAAATAAGATTTCGATATTGAAGGTATACCTTTTATCAAGTTAAAAATTATCTAAATAATGTTCGGAAAATTAATGAGTAAATAGTCAATGGTAACCAATAAAATACTGTTACAAATGGCTATAGAAGTCATATCAATTAATAACTTTATTCCCGAATTAATTCATAACCAAGTTGAGGATTGCTTTAATTTAGATAAATACATATGTATCCAATCGCGATTTATTTAATATATAATACACATTTTTGTACACGCTTTTTATTTAAAAAATTTCTAAATAAAATAATATATATTTAATCGCCTGAATTTACATGTTACCCTGTACGGAGTTAAAAGCAATTGTGTATATTTTATCCCCGATTGGTCTTCAATTTATTTCATAATCGATAATTGCATTGCCATAATTTGTGGCTTGAACTTTTGCACATACATAACCATCTCGAATACACAAAAATTTACAATTTAATTAAAATTTAACTTTTCCTATTTAATTATTTGAATTTACAATAGATTATTTTACAAAACTCAACGATTGCATTCAAAAATGCATGATTTCTAATTTCCGGCTATTTTTAATTGTGCGTCAATAAAATTTGCATACCGAGTTGCATGAACTCATGAATATAAATATTTATTAACACACAAATACGCACAAGTAAAAGGTTACTTATTTGTTTTTATTCCATTCATTATATTTGATTTGCCGCATATTTGAAAGGCATTTCCAACTTCAAATTTGTGGAATATAAATTATGCTATATTGACAAATTAAGCAGAGTTTATTAAATATTTAAATATAGCAAATTCATTTTAATATTTTTTGTATTACTTTGATGCATTTCAATAGCCTAAAAATACAACAGAGAACTGGATGTGAACATTGCGAAATATGTATGTAGATACATAGTTTGGTATTTTTATTAGCAAATTGTTAAATGCATCGAGCAGAAACAAACTTATTTTATAAACACAAATGACAAAACTCATATAATTTAAAATAAAACATGTAATTTAATTATTACTTTCAAACTTTTTAAAATATTTTAATAAGTCATGATATTTAAGAATTTAAATACTTAAATGTAAACGATACGAATTTTCGGCAAGTTAAAACTGTCACTTTATAGAAATTGCTAAAATGGCTTTAATATTAATAATTATAATAATAATTCCAACGGTTTTGATCTATTTATAGCCTCACGACCGACGCAAAGGATGCGGATGCACGACCGACGCACGGATATATAAAAAAAAATTATTTTTTACTTCATATACATACATATGATGCACCGAGTCATGAAAGGCAGGAGTTTTTTAAGTGTCGATATCTAAAACTGTTCAGTTACAGAACAAATCATAATATGAATCATTTATTGAGAGTATAGTATTCTTTACCTAAAGAATTGAGTCTGAAATTCCAAGAGAACCTGACGTAGACTGCGGAGGGGCTAGGTTAATTCAAAATTACTTATGCAGGTGCCTAGTTGAAGTTTTTCAACAATCTTGACTGATATTTTTAATTTTGTTGAAATTTTATTTCTTTAACAAATTTTTATAAAAGGTTTGAAATTTAATTGCGAATTTTAGCAAAACAACCAAGAAACTTGGTGGGAAGAAATCCAAAAATAGTCAAGATAATTTTTACGATGGATTGCTTGACTGACTGTGCGTTTCTAAGTGTGACATTTAATATTATGCTTATTTTATGAGTCATTTATGAGCGTGACGTGCAATAGACATTTTTAAATCTTAGGGTTGCCAAGTATACTAGTGTAAATGGATAACATCGAAACTAAAATGAAATCACAACTTTTTAATGTCTTTATATAATCAATAGCTTAGTTTTTTCGCGTCTTGGACTCTAATATATAATAGATATTTTCACTTATTACTTTAATTATATTTACACATACATTTTGACTGACAATTTTGAAATTTCGATTAAAAGTTGTTAACGTAAGTACTTTAGCAATCAGCTAATAGTTATCATAACTTATCTATTAGGTTTTTTATATTTATTATAAACTTTCAAAAAAAAAAAAAAAAATTATAAAAGTATTTGTATCTTATGTTTTCTTGTCCGACTGGGTAGTTGATGTTGATGTTTGTTGGAGCGATTTTCTGCCATTACTTGTCAAGTTTGGTTTGAAGACAATCCGAAAAGTTTTGTTTTATGGAATACCCATATTTTTATACAATCTTTATACAATTTTCTGTAGCACAGTGAAGTGCCGTAAACTACAGTATTAATAACTACAGTAATTTCGATTGACAATTTTGAAGTTTTGATGAAAATTTGTTAGTATTCGTCGAATTACTTTTTGGTTTTGCTAGAAGGCTTTTAAATTGGTAAAACTTTTAAAGAACTAATCTTTTTTTTTAATTTGGCTACCACTATAAATAAATATAAAACTTATTTAAATTAACTTAAATTTTAAAACTTTTTTAAATATACTCGTGTATTTCTTTAAGCACTTGCTAAACTTTTAAAAGTGACTTTGTAATTAAAAAATTACATATTTTTTATAAAATGACTTCCTCATCTTGTTGTTCGCCTTGCCGTGGGTATGAGGCTCAAGTGGTGAGTTAACTTCGCCTCAAACGACATTTACCCAACACGAACTAAGAGGGAAGCTCCGCATAATGATTGGTTATGGTCTATCCCCGTTACCGCGGGGTCCGACCTCAAATAATGGGTAATATCATAAGGTAAACGAGCTTGCCTTGGGAGAGGTTACTGCCCTTATGAGAGTGGTAATATATCGTAGTTCTCCTGATGATGCGATTACACCGCAGAACTGGGAGCTCATAAACAGAAAGCTTTGGACCCGTGCACAGAGATATCCTAAAGGAGAACTAAGGACCACCTCCTAGCTGTGCGGAAACGGAATGGCTTCACTTACGTGTCAAAATCATAAGATTCGCGGTTCAAAGGATCGTAGACCGTTGAGCGCTGGCCAGGGGCGGATCCAGGGAAAAATTTCGGGGGGGGTTTACAAAAAATAATATATTAATATGCACAACATTTTTTAATTTGAAAGATTTGTTTAGTTATAATTATGTGAAGACTTATATACATTCTAAAATGTATTTTTTATAAAGCGAAAGGCATTCTCCGTGGTCTTTTAGCAAGTTCATCTAAAACGTTAGTATGGTCAACCTCCAAATCCCGATGGACATTAAGAAGTGCCAAACCAACTAATCTATCCTGCCCAATACTGCTCCGCAAATACGTTTTCAGCCGACGCAGAGTTGAAAATGACCGTTCGCTTGATGCAACGGAAACTGGTAGCGTTGCAGCAATTTTTGTAAGATGGAAAATGTTTGGATAGAGCTTTTCATCGCACTGGTTTAAAGCGTCAATAAAATTTTCCGGCAAATTTTCTTTAGGGACATTGGCCCAGTATCTGAAAGCATATTAAACATATGTTTCAAAATTATTACAAACATTATTAAAAAAAGTATACCGTCGCCACATGATGAGTTCAGCTGTGAAATCATCAATTGCTGTTGGAAAATCATTTGGCCAATATTTTTCCAACGTTTCTGCCGATTGTCGAATATCATCGCTTTTCAAGCCAATAGCTTTGTTGGGAATAAGATTTTGCATTTTTGCCAATAAGCTGCCATGTTTTACAAATCTCCAATTTATTTGATCTAAATAATGATCAAGAAAAGGAATGTATATAGAGAAACGAAAATATTCCTCTGGCTCTCCGACATAATTGTCTCGATTTATTTGACGTCCAACTCGTCGAGGTACGCCTATACCAAATCCAACTTGATTCGCCTTTTCTTCAGCTTGTTTGAAGATATTTTTAAATTCGTGTTCTGCGTTTCGACGCAATCCTTGCATCTCTTCATAAACTGATTTTGAGAAGTCCAAACACCGGCTGAGATCACAATTCTTTTCTTGCAGTTTTACGCTGACATTCTTTGTCAAAGCAAAATTCGGCTTAATAACTGCCAATGCAACGATGAACTGTGACGTTTGCAGAGCAGACAGTAAAGCGTGGGGTCTTTGACCATCTGTCATTACATTTTTTTCACTCAACTCTTCCAAAGCGAAGCATACATGTTCAAATACGTCATAAAAAAGACTCAAAGAATTTAAATGCTCTACCCAACGAGTTTCACAAAACTTTAATAAACGAGTCTGTTTTGCGTTTGGACAACTATTCAGAATTCTGTCTTTCAACACCTGACCTGCTTTGGTGGACTGTCGGAATAAATTCGTTACTTCTTTCATAGTGGCTATACAATTTCTTATAGGTGATACTTTGCACGCGTGGGTTATAGCCAAATTTAAGTTGTGGCTAGCACAATGCACATAATAAGCATTCGGGTAACTCTTCTCAATAATTGCAGCACAGCCCTTTTGTTCTCCACTCATAGCACGTGCTCCATCGTAGCCTTTAAAAAAATAAGAGATATAAACAAAGAAAATTTCAATACGGAACAAATTTATAATAAAATTAAAAACAAATACCTTGTCCTCTCAAAAAACTTAAGTTCACACCCAAATCTTTCAATGTAGTCAACAACGTATTTGCCAGACCATTTCCTGTGACATCGACAACCGGGACAAACGAAAGAAAGTCTTCACAAATGCGATAATCGGGGCAAACATAACGAACATATCGGGCGCAAATTGAGAATTGTTCGGTGCCACCTACATCGGTCGTTTCATCTGCAATCACCGAAAAACATTTGGACTCGTTGATGCGTTGAACCAATTTAGACGTTATTATTTTTCCAGCCATTTCGACAATTTCGTTCTGAATGCTTTTACTTATGTAGGTTTCATTCCTTCCTGCCGTTAGCAAATGAGTTTTTAAATTCTCATCGCCACTTGCAATTGCAAAGCGCAGAAGCGCTCGAAAATTTCCATCATTTTCTATAGGCATTTCTTTTGACAACGCCCCATCGTCTCTATGGCCTCGTAATGAGAGTCCCTGTCTACCACAAAATAGGATTACCCGAACAATTGGTGCCAGTTTATTTCTGTTTTCTTGTTTAGTCAGTTTTAACCCACGATCTATTTCACAAGCAATATTGTTTTTTTTCTTTTCAAATACCAATTTGAAATTTTGTCCATCCAACACGGCGTTATCATGGAAGGCTTTTGATTGATGTTCTTTAAACTTTTCCAAAGCTTTTTTCCAATTTTCAAATGGGCGTTGGACCAAAAACTGCGTTTTTTCATGGCCACCTTTGCCAACAGAATCAGCTCCAAACGCAACACAATATTTGCAGTAACAGCCGTCTTCTTCAGCAGAATATACCAACCACACATAAGCTCGCAGCCACGACAATTGAAATTTTAAATTACGTTCACCTGATTGTGGGAACTTATAATTTTCATCCGGCATCCACATTTTCGTAAACATCTCATATTTCTCTTCGTCATTCAATTTACGGCGGCAATATTTGGCTACATCATACGGAATATCCTGTTAAAATTTCACTCAAAGTATTATTTAAATATTAATATACATATAAGTTTGCATACATTATTTTTTGATTTCTTAAGGGGCACAATGCGTGCACTATCTTCACTTGATTTGCTATTGTTGTCACTTTGTTTCCGCGCACTATCATCACTGGATGCAAGAGTGTGGTCACATTGTTTCGGAGCACTCAATGTTTTAAAAAAATAATTAATTGTTCTTTTACTCATTGTTACTTTTTTTTAAATATATGAAAACACAACTTCTCTGATTCAATTCACATTACTGGTTACTCAGCAGTTTGTTACTGAAACTCTTTTCGTCGACCGATGTGCTTCAAAAAATGATGTCCCGCTATTTTTTCGCGATATTATTTGGCTGAAAAGAACACAATTACCGCGAATTTCAAAGAATTTAGTGACTGTGAACGCATAACAAAGAGCGAACAACGCCAGTGTATGATTTTAAGCTCTTATAAAACTGTTGCTCTCACAATACACATTATTTTATGAGCGGATTATACACAAATACATATGCTTTTGAGACAAAGTAAAAGATTCATTTAAAAAAATGTGTACCAATTGGTAGATAAACATACATATGTATAATCACTCTACAAACAATGTATTGACAGACTCTATAAGTTGTAACACCATTAAGAGATCAAAATCTTTATTTTATTTGCATATATTTTTAAATTCACTCCAAACATTTCGGGGGGGGGGGGGGGGATGGGGATGTTTCAACCCCCAAAACGCCACCCCCCCCTAAATCCGCCACTGGCGCTGGCAATAGGTCGTGTCGACGAACTCTGGGCAGAAGCGCGCCAGTGCTACCACCGACGATTGGAAGGTAGCTTGGTGAAGAGTATGGCGAAACAGAAGTAGTAAGCAAACTATGAATTTCAAGCACTTAATCTGCACATTTATCACCAGGAGGTTTCAGAGTAGGTGAACTTGGCGCGGATTTAGCTGGAAGTGTCAAAGAGGATGACCCGGCAAATTAATCTTCACCACAGCAAGACGGCCTCAGCCGCACTACTCGCTGAAAGAGAAGAGGATATTGCGCTCATGCAATAACCTTGGGTCATAAAAGATCGGGTATGCGGACTGAGCGTAAGATCTCCACTCTGGGCAGACAGTTCATCAACGGCCTGGAAGGGCCTAGAGGGATAGAAATCAAAAACCCCCCTAAGTTTCTTTCGAGCACTCAATGGTTTTAGAAGGGTTCCTCCGCGAGTTACAAATCCATTAATGCGGCATAATAAAGGGGCATGAGTGAGTCTCTAGTGACTACCACATTTACCTAACCTAACCTAACCTACAAAATGATTTTTTGAAAAACATTAACTCCAGGTATTTCTTCTCGCTTCCAACTACATTCACTTCACTAAACTAAACTACAGATATATTAAAACCCACACGTTAAATAAGCGAACAATTGCTTTCACCAATCTCTATTTAACTATATTTAACTTAATACGCATAAGCGTGCAATTAGCAATTTGTGTAGGTGCAATAGGAAACAAAATCTAATCAGTAACAACAACAAAAACAATAATGGTAATTTTCAAATGACGCCGCAAAGTGTTAGCACAATATACGAAATTAAAATCGTGCAGCGACACACTAAGCAAATATGTTGTGGAATCGATATAAGTAGACAGGATGTATATCCATTTAAGCAAAGTGGGTGGAATAATGGTTAAATGGTGTAAGGGGAAATTTCGTCATAACAGAGCGGCATTAACTGGTATATGGAATGTGTTTAATATCAGTTCGACACGTGCGGGTGGTATTCAAATATTTATCTGATGTATTCCCTTAAGTGGGTGTACCTTTTAAAATGCGCTTGTTTTTTTAACGCAATTTGCTGGGACAGAAATTTGTTCGCGTAAAAAAACTGCGTAAAAATAACCACATTTGAGTTCAAATTCGTTTATTCGTTCCTATTTTGCGAAAAATCTACGCAAACAAAAATTCCACTTTAAAATGATCACGTTTCCATTCGAAACCCAAATAAATGTTTTACATACATACATATTTAAAACCCTCTGTTGTATAGGATTTTGATAAAAAAATATTTTTGAGTTCACTTTTAACTTAAATTATATTAAACGAACAAATTAATCCTTATGTCAATTATAAAAATAATCTGTTAATAAGCACTGTGGTTTCTCTTTATACATGTCATTATATAAATCCAGATAGCACTCCATAGCATTTTTAAAATCTCAACTAAATTTCGCTAAACGTTCATCATTGGCGCTAGCAAAAGGTGTTAAAAATAAAACAAAAGGACAAAATCAGAATGAATAGCGAAACGCGTTAAAAAAGTAAAACAGCGTCAAAAAAGCAACGGGGATTGTAGAATAAAATGTGCTCTAAAAATGTGCGTTAAATAAGTAAAACCGTGTAAAAAGAGACAATGGGGGACTGTAGAAAACTCCGCTCAAAAAAATTATTTGCTATCCATTAAAGTTTTTCTTCTTGATTATTTTTCATAAACAGTCCAAGGCGAATTGATGTAAGGTGGTAGCGATTCTAAAAATGCAACCCTTTGGTGGGTTATTGTCAAACTGTATCTCCTTTGTATTTAACTTTCGCGAAATAATTTTGAAACTATTAGAGTCACCGCAAAAAGTTATTGTGAACCATATCTTGAAATTTCCTGTAGTTAAAGGGAACAGTTTATTATTTGCAACTAAACTATTGATCTTGAGAACCAACCACCAATCAGCTGATTGATTAACACCACCTAAAATGCATTCGCCTTGAAACAGTCATAAAAAAAATTTACACTTAATTTCCAGGTTACTGAGAGAAATTTATATTTCCAATAAATATTAATTCTATCCAGAAAAGCATATGTTCATCCACAAAAAGCATACATAATATTTTGCATTATTCAATAATAAAAGTTTTTCTCAATAAAAGCACTGTGTTGTTAACTCTTTAAAGTTAAGTGAAAATTGGAGGAAAAATAAAATTTGTTGAACAAAAATTTTAAGTGAACACGGTTGCCTTTATTGTTGTTTGCTTTTTAAGTATTGGCAGACAGTTCGTTTTCTGACTGCGTGAATTCGTGTAGGTTTGCAATGCATTGATTTTATTCCATAAAATAATTAATTTCTAATGTATAATACATATCATTTGCAGAGTAATTAATCACAGCGTTCCTGTACGTTGCTTATTTTGGCTGTTCAAGTGCAGCACGCAATATTTGAGGGTTATTGCTTCCCCAGAGCAGCGACATGCGTTTGGAAGGTTGAACCGAACCAGCACACACACACACGTAGTTTCAATTCAGGCATGGAAATGTGGTCAATAGGCGATTATTTAACAAATAAGTCTTTATGCTTACAGGTTTCTTTGAATGTTTTATTGAAGGATGGGGACCCGTGCTGTCTTTTGAAACTTAGCGCATACTGATGCGGGCTTAAATATTATGACAACAATAGTTTTAGCAAATTAATATATATATTTAATTATAATTATTTAAACAATAAAATAAATAGAAAAAAAAGGACAGATGAACATTTAAATTTAGTTTTACAGGCCAAAAAACGCTGCGGTTGCTGCAGAGAAATACGCCGCATTTAAAGCCACCCTGTATCCAATTACTACGCGAGCGCTACCGCGAGAAGAGGAGAGAATCGACCAAGGCGAGGTGAGATCAGAATTAAGGCGACTCAAGAACAACATAGCGCCTGGAGCACACAGTATACCGGCTGAGCTGTTTTAAGCCGGCGGCGAAGAGCTGGTAGGAAGCATGTAAAAGCTTCTAAGCACAATTTGGTCTGACAAGTACACGCTAGAAAATTGGAATCATAGTGTACTTTGCCCAATCCTTAAGAAGGGTGACCCTGCTGTTTGCGCCGGGATCAGCCTTCTAAATATCGCATACAAGGTTCTATCGACTGTGTGAAAGACTGAAACCGAATATGAACCAGCTTACTGGACCTTAACCGCGTGGCTTCAGGCCTGGTAAATTCATCCTTGTCGAGATATTCACAGCACGTAAAATACTGGAAAAAAACCCTAGATAAACAAGTCGGCACACACCATCTCTTTGTCGATTTTAAAGCCGCTTTTGACAGCACGACGCTATGTCCAAATTTGGAATTCCTGCTATACTAATGCGGCTATGTAGTGTGACGTTGAGCACAACATTTAGCTCCGTCCAAGTTGGGAAGGACCTCTCCGAGCCGTCCGAGACCAAACGAGGTTTTAGACAAGGCGACTCACTTTCATGCAACTTCTTCAATCTAAAACTGGATTCCGTAATTAGAACTTCCAATCTAAATCGCAGTGGCACTATTTATAACAAAAATACGATTCTGCTGGCGAATGCAGATGATATTGACATCATTGGCCTTAACAACAGGGCCGTCAGTGCAAGATTGAAGTAGTCAAGGATTCGTATACCTTGGATCCAGCATTAATGCCACCACTCTCGTCAGCCTCGAAATCAAGCGAAGAACAGGTGCTACTTGGGCTCGGTATGCAATTAAAAAGCAGAGCCCTTTCTCGACGAACGAAAATCTCGAACTACAAATCCCTCATCATGCCCGTCCTTTATATGGCGCAGAAACATGAACGATGCCAAACAGCGATGAGAAAGCTTTGGGGGGTTTCGAGAGAAATGTTCTACGCAAGATTCATAGTACTGTTGCGTTAACGACGAGTACCGAAGAAGATGGAATGATGAATTGTATGAGCTGTGTAATGATATGGACGTAGTGAAGCTCATACAAATTCAATGACTGCGAAGGCTTGGCCAAGTCGTTCGTATGTATGATGAGGCTCCGGTGAAAAAATCCTTCGAATAGGCATCCATGGGTGGATAACGGAAGTAAGGACGCCCACGAATAAAACTAGAAGAAGTCATCAGATTATAAACGTATATACCTGTTCTTCATTGGTGAAGTGTCCAGTAATTTGGCCAGCAATTAAATCAAATGTGAACGGGTTAGGCTCAATATCATTTTTGATAAGGTAATTAGTTACGCACTTCGCAGGCAAGCTTCTATATTTTGGTACTAATCGTTTGTTATTTTCGTAACACTGAACAATTTGTATGCCAACAGCGTTCAATATTGCTTAAATAAATAACTAACAAATATAATTATTGAATTTTACACCAAACAATCAAAGACTTAACCTCGGATTTATTATCCACATAAGTCTCAAAGCTTAATGTAAACGAAAGGGTAGAATTTCCTAACGATGCCAATGAATTATCAAATTGACTCCCTTAAGTAACAAATTGTACAAGGAATTTCTCGCGATAAACAAAACTGCTGGACTACTATTTATTGCACACTGTTCCTTTTGCCAATTCAACAAATCGTGTTCAAATATTACGCTAGGGCCTTACAATGAAGACGGTACCATGTTAATTAGCTGCTCTGGTTTCAAACATTTTATGTTTTCCCCGGTAAATCCACAATCTACAATTGAATACGCACGTATTTCCAAACTTGTTTTAAGTTTAATTAAAATTCATTTCTCAAATGGAAAATTATCACATATTTGCATATGTTAATTTACCTTTTAATACATCATAAAGCACTTCAATTATTAATAAATTTATCACATTGAGCAATTTATTTTCGGTTTCCATTGCTAAGCACATTTACAAGCGTCTGTTCGGTGGAAAATATTAAACACGTTAGAACATCTCCGCTATGTATTGCGTCAGGATTGCCATCAGGCGAGTTTTTTAAACTTTGCAACATTTGAATTGTGCATCTTTAAGTTGTGCCTCTCTTATTACTTATATTATAATATAAAGAACATAACTCATCATAATAATGGCTTGTTTAATTTTTTAAACACCAACAGAATACGTAAGCAAATGTATCATGTATTTTAAATTACCGCAACTTTGGCAACTCTGTTTACATGACACATGATAGCGCCGCTGCGCTTGCTTTGTCTTAACAGCTGTGCCAAAACTCAAAATTACTTAAAGAAATTATTACTTATATTGAGTAAATTTACTTCCTCAAATTAACAACGCAATGTTTTGAGCATAAATTTGAAATCAAGAAAAAGTTCACATTCTGAGGAAGTTTTGCATAAAATTAAGGAAAAAACTGCCACTCTAAATTAAGGAAACTGGTTTCTTGTTTTAAGGAAACGCTTTTCTGAGTGTGTTCTTTGAGTGCAATGTTGAAAGATGTTTACATACTTGGTGGGTAAAACACTAATTTTGTTTTTTTTGCCAATTTAATAAATCGAAAATGCCAAAAGCAAGTTTCAAACTATTCAGCAAATAGAAGAGCTCGATAGCGTTCATGAGAACTAGCTTAACGAAACATTTTTCCAATGATCCAACCTCCATTTTAATTTATATTAAGCGATTTGAAATAGTATTTTAACGGTACCACTGTTCAGAACTGTGGCAGGTACTTGGAAAAACTTGAACAAATCAGTCTGAAATTAGAGGCGGTATTAGTTCTTTGCCATGTTTAGATAATATATTAAAAATGTATTATGAATTTTTGTTAGATAACATGAAAACTTCGTACTATCAATTTACAAAGGGATTTTATTTGTGCCAGTCTTTCTACACCTTTTTCAGTAGTACTTCAGAAAGCATCACTTGAACTTCAGAATCCGTAAAATGAACTTTAGAATAGTCAATTGTACTTCAGAAACCATAAAATATATTTCAGAATAGTCAATTGTACTTCGGAAAATGTAAAATGAACTTCCGAATAGTCAATTGTCATTCAGAAAACATAAATTGAACTTAAGAATAGTTAATTGTACTTCGGAAAACGTGAAAAGTATTTCAGAATAGTCAATTGTACTTCAGTAACCGTAAAATATATTTCAGAAACTGTAAATTGTACCTGTACTTCAGAAAGTGTTAAATGTATTTCAGAAAATGTAATTTGTACTTCGGATTTTGTAAAATGTACTTCATAAACTGATAATTGTACTTCAGAAAATGTAAATTGTATTAAACATATGCGAATAATGCCCAGGACGAAGGAGAGTTGCTCTGTCTGTCGCGTTAAAATTAGTGATCACACTTTCTAAACGGGAGTGCCACGGAGCGTTATGGCAGACGACGACCAAGCACAGTATGAATTCAAAGGCTCTTGTAGTATTTGGAGCGACTTATTGACGAGGCAAAAGCGACAGTTGTCAGTGGTGATTGTGGCCGATCGATTCAATATTCTTCCATTTTTCATTCTGATATTCTTTCCTTATTGAATGTGACGTTTTCCGAAGTACAATTAACTACTCTGAAGTTCAATTTTTGTTTTCCAAAGTACAATTTACTATTCTGAAATACATTTTACCGTTTGTGAAGTATAATTGACTATTCTGAAATACATTTAATGATTCCTGAAGTACAATTGGCTATTCCGAAGTACATTTTTACGTTTCTGGAAAGGGTGTATAGTTAAAAATACAAATTATTGAAATTATTTGAAATTTAGTTTTTGAGTTCGTTTGAAGAAAATTTTATGTGATTGTGAGTGTTACTTCCGTTGAAATGAAAAGGTAGATATTTAGCAAAAGCGCTCAAAAGTCTGTCATATAAGAAAAAGAAAAATTGTTGTTTTTCAAAAACATTTCAGAAACTTGCTTAACCCTTTTGCAATATTTTGCATATAAATAAAACGATTTAATTTTATTCGATTGTTTTCTACAGCGCACTAGCTGTTGTCTTTAATGAGTTTTTCAAACTGAACTTACAATCGTGCCCTAGCTTACACCTAGCCCACGGCTTCGCGCTGCGCTGCTGCTGTTCTGCTAGCGTTCTACCGTGCGGACGCAATTCTGCTGACATGGCTGTGCGTGTAGAGTATTCGGTGCAGCCAGTCCGTGCGAACGCAATTCTGCTGACATGGCCGCGCGTGTAGAATATTCGGTGCAGCCAAACCGTGTGAGCGCAATTCTGCTGACATGGTTGCGCGTGTGGAACGTTAGGTGCAACCACCCCGAGTGGGGTTGCGTCAACAAGATGTTGTTGTTGACGAAAATGTTATCGTGAGAACTTATTTACGATAACTCCTCCCCTTCTAAGACAGGGACGTCCACGGGCCTCGTAGCGGCGTTTTTGATTGCTACTTCGACCGATTTGGTTATGTAAAGCTTCCTCCTGTAAGCGATCATGCGTCGGACTGCATAGGCGACCAGACCCACAATGAATATTACCCCGATGGTCGTTAGACTTGCGACATGAACTTTCTCTACACGTTTCTGCAGATGTTTGATGTGCTGCAGATTCTTTTGGTTTACATGGTGAAGGTAAGGTGCGGTAAGTATCTCTGTGTGCTCCGTAAGGTTGATTGTGGCGGCCCATGGTATTTCCGGTTTCAAAGGCGTCGTTGCGTTTTCATTGTAAAATGTCGTACCACTAATTCTCACACGATCTTTGAAGACAACCAGGTAGGTACCGTTGACTGTGAAAGGAGCTTCATAATTTCCTTCTATGTCCGCCAGTTGGTCGTTGATGACAACCAAACCGTCGCTGACCTGCGCAATAGGTGGGAGGTTGTTAAATGTTGTGTCGCAGTTGGCGGTATTGCGTGTCACTAGTTGTAGAGCGCATGACATGAGTGAAGATGCTAAACAAAACGTTGGTACGGTGTCGCTGCAGTTCCTTACCGCGAGTGTGCGGTTGTGGCACGTAGCTAAGATGGACTCCTGCAGGTGCAGGATTTCGTGGCCGTGGGCTACTGGCAAAATATTAAGTTTCTTACATCTAAACTTAGGAATAGGATACTTTATTAAAAAATAAATGACATTGTTATATTGTAGAATCTTAATCTTAGCTAAAGACATAATGTCGGTTACTGTAAGGTTTGTGAAGTGCTCGTTTGATATAACGGAATTTATTTCATTACTGTCCAGGAGTATGGGGTTGAGTGTTCCAATTTTTGCGAAAGTAATGGAGGTAATAATGCTATCTAATTCTGTTATTATTATTATTCGTCCCTTCGTTCCCGACACTAGTATAGCCATGATCAGATTTAAGATAACCCTAGAAGTACATGAACGTAAAAGTAATTAGATAATTTTTAATTTTAATTTAGCGAAGGTTGTCCTTATGGACCCTCCTCCCTCTTATGAGCACCGTTGTGCCCAAATCCTTTTCATCATTTTCCTCAGTATAAAGGGGTGTCAGCTTATTGCCTAGTCTCCTATTGTTTTTGACCAGGACTTTGTCGCCCTCTGAGAATTCCCTATCTATTCTATTCTTATTGTGCGCTTCTAATTCCTTTTCTTGCGCATCCTTTAAGCGAGACGCTATCTGCGCATCGTCCTTTTTTGGACGAAAGACTGTAATGGGCTTCATTCCTGTTACCGTATGAATTGAGTTATTATATTCAATTGTGGACAAAAGGATTATTTCCTCGATATCTTCAAGATTTTTATCGATTTTGAGGCATCGCGATATTTCCGTCAGTGTGCTATGGAATCGCTCTACCTGTCCATTTGATGTACTATGAAGTGGTGGGGCGTTCGCGATTTCTATACTAAAATGGTTATTTAGTGTCGCCTTGACGCTAAATGAATTTAGGGACTTTTCGTTGTCGCAATATATGGTTTTGGTTCCGGAAAACATATTAAGTAGCTGCAGAAGCTGGGGTTTTACGTCTACTATCGTCCTAGACCTAAGCGACTGTACTATTGCAAACTTCGAAAATTTGTCGATGCAAGTCAAAAAATACTTCGATCCAGTAGAAAATATGTCGATGTGAAGGATTTCTCCGCAATTTGTCGGTATGGGTGTCTGAGCAATAAGTTGCTTTTTTGGGTGGCGGTCGTATTTCGCCTGAGAACATACGCGGCAGTTGGCCACGAACTGCTTAGCCTTCTTTTCCAATTTTGGGAAAAAGTTGTCTTCTAATATCTGTTTTGTATTTTCTTGAGCTGCGCGATGAGCTCGATTATGCTCAGCCGCAATTATTTCTTGTTGTTCGTTTGGGTCAAATATGTCATTAACAAATTTCTCTGTATGTCTGAGTTTTACTGTTGGAAAGAGTTCAGTCAATTCATGTTGAAATTGTGCTAGGGTGTATAGGTCACAATGTATTGCGTTCACTACATCCACTTTCACTGCCTCTTGCAGGAGTTTCATTAAATCATCCTTGGTTTTGAATGAAATTAAATGCCTTGTTTTTTTTCCAAAAATAATATAAGTTCTTCTTTGAGGTTCTACGCCTTCTTCTAAAAGTATTTGGTTTCGGAAACAGTTAACCGGCTTATCGGTTCTTTCAATAGTATTAGTAGACGATACCTCGCTGTGTATTGTCTCAATACTCATATTGTCTAAAGCGTTTATATGCTGCCTAGACAATGCATCCGCAACCACGTTTTCCTTACCCGGTTTGTAGATGAGCTTTGCATTGCATTCATCTATGAAAGCTTTCCATCTCTTAATTTTTGAGTTTGGATTTCTGTCGGAAACCGCAAAGGTTAGTGGCTGGTGGTCCGTAAACACATTAAGCTTGGGTACACCGTAAAGGTAATTTCTGAGCGATTTTAATGCCCAAACGATGGCTAGTAATTCTCTTTCGTTTGTGGCGTAATGCTCCTCGCTACCGGACAAGGTGCGAGAGATCATGGTAATAGGTTTGCCCTCCTGTGAAAGGACGCCACCGATAGCGTGTGAGGACGCATCAGTAGTCAAATCGAACGGTTTGCTGAAATCCGGATTTGTTAGTGTTACGTCCTCGGATGCTAGAATTTCCTTTAATATATTGAAGGTCTTTTTCTGTTCGTCAGTCAAATCAATTTTGATTTTTTTCGACTGTGATGCAGTAACTCGACCGTATTCTCCCCTCATAATATTTGACAGGGGCTTTGCTATCTTAGCGAAATCTCTTATAAAACAGCGGTAATACCCCGCCAGGCCCAAGAATGATCTAAGCCCCCTCAAAGTGGTGGGCTCAGGGAAATTCCGAATTGTGTCAACTTTGTCTGGACATGTTTTAATTCCCCCTTGCGAGACCAAAAACCCCAAGTATTCAACTTCGCTTTTAAAAAATTTTGACTTTTCTGCCGAAACCCTCATATTGGCTTCGAATAAACTTCTAAGAATTGCTTCAACATCCTTTAAGTGTTGTTGCTCATCCTTTGAGAATATAATGACATCGTCTACGTAGACGAAACAGTTTTTTCCTATGTGTTCTCTCAACACATCGTCTATTGTCCTCTGGAAGATACTGGGAGCGTTCTTCAGGCCGAAGGGTAGCCGACAGAATTCATACTTTCCGTTCTTCACGGAGAAGGCAGTCTTTTCTCTATCGCGCTCTAATAGTTTTATCTGGTGAAAACCAGACTTCAAATCTAGAGTAGTAAACAATTTGCTCCCGCCGAGATTGGACAAGATCCCTGTAATATCGGGGATCGGGTACTTATCACTGATTGTTTTCTCATTCAGTTTCCGAAAATCTATAACTAATCGTTTTTTTTCTCTGCCGTCTTCATCAAGACCTTTCTTCTTAACTACCCATATAGGGTTGTTGAATGGGGACCTAGAGGTCCGAATGATGCCATTCGCCAAAAGGTCCCGGACTTCCTTATTTACGAAATCCGAAACGCCCAGTGGGTACGGGTATAACCTTGAGTACACTGGTTCCTCGTTCTCTGTGCGAATCGTTGCCACGACATTGGTATTATATGGAAGCGCCTGATTGGGATCTGCAAATACCCCATTTACACTACTATTTATTTTGACGACGGCTTCCTCTAAATGATTGGGAATTGACTTAAACTGCAGTTGCAGATGACTTACATCCTGGCTGGTGATCAATAAAATAACCTCCTTGCCAAAGTCATGGCTAATTGTATTTGTCTTTAGATCAATAGTCGCGTGTACCTTGTTCAATAAGTCGAGGCCAATTACACATCGAATGATGTCAAATTCGGTAGTATGAAAAAGTCTGCCACTACTCCAAAAATTTTAACTTTGCATTTGTGCTTAATGGGGGTAACCCCATGAATTGATTTAACTGAAAATGGATTCCTAACCGACTGTATTCCTTTTAAGTCTGGCAATTGTTTGATATAACTCCTTGACGCGCCAGTATCGACAAGGAGTTTGACTTCTTTCCCTCCTATTGACCTCGAAATCCAGGGAAGGAGGGGTTTTGCTCTAAAAAATTGAGCTCATCATTTTCAATGTTATCTGCTGCTTCTTCCGCTTCTTTGTCATACGTTGGTTCGTTAGATTAATCAGGCTCGTCATTCAGATGATTTACGCGCTGTATCTTAGGGCCGGTGTACCGTCCCGAATTCGCTGTGCGCTTCTGCAGATTCCCCTGCTGCCTGCCGTTATGATCTTGGCCAGGACTATTGGGAAGGTGTTTAAAGTGGGATGTGGAAGGATCTACTTCCATAGGCTCGACACGCCTTTGACCTGAATAGTTACTACTAGTATATGGCTTCAAGTTATTAGTGGAACTTTGTGCATGACCGGCCTGCCTATTTTGTTTACTAACTGAATAATGTGGATTCTTGTGACCCCCACTGTGGTCAGAATTAAAGCTCTTTTGATTACTGAGGATCTGGATAGCGTTGGCTTTCTTGTTGTAAGAAGTTTCATGAGATCTGTTTGCAAAATTTGTTGCAAATGCGTAACGCTCGTTATTAGCGTCCACCTCCTGTGCCAAGGCCAGGGCCGATGGAAGGTCCGAAGGCCTAGACGCGAACAGGATGTCACATAGTGGCTTCCTTAAACCTGATATGAACACTCTGAGTGCATCGGCCCTGTACTTTTCATTTATGGTGTCTGCTACTCCACTTTCGTAGGACATAATAGTTTTGTTTGCTAACAGAGTTAGTTTCTTCTCTACTTCATCGTAAAATTCTAGACATGACATTGAACCTTGTCTCAGTGTAGATAGTTCCTGTTCAATGAGGTATATTGGTCGCTTGTCCGCGTAGGTAAAGTCGAGGCGAGAAATTATTGCGCTAAAATTCAGCACCGTGTTAAAGGACGAAAGTACTGCATCGGCCGCCCCTCGTACCTTATTTCTCAAAATAGTAACTGCTTGATAGTGGCGTTCGCTGCCATCGTATCTTTTAAATAATTCGTATGTATTATGTGGAGCCTCACGCCAGGACACATACGTACCTGGGTGGCCAAAGAATTCCGGAAGAGATTTAATAGCGTCAAGCGTAATCTCGCAACTTACTGTAGGAATGATAGCAACCCTTGTACACTTTTCTATTTTTGGCTTCGTCAAAGCGACCTGATTCTGAATTGCAATTATCTTTCTGTCGAATTCTAATTTTTGAGCCGCTAATGCCCTGCTCACCTCTGCTCTAATCAACTCGCCTACTTGGTCAGCGTTCATGATATGTTCCTCTGTGTTTTCTAATTTAAGATTTTTAAACAAGTCCTCTAACACTTCACTCATCTACTTCCCCTAAAAATTCTTGTTCTATTTTAACTTTATTTTATTTCAAGTAATTCACTCATCAACTATTCGCAAAAATTGTATTTTCACTTTATTATATTTCACTATTACTACAAGTAATTTTTAAACGAGACAAGCACTTCACTCACCCTTTCATCCTTAACATATTCTTATAATATTCCAGGATTGGTCCCGTTAATCGCCTTTCTTCCTTATCCAGTAGTGGTGTTAATTAATTTTCGGTTTTATATTCGCGTTCCAGGATTGGTCCCGTTAATCGCATTTCTTCCTTATCCAGTAGTGGTGTTAATTAATTTTCGGTTTTATATTCGCGAGCCCCACGTTGGGCGCCAATAAAACGATTTAATTTTATTCGATTGTTTTCTACAGCGCACTAGCTGTTGTCTTTAATGAGTTTTTCAAACTGAACTTACAATCGTGCCCTAGCTTACACCTAGCCCACGGCTTCGCGCTGCGCTGCTGCTGTTCTGCTAGCGTTCTACCGTGCGGACGCAATTCTGCTGACATGGCTGTGCGTGTAGAGTATTCGGTGCAGCCAGTCCGTGCGAACGCAATTCTGCTGACATGGCCGCGCGTGTAGAATATTCGGTGCAGCCAAACCGTGTGAGCGCAATTCTGCTGACATGGTTGCGCGTGTGGAACGTTAGGTGCAACCACCCCGAGTGGGGTTGCGTCAACAAGATGTTGTTGTTGACGAAAATGTTATCGTGAGAACTTATTTACGATAACTTATATAAGCGATAATCTTTATCAAATCGATAAGGTTTTTATATATCAATTAAATTTTCACATTAAACAATTTAAAAAATACTAAACTCAGAGACGAATTTACTACATTCCCTTGGTCACTTCCCTGACCATATGCACACACTCATAATGCACCCGCCTCATCATTCGGCTCATATTCGGCTCATCGCTAGTTAAAGTTAAATATTTTCATTATACGTTTTCACAAACATTTAAGCAGCAGTGCTAACTGTAACTTTTTCTTGCTGTTTTCGCGCTGCTGTATTCAAATTTTTTCGTTTCTTTTTTGCCCTCTCAACTGTTACCACAATTATACCAGAGAACTTAAATGTATAGAGAAGGTGCAAATTTCCAGTGCTCTTGGTGAATTCTGAAACGTTTAGACCACGGAATCTCACCTCGGAAAAATAACATTTCAACATTGATTTAACAGAGATAACAGCTGAAATTTTAGTTTAACATTCCCTGGTTAGGTTGTTCTGTTATAAATGTTGCAAGTGCATATTGAAACATATACATATGTATGTTTGAACGCATTAATGTTTGTATGTAGATATGCATATGAGTAGTCTGTCTACTTTTGTATTCAATGTTTGATATGTAATATATGAATAATATGTATAAGCCATCTCGTTTTATGTGAAATGACCGGAGAAATATGAAGTACATATGTATGTATGTATGAACAAGCTGTATATTTTTATTTGAAATGCCCAAATTTATAACCAATGACCGGACATACTTTTCAAAAAATGTATATGTACATATGTATGTATATACATATTCTGTTTTCCGCATGGATATGCTAATAAATTTTCGATTAGAATATTCTAGAAAAAGTTTTATTCGAAAGAGATTGAAAATTTTTTTATCGTGCTTTTCTTTAAATTTAAATAAAAGTTTCATTGGAAATTCGTCTCCTTATTTATTATTATTTATTTTTCCTCCAATGCATGTTTATGGGTTAAGACGATGTAAATAAGTTTTGAAAGTTGCCGTTTTTACATAATAATCATCCCGTCATTACTTAACACACATTGTTAAATACACATTTACGACATCAAATCAAAAATAAAATATATGTAAATATTGTTTTAAATACCCCTTGCAAACATCGATTTCGATTTTGGCCTGTTTTGTGAGTTTAGTGTGAACTGTCGAAAAAAAGAAACAATGTAAATTTAGAGCGGTCTTTGAGAAGCGTTTTAAAGTGGTATTTTTGGTAATTCATACGAGAAATGTAATAGAACATCGTATCACTTGTTAAGAAGGAGGTTAAGCGATAAGAAAAGTAGAGAAATTTTGACGTTGAACCAATGTGAAACAGGAGGATTGCAATAGTACAGCTGTTTGATAGTACTTCAACGATTGGCCTGAAGCGAGCGAGAAGAAAGTTGTTACAAAAGAGAATTGCTATAAGGCCCCTAAAGATTAATAATTTTTTTTAGTTTTTAACATACTGACTTAATGCCCGGCGAAGTCCATGTGTACAAATGCTTCTCATCAAGAGGATTCGGTAGGCTGGTTGCTCTTACATATAATTTTAATACCAAAGTAAACAGAGAATTTACCTTTATACATTATTCTGCAAGGCGAATTCATAGAAGGTGGTATATTCTCATCAGCTGATTGCTTGTTCTATCTACGCTTTATGCGGTGAAAGTGTCAAAATGGTTATTTTGTTTACATTTTAAATTTATATTTATGTACATATGTACGTGCGTGATGGAAAATTTCATGCACATAACATTCGTTTATTTTTGTTTTTCTATGTTTCTCTAACATTTTCACCGCAAACTACACACAATTTTTTACTTATATGTAGACATATGTATGTATATATAATACTTATACTACATATATTGGCAATAACCTATCTGTGCAATGTGTAAAAATTCAGCAATCAAAGGGAGATAGTTTTAGTACAAAAGTACGTTGTGCGCATGCGCAGGTTTTACATGTATTAGCATGATTCAATTATAAAAGGTTGGATTCTTATTGACGTTTAAGTTTTCCGACTGCCTTTTAATGTTGCATTTAGGAAGGTCTGAAGAAGGTGAAATATGTTATCTCTTTTCGCGCAAAGGTAGTAGAAAAGTAAGTAACTAATAGCGAAATGCGGTTTGTACATAGAATGAAACATATTTGCAGAAATTTGATATTTCAATTTAATATACATACCACCTTAATAAAACAAACTATATAAACAAAAAACGCAAGTGTGATTTAGAAGCAAATATTTTTTACACATTTTTTAAACAAAAACAATGTGATTTCAACCTTTTTTAAGTTTTTACATGCAGAAAATAGAACTATCACAGTTGGAAAAATGTTGATAATACATTTTTCTTTAATTCAGTATCAATTTTAGCAACCAAATAAGAGGGTTCTATTAAAAGCCCAGTAACCAGGATTGTATAGCTATTTCATTAAAATTTCAAACTTTTTTAAAAATATAATTACCATTTATGTAGATCATAAATTTGTAAGATTCAAGTCACTAAAAATGTAACATTTGTTGTTCGAAAAAAATTTTTTTTATAACGAAAACACCACACATACCTTCGTCAAAAAATTAACGGAATTTTTATTGATATACATCTGTTAAAAATCAAGTAAAGACGTTAGTCAAAACTGGTCAAAATACTAATAAATGTTCTTCTATTCGATATTTTAACTGTATAATTTTATAGTTGTTAATATTTATATAAATTCTTTTTTTTTAATTTTATGTTATTTTATATAAAATATATACAGTAAAAAATTTAAAAACATAAAATAAAAATTAAAAAATAACAAACAAAATGATCTGACCTGGCCGGGAATGGAACCAACGACCAATCAATTTCATACATGCAAAGAAAAAGAAATTCAATTCCTGCTCGCTGCTAGATAGGCAAGGCTACTGAAAAACGAACGAGTATGCTGTCAATTCGATTAGTTAATGTAGAGCATGCTGAAATAATTTTAAAACTATGAAAAGGCAACAGTGTTGCATGCCAGGCCATTTCACAAGAAAAGTACGTGTTTGATAACATTTTTTTTCTTAAATTAAAAGAGAGCAACACAGGCGACGTTAAGGCAGCGTGCAAGAGTGAGACAACTGCCTAATTATCCAACCTTGTATGATTGAATCATGCGTTTTTGCTATTGACATAAAAAAGAAAACGCAAAAGTTGAATCAATTGAAGCGTGTGAAAGCAAATAGAAAACGCAAAAGGAAATGAGCAAGAATTGCTTTCAAGGAATTTTTCCTTGTTACTCATTTTTACATATGTATGGTATATGTATGTATGTATGTACATAGTTATTTAAAAAAATCAAATTTGTAATTTTTATATTAAAAGTTTCTTTCTCATATTTGGAAAAATTTGTTTTATATTAAATATAGGCAAAAGTTGCTGAGTTTTCTATTTAAAATGCAAATTGACTACAATTTGACACAATATATGTAGGTACTCGTATGTGACAAACCGTGACGCTGACCTTAACGCCCCTCCCCTAGACGTAATTTATGGACGGCCCCATACATACATATGTATGTACGATTTCTGTATGTGCTTATGCATTTATTTACATTCTTTCTAACTAATATTTTTAATAAAAATTTATTATTTATTGACACTTCCGATGATAAATAACATTTGTACTTACATTTGTGTATGTTTTCATATCCATAATTCAAAAATGTTCCTAGTTAATTATAAAAAGTTTCCTGCAACATGCTATACTCATTTAAATGCTTCTAAACATTCCGATTTTTGTTTTTCTGTAAGCTAACACCATAAACCATGCCTCTGTTGCTGTAATGTTAAATTCCGTGGTGTAAACCTTTCAGCCATGTTAAAAATTCATTGGAAATTTTTTTACTGAGTCGTTTGCACCTTCTCAATATATTTAAGTTCTCTGATTATACTATCTACCCAAAAATGCACCTGATACTTGATGTTATTTTGTTTTTTTACTGCGACTTAAATCGCACGCGACCACTAGGTTACAGTTTCCTAACTAATAAAACTAAAGACAAGTGAATATTTAATATTAAAACGAGCTTTATTTACACGTCTTACTTACTGGAGTACACGAACATATCTTCATCCATCCTGATACATTGCAATTTCACCATGACAATTCACTATCACTTAAGTCGTTTTTCTTTTTTGAGAATTCACATAGAGGACAACTTTATGCGAATAAATGTGAAATATGAAAAAGTGCAGTGTGAGCATATATATCTATTATATATATATACACATATATCAAGATTATATAAACGAGTATGTATGTACGAAAATATCCTTTTTGGTTGCCATGACTTTAAACGTGAGATAAAGATAAATTTAGGGTGACGAAATGTCAATTGGTGGTCCAGTAATGAACCATTTAAAGAACTAGTCAGATGCATATTAAACATTACTAATTAGTGAACCAGTTAGTTTCTGCATCACTAGGATGTAACATCACTAAATTATTGTTTGGTAAACCAGTTTGAAGATTATAATTTTTATATAAAAGTGTATTTATAAACAATGCCAAATTATTCAAACAATGTCGAAATCATTATCTGTAGTCACATGACTATAGACATTCTGTTTTTTTTTTCAACTGTTAAATATGAGACAGATAGCGCCTAGCTCTTTCAAATATCAAGCTACTCATTCTACGACAGATATACAACTACTTATACTATCGTGGGCTAGTTTATACTTTTATAGTTGCACTGTTTTAGAAGAAAGTTCTACCGATACCCATATATGTATATGACCATACATCTCTGTACAAATATAAACTTATTCATAGAAATATATAAACAACACTTACAGAAGACCGTAAACGTGGAAATAAAATTAGTTTGCACACAACAATGACAAATGACAAAGCGAAGAAAACGTAAAAAAATTAAGGAATTTTAATAAGTCAGAAATATTAAACTACAAAAATGTTCAAAGCAACGAAGAATATGAGTATCTTTGCAGCATAATAAGTGCACAGATTACGTGAAATAAGGATATATACAAACACACTAGTGAGTATGCTGAAAATACGTCCATACATTTAGCCAGAATTGGCTTCAAGCGTAAATGTTCATATATATGTATGTATGGTAGAGTATGTGCTAGTGAGAATTGCAGTGCATGCGTCGCACAAAATAACTATAAACGAAGGCTCTAGGAAAACCCTTATTCTCGAATGCAATGCAACGGCGTATACGTAATGTGATTATAATGCAAAAATAAAAGTAACAAGCTAATGATCAAACAAAGCTAAAAAGGTTACTGAGCGTAGTTATTTAATAAAATGGCGTGTAGAATATAATGAAAAAAAGTATGGTAAAATATTCTTATTAAAATAATCAGTTTTGTAAACTACAAAAAAAAATCTATCTAAGTATAAAGAGGTTAAGGCACTTACATCGAGTGGAGTACAACGAAGTAGAATACACGATAAATGCATACAAAAAAAGTTAAAAAGGCGCAATATTTAAGTTGAGCAAATTTAAAGTACGGTTTGCATTTTTAAGTGTAAAGATTAGAGCTATGAATAGTGAGTTCTAAAGAGCTGAGAGGGGAATTGCCAAATGTGATAAAAATAAATTAAATGATTTAAAAGAAATTACCATATATTTGTTTTTAGTTTAATTTAAGGGGAACTGTTAAAGAAATAAAAATAATTTAAAATGACAGCATGAGTCTTACAATACATATATTCTCTAAATATAGTTGAATGTGTATTCATTGAATAATTGCACTGTAATATTTAAGTTATTCTAAAAACTAAATTAATCGTTACTTCGCTTGTTCTTTATTGAATTGCACATTTTCTTAAAAAAAAAATGAAAGCCTTAGCAGGTTTAGCATACGTGTTTTGAAGTCGCTGTAGCCAAATCCAAAATCGGTGGAATGCCCATCCCTCTCGGCAAACCATTCTAAGAATTCAATTGCAATAAACAAAACAACAAGGCTGTATAACTGCAAACTCAGTATATTCTTAAAATTCTAATGAAAAGATTCGCCATTTTCAATTTACCGATTGCGGCGCATACTGAGTTTATATTTAAAAATACTCCAGAAAAAATATTGTATTATAGTAAGGTAAATTTTTCCATGATAACTCACTAAATGGATGAAACCTGATATAATGAGTTCTTTGCAATTTTGATAATATATCTATGTACATACAATGTGCATTAAATGAAAAAAAAAAAACAAATGAGTTTGTTATGTTTCAAAATGAATTCAAATCGTTTAAAAATTAAAACGTTACAAAATTAAAGTTAAAGAAACCCGAAGGTTGACGATATAAGCTGACAGATTTTTGTGGCATTGCCAGCATACCTTAAATTAAACTTTTAACGTTAACGAGAGCATTTTATTTCAATTAGAAACCGTAATGAAAGCTATTATGATAATTGCTTTAACTAAAATTTTTTGAAACATTTTAACCAAAACAATTAAAAATACTTCGTTGACGTGAAATTTAATGTAACAATGCATTCTTGATATTTTCTAAAGTTGTGTTGTATATATGCACATACATAAGTATACTGTTTCTTACATACATATGCAAGTATACTCCATGCACATACTCGTTCACATATGTAGGTATATCGATTTAGCTGGTTGGCTGCTTGTTTAAATGACTGGCACTAAAAATGCACATGAAACTCCGGCTGACTGGCGAATTTAATGTCTGTCGCCATGACGCGGAATGTTGTATAATACATGACTTATACATATACAAGCGGCTATAACTTATGCGTTCATTTTGTAATGTCAATACCATAAACTAGTAAAAAAGTCAAGTATCCAAATCCAACGGCTATGGCAGTCCTATTGAAAACTTACTTTAGGACTCATGTACCAACACACTTATGTATGTATGTATCTCAGTGTGCCACATCGTATTATTATAGATATGCGCATATATGTTGAATGAAATAACATTTGGTCTAACAAGTATATGGGTTAATAAAATGCAAGATGTTCATGCACACACGCATACTCTAAAGCATTTATCTAGGTGAGTTCACATTATGTAGGAGAATGGGTAAGGACATTTTGCTTTGCCGATAACCGTATATGAATTGCTGGATTTTCAGCTGCTTCCAAGAAAAATATATCCACTTCATATATTTTAAGATACTTAATATTAATGTACTTAAAGATTTGTAAACCAACTCAGTAATGAAGGAGCAAGAAAACAAAAATAAAAATTGCAAATGTAGCTGACAGCTGTTGGCAGAGTAGATAAAGTTTACACAATTTTTATAATTCGAACAATTTAATTCAGGCACATAAATATGGTTTTATATTACAATTTTAAATACATACACACCAGTGAGCTCTCTTTGCCGCTATTATCATGGCATGTTTTTTAAAATATGAACGCTTTAAGTACTACTTGCATACTATTTTTATAATAGAATCATTTTTAAAAAACATATACATATATCGATTTATAATTAAGTTCGCATGAGTTTCCTCATTTGGAGTGTATAAACTTTATGATAAATCACCAATAAAAAAATTATCGAGACACTGGTCATTATTTTGTTCAGAAAAACAACAAGGGGCTAATCTCTTTCAAGTAGTTAGTTCCGAAAGAGTCTCTGATTTACCCCGAAGCGTTCAACGATACTCTCTCAAATACTTCGAAATTAATATATGTATACTACAATTCTGTAGAACTGCTTATTGTCACGCCTTTACTTATGTAAATACCCTACGCTGTTCACTAATCATCCTGAGAAACAAGAAGAGATCCATACTTTTCTCGATTTATGTAGATTCCTATAGAAAGTATTTTCCCTGCAATGTTGTTAAAGACATTAAAAAAATAGTGTGCAAAAATAGTATTAATAAATTTAACAGAAATAAGCTATTAATATTTAAATAAATAAAAATAATTTTTGCTATAAAATATACAATATTACGATATGGCATTATAATCATAAAACCTTAATAACTTTTCATTTATATAGCAGATCGCTTCCCTTAGATAGTACATAGTTTCGAGAAATAAGGAAACGGGCGATTGTGTAAGAAATTTTGCAGTGTCATAACTTGGAGAAACCAGTTATTAAAACCAGGTTTCTGCGGTAATCTTGCCCCCGCAAGTTAAGAAGAAAGATCAATTTCCACAAACCATAGGAAGGCTAATAAAGCCATATTTGATGGCCGTCGGTGAACACACATATTAAAAATTTTACTAAATGTAATATAAAGTTTTTCACAGTTAATCTCACTGATAGCTTTCTGGTTGGACACTTCGCTACAAACTACAATTTTTGATGGAACATTTAAGAAAGAAAAAGAAATACTGTATATTGTATTTTAATTGCAGTCTCATTGTGCTTTGAATCGCACTGCATTCACAGGCTTCTCAAGAAATCAGTAATACAAAACCAGCGATGAGCACAATGTGTATAAGTAACTATTTGTTTGTAAAAATGTCTGCATGTGTATATGTATGTATTGTAGAAGCATTTTCTAGTATGTCATAGGTAAGCATGTATTTGTGCATGTGTTAATGTATGTGTTTTTCATTGAAAATTTAATTTTCCTTTCACCAATTTTTTCTGTAGAAATTGATTCGAATGTGCCGACTGATTCAGTGATAAATGTGCGATTGTAAGCGAAAATTATACACACACAAAAGTACATACACATATACACATACAGGACACTATTCAAATCAATCAACTTATGAATGCAGTTATATGTTTGCCGTGAAAATCACATCAGAATGAAGTAATGGAATTTTAAAACCGTATTGACAAGCATGCTATAGCTTTTTGAGTGCAAGAGTTTTTTTCATTTCTAAATATTTAAGATATTTTCAGTATTGCATTATTGATAAGTTTATGGGATGTAAGAAAATTTGTATGAGCTTGCTTTTCAGTTTTTAAAAAAATTCATGTACATGCATTATAAAAATTCTTACAAGTGGGTAAATTTCTGCTGAATTTCAACAATATTTTTTTGAAATATTGTTTCAATTAGCTACGCTATTTGCTTAGTTTGAAATGCATCAATAAAAAACGAATATTTTAAAATTAGCGACAAAATCATAATTTAAAAGAATAAATAGTAAAAAACTAGTAAAATTTTAAAATATTAAAATCAACATTGACCGTTTTTCTATCGGAAAAACGTTTACGAAAGTTTAAGCTTTTGTATTTATAGCTGTAGTAACTATATATGGTATTTAATATTTGTTTATTTACATTTATTTATGTTTTTTTATTTTTAATATATCTTTTTATATGTGTATAAACTTTCTTATTTACATAAATTATTTTTTATATTATTTAATTTTTCTTGTTTTCTGCAATTATGGGTCCACTTAATTATTTATTCAATTCTTTTTTTTTTATTTTTTATTTGAACTATTATGCTCTTTTTATATTTTACTTTTATTTATTTCCCTGAAAAATTTATTTTGCATTACATTATTTTTTTATATGTTGCATTTTTTTATACCGAGCGTACTTGTACACAAGGATATTATAACTTTGTTCGCATAACGGTTATTTTTAACAGCAAAAAATTATCGAAAATTATCCGCCCGTCTGTCCGTCTGCCAGTGGTTACAATAACTTGAGTAAAAATTAAGATATCGCAATAAAATTTGGTACATAGATTGCTCTTTGGACAGAGTAGGTTGGTATTGAAAACGGAAATTTTTGATAAATGCAAAACTCGGTTTTTTCGGTATCCATTACAGCAAATTGTGTGAAATGTGGTATTTGGAGTGATCTTGAAGTAAGAAATTAGGTATTTATGAAATTTTTAAAAATTTCCTGTGTTTCAATAACAGTATTAGTTATCGTCACAAAATTTGGTGAACATAGTGCCCTTGGTATCACTGGCATCACCGTCAATAATTATTGAAATCGGACCATGACCACGCCCAACTTCCATATAACGGAAATTTTTCAGTATTTATTGGAAGAAATTGAGTAAAGTTTAATAGTAGCAGCGATTTGAAACAAAGAAACGGGAATTTTATGATATTATGGGCACCGCCCATACAAAAATACATCGCGAGGGTCTATAAAAATCGGTTTCGCCCGAATTTAGTTTTTCTTATTTGTTTTTTATATTACTTTCTCTCATTTATGGTGACATTATATTTAACTTGATTTCATATTGCTTAATTTTTTTTTTAGTGATATAAGTATGTATGATATGATTTCAGTTTATTTTATTTTCTAAATTCTTTCATTTCAAAAATGATATAATTTTTGTTTTTGAGTTTTTTATGTGCATTGTTTGTTATATTATTAAATAATCACCCTTATCGTGAAAAAAATGCACCCGAAAAATAATACTAAGCGCACATTAAAAAGTAAACGACTTAGGGTGGAAACGAAACTCACGATGAATGTGAATAACATACATATGTATGTACATATATATTAATATTCAAATAATTTGTCTTTTTAAAGTCATACATTTCAATCGTCACTCCCATGCCCATTACAAAGTGTATCAATTCTCAATACCCGCAATTCATATACTAATTTCGTTAGGTGATAATATGAATAATTACTTTCACAGCAGTTGGCACTTTGTCATATGTCTTAGGGGATTTGCACATGTAATAAAAATTATACAACGAAGGATTTGCGTACAAAAACGCGCTTACAGATTGTTTGAAATATCGATCTTCGATATATCGATATATCGATTATCTTTGCCAAATATGAAATAAATGCACTTCAAACAAGATTGCGTTGGGTTTTTTGTGCTAGCAACATTCGAAATGTCAGAAACATTAATAAAATTTCTTTCAACTTTTATCCTGCCAGCCTCCTCTAAGCAGTTTCTTCTCAAATTCAAAAAAATATACACAAACATTCACAACTTTTACTCATCTCACCCACACATTTACAAATTAGTTTTTCGAACAGTCGAAAAATGTGCATACGAGTATGTTAGGTCAGAAATGCCGTACTCTAATAAGCATGGTATGTGGTAGAAGGACAAATCGGCATTTAGGCAAACATTTTATTTAAAATTTTTTATTATGCTTATGCATGAATTTATGGATTTATAAGATTATTTATTGATGACAAAGGAGGCGTTTGTTTATTAGTACTGAGGATATCATGAGGGTAAAATGAGTAGTTTGATTTTGCAATTTGCTTGTCAGCGCTAATAACATTATAAGCACAAAAATGATTAGTTGCCTTGCCTGTTAGACCAATTTAAATATACATATTTTATACTAATATGAAATTTTTGTAGGTATAAAAGAGATATAAAATCACACCGACAGGGCAAACTACTCAGTTTTTTCCCACGCCCAGAGAAAAAATGAGTACTTTAATAAGCACTTTTGCAATTATTAAAAATTACACTTATTTCATACTCTGCTGTCTTGTTGGGGAGCTACGTCAGTGCTTAACACAGCCACACTTTGCGAAATTATTTTAAAGTGGCAGAGCTAGCGTGACAAACTTGAATTCCATACGTTTTGCAAACCATTTGTTGTGCCATTTTCTGAAAGTCGTGCGCGATATTTGTCTGCTTCATTTACATATCTCTTCACAGAAAATCAGGCACATTGACAACTTAACACCGCCGCATTATGGTGTGGTATTTAACTTTGCTATACATTTTTTGCTGTTTTTTGTATGTTTTTTATTTTGGTTTTTATCACAAAATAATTGCTGTGTTATGCTAGTTTTGACATACTTCTAAAGCTTTTTATCTATCTGAATTTGAGTAATGAACTGCTTATTTTATGTTAATTTTTATTATTATTCATGTAGTAGTAGAAAAAAACGAGCCTAATAGAAATTTTCTTAGACTATTAGCTTATTTAAAGCTTTTATCCAAAACCTCGTGTTAAGTCAAAAAATTCTGTTAAAAAAAAAACATGTAGACAAACAATGATATTAACACAAATGAAACATGCGATAGCAATTGCGAAGAGCACAGCTGTCAAAATGCGCTATGAGAGTGTTAAAGGCAATATTTTTAACAGTACTGCCATATTTTGGAAGTGAGGCTGCAAAGTGACTAAGATGAAAGAACAAATATTGATGAATATTTATGTTTCGTAAAGTTATTCAAACACTTAATGTTGGACTGCTTTGCAAGGTAACTACCTCCTAAGGTCCATTTTTTGGACTGCCTTCAAATTTTTGAGCAAATATTAGTATTTCTAATTAACTGTTGGTCGAAAAAATTTCACAGACAGTCAATGTCGCAGTAAAGCAATTTCCACTTTAAAAAATACTTGATAAAACGTTTCTTTATCTATTGTCATATTAATTTTATTGCAACATTGAAATGCTATTTTATATAAAATTGTTTCATGAATAGTTTTTTCTCGGCTTCAGTTCACTTAAGAACGGCGCATTTCCACAAATTATAGTGTTTTTATATACCTAATGACAAGTCGGAAAAGTCCTGTCTGGACTGACTGTTATCAGATTATAATCTCCAATGAATTTGACGTGCATACAACTAAACGTAAACGTTAAACCAGGCTATCGTAGTGCTCTAATTATGTTTGCTTTTGGGTTCTAATGTTACTCATACGTCCAGGGGTCATAAGGTTGCCGTAGCGAAACACACCACTTGGTTAAAATACCATTTTTCAATGATGGAAAGAGGAAAAATATTTCAAAATAGTAATTAAAGCAAATACAGTTTTTATACTTAGCATAAATGAAAATACTATTTGATAACCCCAGGGGCGGATACAGAAAATAATTCTGGGTTTTTGGAGTTCACGCCTGGCTAACAGCAAAATAATTTATGATTTTTTAACTATTTTTTTTATATACAGCCTTTGCTCAAAATAGTAAACAGCTCGTACCGCTGTGTCGACAATACCCTATTTATGTATATACACGTGTGAAAGAAAAAACGGATTTTAAAATAAAGTTGAAAGTTGAAAAGCGAGTTTTTTCTTAAATAAAGTTGCATTATTTTGGAGAAAACTACCTCTTACATTTGCGTAGTATATCTTCAGTTCCAAGAAAGTTGTTGCATAAATTTTTATTCGCTCTACTGCAAAGACAAACACAGTACCTGCTCAGCGAATTACGGCCGACGGTGTTTTTTTTTTTTGAGATCTATAGTTAGTAGCTTAGATTTTGAATTTTGTCGTAAAAATATCAAAAATTAGTAGAGTAATGTTTAAATTACCCTTAAGCATGGATAATATGTGCCCTAGTTATATTCAAACCGATGTAATGGAGTCGATAGGTACTCCCGCGTTAAAAGTAAAATTTTGCAACGTATAAACCTTGACTTTACTGGAAATTTTTCAAATGAGATATAGAAAAATATCAAACAATTTTATTCAGAATCGTAGCTGTTGTCTTCAAACTAGGCGATGTAGTCGCAAAAATAACTTTTACGTTACCCTTAACCCAAAAACAATCATTTTAATTTTTCTTCAAAATTGGAAACAAAATGGATTATATTGTAAACATCCAGCTAAAAAGCCAAAGTTGACTCCTAAGATTTGCAGCGGAAGACTATACTGGCACCGCTCCACATAACACGAGGGTGAAACGTTTGGAATAGGTTAAATTACTTTAAAACATTTTTGTAACCATTTTTTCGGTAGGTTTTACTTAGCAAGTTATTTTTAGCCATCAGTGCAGGTTGGAAGCTGTGACGGAAGTAGCTAAATTTGTTCGTAAAAGGAAGGGCGAGAGATACGCAAGTGATTGCATAGTTCCTGCCATCAAACATCCACCTTCTGTGATGATTTTGAACTGCAACCCCATTAGTTAACAGTCTCGTGGACGCGAAATCAAAGATTGCAGTCATAAAACGTGCATGTAACATAAAAAGTTTTGGCTGCAAATAAAAGAGGCAAAAGGAAAAATATTTGTAAGCAGTAGCTTTAACTAAGTTACTGAGCCACTTGTGTAAGAAAAATGAAGGAGTGAGCTAAGCGAAATTTCGGGAGCTACTTAGACGATGTTTTAGTATAAACCTAATTTAATATCGCTTTTAGCCGTGCACAATTTTCATCCAGTCTTAAATTAGGTAAGGAAAGAAAATGAGTATAAGTTTTTTTTTTTATTTCCAACTCCTAAGCAATCTCGACTGAAGCTCTAAAAATCCAAAAATAATTTCTTTTAATGAAAAATGCTAAAATATGCTTGATTTTAAGCAGGAATCAGCAAATTTATTTGACAATTAGGCACAAAGTGTCAACTTATATTTAAGCAACGTTAATGATGTTTCGTCAGGCAACCAACTGGCAGGCAACGAATTGTCATAATTGTGTTTTTTGTATGTACATAGATATATACAGTTTGACATTATATTAATATTTTCAATAATATCCAATAATGGCGGTAGTACAAAAACTTATCAGTTGTAAATTAAAACTTTTGCTAAATCTATAATTGTTTGAAAGGTCAACAAAAAGTTCATAAAACGGTTCGTAAAATAATATTTAAAAAATTTGAAGATATTTTAATATTTTAAATCGGGAGAATTTTTTGGTCTCGGAAAATGTATTCTAAAATGATAGGGTAACACTAATATTGGTGCCGACGAAATACCGTTTATTTTCTATCAAAAACCATACGAATTCCAGCTGTAAACATAGAATCAGACTAAAATAGTTTTATACAAAACTTCATTAAAATTTCGAACTTTTTTCTGAGAATTTGAGAAATTTTGAGAGCAAGTATTTAAAAAAAAAACACTCAAATCTTGTACGACAGAAACCAATTTTCAAGTGGCTTAAGATTTTTGTTAATTTTTGAATTATTTTTTCCGGGTTTTTTTCCATAAAAAGTTAATGGTGTTTGTGCGTTATATGGAAGCTACTGCATAAGCAAATTATCTACATAGATGCAAAAACAATGAAGGTTAACACTTCGTTGTACTAAAACTGAGTGAACTATGAAGTTGCTTCCTTAAAAATCTCATAACATTCTGAAAAACAACTTGACTTTTTTTTTGCTAAAATGTGTTCAATATATTTTAAGTTTTAATATGTATTAATATGTTTATTACTATAAAGTACATTATATTTTAATAAAAAATCAATTTATTAAAGAAATAAGTTGTCCAAATTTGTAAATATGTGCTTGAGCTATAGTTTTTGAACGCTGGATATATAACTGCCTGCCATTTTTATTACTTGGGTGTGCACTAAAATCACACCATTTAGCTTGCGATGGAAATTAAGATTGATTATTGAACGAAAAACGAAAGTGATAAATGTAAACGCGTCGCAGCCAATTGGTTAACCTAATTCTGCTGCTCAACTGTGGCAGCAATATTTTAAGGTGTGAAAAACAAAGCTAACCTAATGATGTCGTGATTGTATGCGAGCAATACCGTGATAAATTTTACCCTTTGTTTTCAGCCTATTTTCCGGATGTTGCCTTAGCTTTGTACTGGATTTCTTGCATGCAAAGCATAGTGATGTGACTTACGGCAACTTGACTGTTGACGAAGTTATTTCGAATATATAATGCAGATAGAGCAAATTAAAGGTCTACATTGAGTCAATCTATTTAATACTATTACTACTAACTATTCCATGTAGATTATAAATGTTAATATGGAAAAACAAGTGCTTAAAACCATCTATCTTGCGCAAAAGCATTTCATTTTTTTGCTGCTTCCTTAGTAAATACACATCTGCCTCTATCGATTCTCCTTTAAAATGCTTTGAAATTCTCTTACTCTAAGTCTTAATATTTCTATATATTGTGACTCACTTTTTTCTTTTCAAATTTCTGTTTCCTTATGTTTCCAATATTTTTCAAAATAAATAGATTTAGAGTATTTACTTTTAAGTAATTTTTATGATTATTATACGTTAAAAGACTATGTCTTACTTGTGTCTTAATATTAAATAAATAAATAATAATAATTGAAATAATTTTTATATGTGTTTATTTAGAAAAATGTCTTAAATATATCTATTTATTTTATTTGTAATCGTGAAAGAAGTCTAATAAGCAGATGTGGTGAGCTCTGAAATAGCGGCTAAAACTTCTAACACTAAATCTCGTTATCGAAGACATGGACCTGATAGAATTCTAGATCATACATTTCATAATTTTTCATATATTTTATTACATAATTTCATATTACATTTAATATTTACCATAAAATACTTGTTTACTTTAAATAATGAAATTGAAATACTTACCATGAAATATTTATCTTAAACTACTTACCTTAAATACTTACCTACTTTACTTACCTAAAACATTTAACTATATTTTTTCTCACTCCACTATTGTGAATTAATAACTAATATAAATTCGCCTAAAAACCTAACGGGCTTAAAGACGTATACATATGTGTGTATAAAAGGTGAACTAGGAGGACAACAGTCCTAGTTCGCTATTCCTCCTCGCACACACAAATTGTTATTCGGGCGCTCTTAAATATTTCTAAAATGTTATATTGTGTTAGAATTAAAAGGAATTTTTAAAATGTTTCATTTAAAGTAAAAATAAAACTCTTAATTCGTCAAGTTACAAATACTCGTGTTGTTTTTTTCCAAATAAAATCTTTCATAAATGAGATTAATAAAATTGTAAATTGTTATCGTTATCGTTAAAATTATCGATATGCTTTTTTCATAATCGGCGATATTAGATATATTTGCGTTATTATTATGTGTTCATATCGATATCGTCATAAATATATTTATTTTATTTTGTATCGATAAAATTATATTAAAAGAATTTAAAAACAAAATCGATAACCAACGGGATTTCGAGAAAGAAAAGAGCACCGATAACAAATACGATTACAAATACCATCAAAAACGATAACAGTTACCATCTACATATCACAATTAATTTATTTTGTTTAAGCTCTAATAGAAAAAAATTTAAAATATTCTTTATAATTTTTTAAACTTTGCGACATCTATACTACGTTTTGATTGTGCAGTAAAGTCGAGTTTGTTGTTTTGAGTTTATGAACAACTGGTCAAGCGTTCTCGTTGAGGTGTTTAAGAAATTTGAGTTTAATTGACATTTGTTTATTTACTTCCAAATACAATTTTTTTTTGTTTATATTCAAACGTGGCGTTGCATCATTATTTGAAATTTTTGTTTGTGCAATTTGATTCATTTTGTGTACAAATATTTAACGCAGGCGTATTGATAAATCATTGACTTTTTGAATAAAACATGTTTTTTCGGAAAAAATCTTTCTGTTTCTCAACATAATCTCCTTTCAACTTGGTCTAGCGCTTTTCCAATTTTTTTATTCCCTCCAAATTATAGCATTTATCAAGGCTATTAAAATATGTGTTTGTTTTATGATGACCTCTTCATTTGACAAACCTCTTACCACAACATCTTCAAGTTTGCAAAAAGGAAATAATTGCATCGGGTTATATCTGGAGAATATGCCGGATGAAGTAGCAATTCATAGTCCAATATATAGATTTCCGCCATGATTTTGAAGAGGTCACCCGGTCACGCTTATGGTCGAGTGTGAGCAATTGCGGCACTCATCCCGCGTCTCAGCTTCTTCTTATCTAAATATTCATGTAAAATGTGATGTACCCGCTTAGTTGAGATACTCACAGCCTCAGTCACCTCACGCTTTTTTGTTCTCCGGTCTTCCAATATCATTCCATGGATTCTACCGAGTAGTTGATTTTAAGATGGCAGTTAAAGGCAGCAATGATCAAGTTTCTGCCCGGGAAATTCCAAAAGTCGCTGACGTATCAAACCGCCTTCGTATTTGAAATTCTGATCATTCAAACCAGTAAACAGCGCAGCAAAAATTTTATGCAATGATGTATGGTAAGCTCCGTGTTTATGAGAAGTGTTTGACATTGAACTCTAAAATTGCTTATAAACTCGAGTTATCGGCGCAGTCAGAACATATTAATAATAAGGGAAGGCTTAAAATCTTGAGTTGTATATTGTTCATTATAAACCGAATTTTTTTTAGAACAAAAATACTAAAATGAAAAGATTGAAATAATTAGTCAAGGCTTGTAAAGAAGTCGTGTTTTTAATTACAATTTTAATATAACATTTATTCACAATATACACATAGAAATTGTTTCTAAGCTTCTGCCTCCAAATCATAACTTTTCTTTAAAAACATTTAATCTTATTTTTATACAAATGGTTCCTTGAACTGCCGCATTAAGGTTTTGCATGCCACTAAATCTTAAATTCAAACTGCATTTCAACTACAACAAATTAGTTTTTCAACTGATACTAGTTGAAGCATATTGCGCTCCTTTGTATCCTTATAACTTTAAGCCCGACATAGCAGATGCATGCATGAATATGAATAAACTATTTTAAACGATTAAAATTGCAGTTGAGAGAAAATGTTTTAAGAATTTCAAAAATGTGTATACTCCTACATATATGCTTGTATTTTAGCATAAGTTACTCCAAAAGCCGTTGTTGCTATACACTTTTTTTATAAAAGAGAAAAGTTTACAAAACTTAGGCTAATGCAGTTGTACGGTTGTACAAGTTTTTGTACTTGCATTGTTTGTCAGTGCTGCTGCTGTTAAACTTTTGGCTTCAAGTAAACGTCTTAACAGACAAAACTTTCATGATTACGATCAAAAAGGGTATACCAGGTACCAGTTGCGAGAAAAACATTTAAGAAGTCGTATTTCGCTTTAACTGCATATTTAGTAACAAGAAAAAATAAAAATCGAGGATATAATAATTTCATAATAATAACCGCAACATTACTTTAATTTTTACAAATATATTAGTAAGTAGCATTACCAGTTCTATTTCCACAGTGTTGGTGCTTAGTCCTCATATCATAAACAATATTATTCGTTAATATAAATACAATCATAAAATATATGATTTCTATTGCCACTATTTATAATGATTACCAGCCTTTTCCATCACCATTACCGTTAATTATACCATTACCTATACAACGACATTTACAATTATCACCATAACTGTTTCCAATATCATTCATTACCTTAATCATTGCAATTAAAATTTCCATTATCGCTAAAATTGCCATTATCTTTGCTATTCATATAATAAATAACCATTACCACTACTGTTAATATTACCAAAGTCATTACTATTTTTATAACATTACGATTACCATTATCATTACCATTTTCATAACATTACGATTACCATTATCATTACCATTATCATTACCATTACCATTACCAATTTTATTACCATTTTGAATTTTCATTACCATTATCAATTTTCATTACCGCAAAATCTCTCTTTTTTTAAAATAACACACTTCACATCTCCCTCAGCATCTGCTAAGCAAACACCAAATAGCCGACGCCTCCATTGCAACAACAAAGTTCAACCAACAAACCAGTAAATGCATTTATCAGTACTTTCTTACTAGCATTATAATAGTTCGAAGCGTAACAAAAAGCGCTGAACAAAGGATACGATCGTAAGGCGGCATACTTGGTGAGCATAATGCGCCCTTTGCATATCTGTATATGCTGTTACCGCAGGCGCTGTATACCTGCGCTACGTTGCTTCGCTTTGAGGCGTTTTTAAAATTTCTGCTGAACCAGAAGCAACAAACACCGACCGCTACAATAATACCGAGAGCGTAAGTAGCCACATTGGTAGCCGGTAAGCAGCTTCCTTAACTTGAATGTCGCCTCTTAGCAAGTAGCCACATTGGTAGCCGTTAAGCAGCTTCCTTAACTTGAATGCCGCCTCTTAGTAATTTTAAATGCCGAGCTCAAGAAAGTTTGTATATTTATATATTATTGCTCCTTGGCTGCTTTTTAACTTCATGCAATTTCTGTTCTAATTAAATAAATATCCGAGTTTATCGCTTCTTTAACATTCTTTAGGTCACCAACATTAAGAGGCTATAATATCTATTCACAAACGCAAGCGTAGCGTCAAGAAAAAAGGACTTGAATATGTCAGTACGGAGATATAAAAAGAGAGGGATAAAATTATTTTGTTATGTTTCTAAGTTGTAAACTATCTCTCTTTCGACTTTGTGAAATAAGTATTTTGCCATGCATTTTAATTAGCCGCCAATGTAACTTAGATAAGTTCATTTAACATGCAGCTTTTTCAACTTGTATGCACAATTTCAATTTAATATACCTCTTTAATCTGGTTTTGTTCACATAATACACTATTAATGAATAAATAAACAAAATCAAAAGCCCTTATCAAAAATTAAGGGAAAAAATGTCAAATCCAAGGTAATAAAATTTAAGAGGAATATGCTGCTTCTGATGTTTACTTAATTACGTACATAATTTTGAGAAAGCAAACCTGCACAAAGGCTTTTGTTAAGTTGCTTGATTTAATAAATCGTCGTCTTAGAGTAGAAAAAAAGGAAACAAATCATCTCTTCGGCACATTCGAAGGAACACGTCTCAAAAATAAAATTCTTTCAAATCAATGTGTCAATTGGAACCAAAAGCCTCCAACGTCAGTGAACAATCCCACAGTGTTTACAATATGATGAAATATTTTCTAATGCGGGCTTAGATCCATTGAAAAATGAAGTTAATACATGTGCCAAAAAACATCATCCATACTCCTGTTGAAGGTGTGGCAGCCACAAAAAGACTTAAATTATAAAAAACGGGCCTTATCACAGGATGTTCAAAAATGAGTGTGCCGATCAGGTATAGGTATGTATTTTGACTTCATTTTCAAAAATTTAAATTAAACTTTTTATTTGCACTTAACAAAAATTTGTTTTGGAATCCAACGCAACCTTTATTGTCGAAATAAATAAATTATTCGTTTGAGAAATCATTTACTGTAGTAATTCGATTCTTGAACGTAATGAAAACCTGGCTCGGTTTATGTTTCGAGGTTTTCGCAAGCAACAATCCAATTTTTTTATGTTTAAGGGGCTGGATCATTTTGAGGCCAGAAAAAATTCCCTTCTTTGAATTTTTATTTTTATAATAAGAAACATTGTAGACTACTGATTTTAAAAGTATATTTTAGAGAATATCTGAAAGTTTTTTTTAACGATTGAACCAATCAAAAATGTTGAAAAATGGCAGAGAATGGCATGTTGCATTGGAACGTGTCGCAGCTGATACCGTCAATTGGCGTGCAAAGTAGCGTCCGTAATTCTTAACTATAACAATAAATATAAATATCTTGTTAATTCTTATACTTTTTTATTCTATATGTACCTCAGAAAGCCAATGAAAAATGAAATTTAATAATTTTTTCCTATGTTTGAACTTTGAAATCGATTTTCAACGTTAAATTTGTGCATATTTTCACCTATGGAAATTACAAAAATCAATATAATTATTCATATCTTTGGTTCACATGGAACACTTTTTCATACTTTACAAAATATAAGTTAAATCAGTCGTGCACGTCAATTGCTAAAACACGGTTTTCAGAAAACGCGTTTCAAAGTTTTGATAAAGTGCAACGAAAGAGGATTTTTCGTCGACACACTTGACTACTCCCTGAAATAGCAAAGCTAATATTTAACATATATGTTTTTAGATAGTTTTGGAAGAGATTAAGCAAAAACAAATATATTTTTTTCGATTTAAAATTAATATCATCTTAAAAAGCATTGCTTTGCTCCTACCATTCCAAGCAAAAATTTAATGCTGATGTCTCCTCCGGTGAGACATTTTTTCGTACTGAGTATCAGTTCGTTTGTTTCTTCACCCTCAGTAAGGTCATTATCGATACAGTGCTATGTGCGGTGGACGCCAAAATATTTTCAATAGGTTTCACAATCCATTACTCGATTTCACAATATATGCTTATACGTACAATGAGCTTTTCAGATGTCATCGGGAAATTCATGGCTCATTGATATGCAAACCATTTGATTAATACTCTCCATTTTTGGAAGCCCAGAAGGTTGAAACGTTTTACTTTACATAGCCAGGAACTTCTTAAAGTTATGTTTCTTCTTTTAAACACAAGTTATTGTTGATCTATGCACGTGCCAACTTTTGACTAAATAAGTGATAAAATTCCTGCACTTAGTTTTCTTAAAAGGTCAGCTCTCTATTTCATTCTAAGCAGCGCATACTATTTTTTTATCAGTATGAAAACAAACTACCCAAAAGTCAGCTTAAAACTGATTCAAATGGCCCAAAATAATTGCGCCGGCGCAAATACACTTACTTCAAAAATATACGAGCGCAAATCTTATTGTATGTATTAAGCCAATCACAATGACTAATCAGTAGGATAAGACAACGGGGCTCCTTGAACTTTATACTGTCTAAAAAAACGTTAACAAAAGTAGCAAGACCGAATTGTCGTAAGTAGCGAATTTAAAATGTTTGTAAAAAGTAATGAGTGCGTAATGGAAAATATTTTTATGTTGCAAGAATCAAGGTGGGCAAGTATCAAGTTTGTGCAAGAATAAATAAAACTACAATTAATAAAAAAAATTATAAAACTAATCGACATGTTAAGTGGTTATTCAAACAAGTTAGTTTGGAAAATTTGACATCTAAATACTCAAGGAACGATTAAGCCAATAAGCTTCGACTAAGCCAATAAGCTTCCGCATAAAAAACGAACAGCTATTATGGGACAATATGTATTATGTATGTGACCGCTGTGGTCGAGTGGGTAGCGGTGCTTGCTATTACTTGATTACTTGGGTTCGAGGTTCGAATCTTAGACAGGGCAAGTAAAGTCAAAATCATAGAAAAGTTTTTTTCTAATAGTGGCCACTCCTCGGCAGGCAATGGCAAACCTTCGAGGGTATTTCTGCCATGAAAAAGCTTCTCATAAATACATCTGCTGTTCGGAGTCGCCACAAAACTGGTATCATATAAAAACGCACACTACAAATGGTAGGAGAAATCTCGGTCAAACTCTGAACTATGTAGTGTAAGCGCCAAATTACTATTATTATTATGTATATTCGGAGTTTCAAATAAACGGAAAAAACATGTACTTTGAAATCAATGTTTTTTCTATATCTTACACCAATTTATTTTAAAACCAATCTCATTAATTTTAGGTTTTTCTTCTTTGTCACATTGTTATTATTGACAACTAACAAACTTTGCCCTCTTTTACTTATGTCTTCCGGCTGCTTGCGAAGTGAATCTTCTGAAAAATAACGTGTACTCGTAAAAGCATTCATACACTTTTACACATTTATATATTACTATATTTTGCGTTTATTAGCATACCTTGTTTGCCTCGCACTTAAGTATATTTCCAGCAAAACTTTTCCGTATATGCGAAGCATTTTTTTATGCATTCCCATTCATCTTTTATCTTTTCCTTCCCACAATTTTACACTTAGCTTACTTCCTCGCACTCTTGGTCATTTTCTCCCTACAACTCTTACATGGTTAAGCACATTATCAGTGCATCCGAAGAATTAAAGCCAGTTCGCTGGTTAGAAGTCACTTTCATTTCCGCTAGCGAACTTTTTTTGTTGCGCGATACCGCGATAAGCGACAATTACCCCCTTTTAATGGTTTGCCATTACCCTTTCAGTTTTTTTCTCTCTCCTTCATCACTATCGGTCTTATCAAATTTTACTCCTCGTAACTGCTGTCACGGCGCTACGGAAAAGCACTGCAAGCAATATTGTAGCGCTTGGTTATTTGCATTTGTATATGTTATCTACTATTTATGTTCTATCAAGCTCTGCTGTCATTTTCATGGAAAAATTTAGCTGCTTGTTTGCTTGTCCGTTTCTTATTCGTTATTGTTTTGTGTTCTCCCAAAGCTTGTTATACTCGACCCTTTGTTTGATACTTTGTACTACATTACCATTTTTGTGTTGTTTTACATTTTCTGCTCCCTTATCTATTATGCTTATACTTACTCGTTTATTTCACTTTTCTTTTCGCCACTTTTTTATTTGTGTTGCATTCATTGTTTCCTACAAATACGTACGTTATTAATCATTCACATTCTAGTACGCTTCTCTTTTCACCTGCCATTCTTATCTTGCGTTGATCTGTCAATGAATGACTTTGTTTTGTGTGCCATTGAACATATATATTGATTATTGGTAAAAACTTATTAATTTGGGTAACTTTAATAATAACACTGGAAAAATTTTGGTTTACCGAAATATTAATGAATTAATTTTAAATACAATTTGTTTGCACTTGATGATGAAATAGTTATGTCGTAACTAAGATTCCTCAGGGCAGCCACCTCGGACCGATTCTGTTCCTGCTATTCATAAACGACATTTATACAGAAGTAAAGTATTCTAAAATATTGATGTACGCGGACGATGTTAAACATTTTTAAACTTATGCCTCGGCTGTAGAAAGATCCTTGCTACAGCAAGATTTGGACAGCATAGTCGATTGGTTCAGCATTAATTATATGCCGCTTAACCTTAACAAATGTAAATTCATGTGCTTTTCTCGACGAACCATTCAGCCGGCCTCCTACAAAATAAATAACTACGTCCTAGAACATGTAAACAGTTTTGTTGACCTGGGTGTTGGTATGGATTGTAAACTCAATTTTAATTTTCATATTAGTTCCACAGTTAATAAAGCAAGGGGTGTGTTGGCTTTTGTAAAGCGTTGGTCAAAGGAATTCCGCGACCCGTATATAACTAAAACACTTTTTACTTCATTGGTAAGACCAATACTGGAGTATGGTTCCATAGTTTGGAATCCTCGTTATCAGGTCCACTCAGACCAACTAGAGTCAATACAAAAACAATTCTTACTTTTTGCTTTGATAAATCTTCGATGGGATTCGCCATACAATCTTCCCCCTTACACTAGTCGTTTAATATTTATTAATTTTCCTACTCTTTCGAGTCGCAGAGAAATGTTAGGTATAATATTTCTGGTAAAATTAATCAATGAATGGATCTCAAGTCCATTTCTTCTAGAGCAAATTAATTTTAATGTACCCTCCCGTGCAACGAGAAACTTTAAACCACTTTTCTTGAAAATATGCAGAACTTACTTTGAGTTGAATGAACCATTTCGGGGTTTATGCCGAGACTTTAACAAGCATTCCAGCACCTTTGATGTATCGGACTCACTTTTTATAATTAAAAGAACTGTTCTATCCTCTCTTAATAACAGCTAACGATCCAATTTTCTTACTTTGCATTTCTCTAACTTTGTATTCGGCTGATGAATTCTTATTCTGTAGCTGAGCAGCTTGGGATCTCGACGCTTAACAAACTTTCTTCTGTCACGACTCGGCACCTAAGATTTGTATATTCAAAAAACAGCCGTACGTTATGCGGATTGAGCCCCTCGTGTCGGTTGGGCTTAAAAGTGGGTTTCCGTTGGGTTATAATAATAATAATAATAAAAAGAGAGAAGTGCTTAGAGAGAAAAAGTACCTTATTTAAAAGTATTGAGTCATTTTGTAGTAAATATTGAAGTAACATTAAACACTGGTCTTCGAGCTTGTTAAATATATTTTGAAAATATTGCACTCATAAGCCGACCAGCAAAATAATAAAATAAAGATGTGAGTGTTTGAACTCAAGGTAGATGTGTAAACTGTTAAATTTGCAGTATTTAGAAATATTAACCCCTATATAATACTTTACAATCTCGTTAATAATGGTTGTATCTTTAAAGGTATCATGGGCATTCAAGGGTTAAGTCAATCATACATATTTATCTTGTTTAATTTTTAAAATTTAATTTATTTTATTATTTATGTTGCAATAGTTAAAATAGGCTTATGATAGCTAAAATAAGAAACGTACACCTTTGATTCAATACTGGTAAGTAGTCTGGAAAAAACGGCCAGCAGGCATAGCTTTAAGGTCGTTTTTAAACCACAATCTATCACACACAGCGCATGCATATCCAAAGTCGTTGTCGATCATTTTTAATTTAAATTGTTTATGGGCATTAACATGGTTAAGATAATGCTCATATTGCAATTCAATGTTTTGGTAATTTGGTTGTTGTTGCTGTTGTAAATGTTGTTGTTGCTGTTGTTGTTGCTGCTGTAAATGTCCACGTAGCCTATTAATTTCTTTTTGGCGTTGACGTTCTCGGTAGGCACGTTGATATCCAGCGTTTCTGGATCTTCTTAATGATTGCGATGTTCTCTACAATAATAATTAATATTAGTATTTGACCTGTAATTTATTTAGAAACATGAATATTACCTGCATTTCGGTTATATACCTCCAGTTTAAACGTTTAATTTATTGTTTTAAAGAACACCAATCAGCTGAGTTGTAGAAACACAAAGCGATCAGCTGTTCAAAAGTAGTACCAACGCAAAGCGAATAAGGGAATTTCAATCAAAATTTAGAGAACACGCTGTGCTCTAATTCACTCAGCAAAGAACGTAGATAATGTACGTTCTTTGCACACAGTTTGTAAAAATTTGCGCCTAATTGCATGCAACTCAAAGGTACAGAGTGCTCCCGATTAAATATAATTAATTTTGCTTTTTGTGTCAATACCAAAGAACGTAGATAATACCCAAGACAGACATGGGAGCTTATCTGCATTAACAGCCTTTATTGGCATTAACTCGTGCATTATTCTCTTCACTGCATTTCTATCTGGCAAAGCTGTCAAGTGGACAGGTGTATGTTCGGACAAATCAAACAGGTTTTTTGTTCCATCAAACCAAGAATGATAGAATACAAGATTGCGCAATCCCGTTGCGGATGAAATATCTTGAGTAATAATATATATAGATTTTTAATGAGCTCAAGGCCGGAAAAATAAAACAATTAAATAATATGTAAATTATTTTATTTAATCGTCAATATTTCGACTTCAGTCTGAAGTCATCATCAGGACTGCAAAAAACAACAGAAAGCGTTCGCTATGTACAAACTAAAACAATAATGAACACAAACTTACACTATCGGCTGCGCCTGGTAGACTGGCATGTGATATGCAAAAACTTAATTTATAGTATACATATACTCAACAAAAATTGAAGATGAGCGAAACATAAACCAAAAATGTAAACAATAAAAGAACAGTAATTGTATACAAAAATATGTAGGAACAACAACACGTGAAAATGTAAACAAGTTAAAATACAGTAATTGTAAACAAAAAATTATTTTAGGAACAACAACACGTGAGAATGTAAATGAATACAGTACAGTAATTGTAAACAAAAATAAACAAACAACAATGCAAGGGACGGTTTTGGAATCGGAACAGCTGTTGGACTATGTCCTCATATGCCTTGAATATTTGCTGTTTCTTAATATTAAGTTGCGGTAGACATGTGCACAATTGTCGGTGTCCGTTTTAAAATACATCCTCATATTATTAGGGGTGTTCACAATGTGCAGCATTTCCAATGTGAATCTTTTGTAGTAACTTTTCTCCTCCTCTAAAATAATGACGCTTTCAAAATTCGGATGATGTCCAGTATCTTTACAATGTGTTGTTAATGCTGTTTTGTTATCAGAAGAGTTGTGCCTTAATTTAATATTCGATTTGTGAGCAGATATCCTTGTCTTTAATTTTGATTTCGTTGTCCCAACATATACTTTCTCGCATAAGAGGGACCCGTCGCCATTACATGGAATCCTGTAAACCACATTCGATTTTTCCTGTCTCGGGATTTTATCTTTCATATTGCTGAAAGTATTTCTCAAAGTATTGTCGTACTTGAAGGCTAATTGGTATTTTTCTTTATCGTACAGATTGGAATATTTGATTCTCTCCGATAACCCTGGAACATACGTTGCTGTTTTGTACATCTTATCTGGTGGCACATGTCTTTCGTTTTTTATGTTACGTGGGTCATATTTGCCAATGAGGCTATTTTTTAATTTTTTTGGGAAATCGTTGTCTGTCAGGGTCTTCTTAATGATACAAATATTTTTGCTGTGGTACAATTTATCACTAATGGAGAGAACCCGCTTTATTAAGTTTTGGGCTGTGTTTATAATTATTTTTCTCTCATGTTTTGAGTAAAAGTTTATGAGTCTCCCTGATGCTGTTGGCTTTTTGTACCAGTCTATTGTTATTTTGTTGTTTTTTCTTATTATTAGGGTGTCCAGAAAGGGTATTTGTCCATTTTTCTCTATTTCTATTGTAAATTTAATTGTCTTGTTATAATTGTTTAATAATTGGAGCATCCTGTCTGCGTCCTCAGTTTTTATAATGGCAAATAAGTCATCCACATATTTTGTAAGTAGTCGGGGTTTGTTATCACAGTCTAATTCAAAATTCTTCAAAATTTCTTCCATGACAATGTCGGCTATAATTGGTGATGCCGGTGAACCCATTGGCATTCCTGAACGTTGTTCATATATTTTATCATTGTATTTAAAGTATCGAGTTTCCTTAATGCAAAATTTTACTATAGTCAAGAAGAGATCTTTTGTCATGATTGTATGTTCTTTGATTTCATTCCACCTTGAAGATATGATGTTCAGGGCCATATCAACCGGGATGCTGGGGAATAATGAAACGACATCGAATGACACTAAGCTTTCGTCATCATAAACATAGGAACCTTTGATCTTATCTTTGAATTCAATAGCGTCTTTAACATTATATTTGGATGTCGTGGTTATGTTTTTTAAAATTCTAACTATATATTTGCACAAATTATATGACGGGGAGTTGACAGACGTTCAAATGGGTCTGAGTGGAATACCGTCCTTATGAATTTTGGGCAAGCCATAAATTCTTGGCGGGTTAGCTGTTTTGCAAACAAGGTCGTTGTTTTCTTTTAAGTCAATTATATTATTGACGTACATTTTCTGTACAATTTCATTATTTTTGTCTTGTAGTCTAGTAGTGGGATCACGTTTCAATATTCTGTATGTTGACATGTCGTTAACTATAGTTTGTATTTTTCTGTCATATTCAGATTTGTCCATCAAAACGGTAACATTACCCTTGTCGGCATTAAGGATCAGAAGCTCTTTGTTAGCTTTCAATAACATTTTTGTGGATCGTAGTGTGTCTTGTACAAATTTGTCTCTACCTAAACTAGTTGTCTTGTTGAGGTGGTTCTGTATAAGTGCGGTCAGGTTGTTTCTCTCAACCTCTTGTTTCTCCTTTTCTTTAATGGTTTGTATATAGTTTTCACCGTCCGCTATCACTTTAAATAGAGGAAAATCTTTATTGTTACGAGGTAATGCATGTTTAGGTCCGAGGGACATGAGCCATTGAATGTCAGTCGGGATAGGTATGTCGGTCGTATTGCAAATCCATTCTGGTATCCCCCTAATGTTAAGAAGTTGTTGCTGTTTGTGTATCAGATTTTCGTACTTATTTACTTGTGTCTTTTTAATTGTCGTTTTTAGTTTCTTGGTCAATAGTTCTTCACTTTGGAAGAATGATGTGGAGTCTTGAATGTTAAGCTGTTGTTTAATATATGTCGTCAGCATATTTACCTCCTTCCTTTTTTGCCGCAGGATTTCGTGAGTGGAGTTAGAAATCTTTGTTGGCATTTTGTTGTTGTTGTTGTTGGTGTTGTTGTTAATGGTGTATATGATGTTTTTGGTTGCGTTGTTGATAAAATTCGGTGTTACGCCATTTCTCCTGCATCTTGCGAGGAACTTAATCGACTCCGATAGTCGTGTTAATTGTTGTGAAGTCTGTTGGTAGTGTTTTATGCGTTTTTTGGTTTTGATGTCATAACCTTTGTTGATGTTTTTGTAGATGTTGGAAGCGTTTTCCTCCTCTCGGTGTGCTCTCCGCTTGTACATTGTTAATTCAGTTGTATTGGCCATAATTATATAAATTATATATAGATTTTTAATGAGCTCAAGGCCTTTCTGGACACCCTAATAATAAGAAAAAACAACAAAATAACAATAGACTGGTACAAAAAGCCAACAGCATCAGGGAGACTCATAAACTTTTACTCAAAACATGAGAGAAAAATAATTATAAACACAGCCCAAAACTTTATAAAGCGGGTTCTCTCCATTAGTGATAAATTGTACCACAGCAAAAATATTTGTATCATTAAGAAGACCCTGACAGACAACGATTTCCCAAAAAAATTAATAAATAGCCTCATTGGCAAATATGACCCACGTAACATAAAAAACGAAAGACATGTGCCACCAGATAAGATGTACAAAACAGCAACGTATGTTCCAGGGTTATCGGAGAGAATCAAATATTCCAATCTGTACGATAAAGAAAAATACCAATTAGCCTTCAAGTACGACAATACTTTGAGAAATATTTTCAGCAATATGAAAGATAAAATCCTGAGACAGGAAAAATCGAATGTGGTTTACAGGATTCCATGTAATGGCGACGGGTCCCTCTTATGCGAGAAAGTATATGTTGGAACAACGAAATCAAAATTAAAGACAAGGATATCTGCTCACAAATCGAATATTAAATTAAGGCACAACTCTTCTGATAACAAAACAGCATATGAGGACATAGTCCAACAGCTGTTCCGATTCCAAAACCGTCCCTTGCATTGTTGTTTGTTTATTTTTGTTTACAATTACTGTACTGTATTCATTTACATTCTCACGTGTTGTTGTTCCTAAAATAATTTTTTGTTTACAATTACTGTATTTTAACTTGTTTACATTTTCACGTGTTGTTGTTCCTACATATTTTTGTAAACAATTACTGTTCTTTTATTGTTTACATTTTTGGTTTATGTTTCGCTCATCTTCAATTTTTGTTGAGTATATGTATACTAGGTGCTAAAAGGGTAGTGAAGTGCAACACGATGGCTGATCTTCGGATGTGACGCCTCTCCACCTCTCACTATCAATCTCCTTCTTTTTCCTTCACGTCTGGTAGCACTGTTAACCTAAGCCTCGGCTGGGGAACTGATAAAGGAAGGTGAGAACACTCCCCATTTTGGCCTGACCTCTGCTTCGTCCTCGGACTACCCCCTCCTTTACTGTTTGTATTTAGTCGATATCGAGCTGGTGGTTGCGGTATTCTGTTACCTGAGTATGCAGGGGTGATACCCTGCAGAAATGGCTTTCAGGCTAATGCCGTGACTGCCCCCGTCCCGTTAAAACCCTGGCAGGCCTCGAAGTACGTTCCGATCTCGTCGCCATTCAGTTGGTGGTTGTAGGTAACGGTTGAGGCGACCCTCCCGTTTTTGCGCTGGATCTGGCTCTGAGCACCCTACCTCATAAGGGGGGGTGCCAACCCTCGCATGGCCTCCCTGATCCCCTTCTTCATAGATAACCATGGGATCCCATAGCGACTACAACATCGAGGGAGGATAGCGGCTTCGAGTGGGGACCCAAATAGAATGGAAAGGCCAAATAACACAAAAAAAAAAACCTTTCGTCTTCCCCTCCACGGGACAAGACAGTGCCGGCGCATGCGCTACAGGCACCTATTCGCACAGCGAGCACCTCCGGGTCTGCTTTGGGGGCGACCCCAGGGCGTCCCGTGATCACGGGCGTTATGGTGGGGCCGAGCACCAGTAAAGCTGCAGGGATTGTGCTGGAAACGGCAGGTCGTCCTGTAGCCACTGGCGCGGAGCGCCCATCAAATGCCGGCACGGCTGCAAAGCCTGCACCCATGCGGACAAAGGTCTCACGACCTGGCCCAACTGGGGATGGGCGGATGGCAGCCGAGGCAAACCAGGGAAATGTCGCGATGGCAACTACGGGCAATTCCATCCACGGTCGGTCGGGCGGGCGGTCCACACACGCTGAAAAGCGGAGGGGTGCCAACCCTCGCATGGCCTCCCTGATCCCCTTCTTCATAGATAACCATGGGATCCCATAGCGACTACAACATCGAGGGAGGATAGCGGCTTCGAGTGGGGACCCAAATAGAATGGAAAGGCCAAATAACACAAAAAAAAAAAACCTTTCGTCTTCCCCTCCACGGGGCAAGACAGTGCCGGCGCATGCGCTAAAGGCACCTATTCGCACAGCGAGCACCTCCGGGTCTGCTTTGGGGGCGACCCCAGGGCGTCCCGTGATCACGGGCGTTATGGTGGGGCCGAGCACCAGTAAAGCTGCAGGGATTGTGCTGGAAACGGCAGGTCGTCCTGTAGCCACTGGCGCGGAGCGCCCATCAAATGCCGGCACGGCTGCAAAGCCTGCACCCATGCGGACAAAGGTCTCACGACCTGGCCCAACTGGGGATGGGCGGATGGCAGCCGAGGCAAACCAGGGAAATGTCGCGATGGCAACTACGGGCAATTCCATCCACGGTCGGTCGGGCGGGCGGTCCACACACGCTGAAAAGCGGAGGGCTGCCAGAACGCTCAAAAAATATGAGGGGGTGCCGTTGGAAACGTTGCCCCAGAGTGCAAAGGATGCGGTGGATAGAGCGAAAGCCCTGCTACCCAACTACCAAAGCACAACTGGGGCCTCGGTTGAAGGCAAGGCACCCCTCTCCAAAAGACAGAGATCGTTTGAGGAGCAACAACCAGCTCCAAAGAAGAAATGTATCCGTCCCGGGGTGGCTAGACCCAGCTTTGCTGATGTCGCCAGGAACAGAATCCTGATAGGGGTTCTGGACCGCGGCAATGAGCTCGGGTCAATACCAAGGCACCAGTGGAGATGGGTGAAGGCGGCTCTGGCGAACGTCATCCTTGACGTGCTGCTGGAGAACCCTGGAGCCCCTGCCGCGTGCAGAGATGCCGGCTGGTTCCAGGGCCACATTAAGGTTGTGGCCTGCGACGACTCGAGGTCGGCGGCGCTGTACAAGGCCGCCGTCGCTAGGGTTGGGGATGTCTACCCTGGGGCTAGACTTGAGGTGGTTGACTGGAAGGATATTCCAGTCAGGCCCAGAGCGAGGGCGTGGGTGCCTGTCACACCATCGTCACCTGAAAATATTTTAAAGATGCTTCAGGTGATGAATCCGACATTGCCGACAGGTGATTGGAAGGTCCTAAAAGTAGAGGATCCGGAAGGGCCGTCAAGACAAGTGGTCCTGTCGCTGAACAGGGACTCTTTGGAGCTCCTGGAGAAAAGACAGGGCCGGGTCTACTACGGCCTAGATGAGGTGACTCTAAGAGTCTATCGCGGTGATGCGCAGCGCGCCTCCGGAGCAAGCACCTCAATGGATGTGGACATTGAGGAGCCTGAACCGGAGGCTGACTTCTCCGATGCGGAGAGCAGAGCCTCCTCGCAGTCGACCCTGGCATCTGCGATGCATAGGATGTATGGCGAGGAGGAGCTGCTTTACAGCGATGGGGAAGACAGCGCAAACGTCACTGTCGTTGCGGTGGAGGAGTCGGTGGAAACCTCTAATGAGGGTTCTACAAATAAATCTCCACCGCTCTAGGGCAGCATCCGCTGCTCTATTGAGTCGCCTACTTGGCGACGACGTAGACATCGCACTTATCCAGGAGCCCTGGGTTAATAACTCGGGGGTCTGTGGTTTAGGTGCGGTGGGCTATAAGCTAATGGTTGAGCGTGGTAAAGGTAAAATAAGAACCTGTGTAATGGCAAAGAAAGATTTAAACATTTTTCTTCTACCCTATTATAGTGATGGAGACATGACGACAACGCTGCTGGAGATTGGAGGGAAGTCTTTGCTGATAGCCTCAGCATACATGGCGTACGAGGCTGAGGATCCCCCTCAAAGCCAACTCCGCAGGCTAATGAGCGACCAAGCGGCGAGCTTAGTTCTTATCGGTTGCGATGCTAACGCCCACCATGTGCAGTGGGGAAGCACCAACATAAACAATCGGGGTGAGTCTCTTTTCAACTATCTCCTAACTACTAACCTAGTAATTTGCAATAGGGGCGCAGAGCCCACATTTATTGTCAAAAACCGTAGGGAGGTCATAGACCTCACGCTATGTAGTGAAAATCTGATTGATATGGTAATGAACTGGAAGGTTCTCGACGAACACTCGTTCTCAGACCATAGGTATATTGAGACAATTCTAGATATGTCCATGGGTGCTCCAAAGGTTCGTAAGAACCTAAGGAACACTGACTGGACTCTTTACAGGGAAACTCTTGAGAATAACCTACCACGTCCGGTACCGGCAGAGCCCAGTACCGTTGGGAAATTGGAAGACATGGTAAACTGTTTTACCACGATCTGCTCGCGGGCACTGGCCAAAGCCTGTCCTGATCCCAAACCGTGGGGAAAACGAAGGCCCCACTGGTGGTCCCATGCGCTGGACTCTCTGCGGAGAGATTGCAGGAGACAGTTTAACAGGGCGAAAAGGCTGAGTCAGGAATCTGAATGGCAGACCTATAAACAAGTTCTGCGGTCCTACAAAAAAGCCCTGCGTGAAGCAAAAAGATCCTCATGGAGGGATTTTTGCACTAGCGTGGAGGGCGTTGGCGAAACGGCCAGACTACGAAAAATCTTGTCAGGTACAACAAACCCAATTGGGTCTCTACAGAGACAGGATGGTTCATGGACAGCGACGGGAAAAGAAACGGTCGAACTACTTCTCGACACACACTTTCCTGGTAGTTTACAGACAATGGAAGTAGATTGTTCCTCTTCGGGCGCAATGGTAAATCTCCCTCTCTCAAAAGAAAGTATCACTTCGGCGATAAAAAGCTTTAAGCCCTAAAAGGCTGCCGGGCCAGATGGTATTATACCGGCTCAATTGGTTGCAACGATTGATACATCTACAAATTGGCTACTGAGTATGTTTAGAGCATGCTGCAAGCTAAACTACGTACCGACGGTATGGAGATCTGTTTCTGTGGTCTTCATACCCAAGGCTGGAAAAGCAACACATGCGAACCCAAAGGACTTTAGACCTATAAGTCTCTCATCCTTTGTTCTTAAAACTTTAGAAAGGCTTATAAATAACTTTCTCTCTCTTACAATTGACAAAAGACTATTATCTAATAATCAGCACGCCTACCTTAAGGGAAAGTCCACGGACACTGCACTGCATTCCCTGGTGAGCTATATCGAAAGGTCCTTCAGTTACAAGGAATTTTGCCTTGTAGCTTTTCTTGACATTGAGGGTGCTTTTAACAACATTAGCCCTGAGGCCATAACACATGCCTTAGGAGGGCTCGGTGTAGAGAGCTCCCTGGTTGAATTTATAGAGCAAATGCTCTTGGGAAGAAAGATTACAGCAGAGGTCGGTGCAAACCGTGTTTCGAGACAGGTGTCTCGAGGTACGCCGCAGGGTGGTGTACTTTCACCTCTTCTATGGAATCTGACCGTTAACTCTCTCCTGCAGGAGACGGAATGGGGTGCTGCCAGAGTTGTCGCATATGCAGATGACATCGCCATTGCATATATGGGCAAATTCCCTCAGACCTTGTGTGACTTGATGCAAGGGACACTCCGCGAAGTGAGCAACTGGTCCACGCGATGTGGTCTCAGAGTCAACTCAGAAAAAGTGGAGCTGGTGCTCTTCACTAGGAAATATAAAGTTCCGCATGTAACTACGCCGGAACTTAATGGAATCCGTCTGAACACAAAGAGGGAGGCCAAGTTCCTTGGCGTAACATTGGACATGAAGCTTAGCTGGAGGAATAATATGATCCAGCGATACCAGAAGGCTTCTGTGGCCCTATACTCTTGTAAAAGGGCCATTGGGAAGAGATGGGGTCTGAATCCAAGCGTTTGCCGCTGGATTTACACAGCAGTGGTTAGGCCGATTCTCCTCTACGGAGCAATCGTTTGGTGGCCTGCACTAAGCAGAGCTGCTAATCTCAATCTACTTAGCAAGGTGCAGAGAGCGGGTATGATCTGCATTAGTGGAGCGTTGCGAACAACACCAAGCGACGCCTTGAATGTCTTCCTCGACCTTTTACCCTTAGACTTAGTGGGTCAGCAAATGGCGGCTCTTGCCGCGCTTCGGTTAAGGGAGACAGGTCAATGGGAGTCTAGCTTGCGTGGGCACTCAAGCATACTGAACAAATATAGAATACTTCCGGGATACACAGACCGTTGTGTTGATACTGCGGTCCCGGACAGGAATTTCGCGATGGTAATCCCAGATAGGGATGCGTGGTCGAGAGATTTCTACACTCCACCTGGAAGTCTCACGATCTTCACAGATGGCTCGAAATTGAATGGCAGAGTGGGAGGAGGGGTCTACTCGCAGGACCTATCTCTGAACTGTTCTTTTCGGCTGCCGGATCACTGTAGTGTTTTTCAGGCTGAGGTTCTAGCCATAAAGGAGGCTATAGACCTGTTACAGACCACTTTGAAAGGCAATAATATCTTTATATTTAGTGATAGCCAAGCGGCAATCAGAGCTGTGAGCGCAGCTATAATTAGATCAAAAAGTGTACTGGATTGCAGCCGATCTCTGCAGGAGATGGCCAAGCAGAACAGGCTCAACCTCATTTGGGTTCCTGGCCACAGGGACATCGAGGGTAACTGCATTGCGGATGAACTTGCGAGGGAAGGAACAACCAAGCAGATTCTTCCCAGTAAAGAACGCATTGGTATGCCCTTTGGCACATGCAAGCTGCTCTTAAAAGAATCTACTTATGCTCGTGCGAGCGACAGATGGACACATATCACAACCTGTAGGATCTCAAGGCTGACTTGGCCTAGATGGGACCGAAAACGGTCGCGTAGTCTTTATACCTTAAAACGGGACGATATTTCCCAAGTAATTGGCGCTTTATCAGGGCACTGCCTCATAGGCAACCATGCTGGTCGTCTTGGAGTACCCTTCTTTAGATGCTGTAGAAGCTGCAAAAATTATGAGGAGGAAGAAACGGTCGTGCATCTTCTCTGTATCTGTCCAGCTCTAGCCAGAAGCAGGCTACGGTTTCTAGGGGCACCTGTTTTTAGGAACCTTGGAGAATTAGGTGAAATAGACCCAAGATGCTTGACGAGCTTCGTCAAGAATTCTAAATGGTTCAGCAAGAGGGAGTGAGCGTTAAGCTTGTGGTATCACAACGGGCCTCTACTAATGGCCTAAGTGAGTCGCTGGATTAGCGGTAACAGCCACTTATACCTACCTACCATATGTATACTATAAATTAAGTTTTTGCATATCACATGCCAGTCTACCAGGCGCAGCCGATAGTGTAAGTTTGTGTTCATTATTGTTTTAGTTTGTACATAGCGAACGCTTTCTGTTGTTTTTTGCAGTCCTGATGATGACTTCAGACTGAAGTCGAAATATTGACGATTAAATAAAATAATTTACATATTATTTAATTGTTTTATTTTTCCGGCCTTGAGCTCATTAAAAATCTATATATAATTTATATAATTATGGCCAATAGAACTGAATCAACATTGAGTAATAATAAACAAAGAATAGGGGGAGAATAGTGGGAAGAGAATAATGAGCAATTTGTAATTTTTCAAGGAGAAATGAATTTTTTTGGTGCTTAAGTATAAAACTATGAATAATAGAAAGAATGCATCAAACAAAAATTTATTGAGTGGTACCGCTTCTGTTTCCGCGAAATTAAAATTAAAATCTCCACCCAAGATAAGTGAATGCCACTGAAAATTGTTTCCTAATTCCCGTGCACCAGCAAACCGATTAAACTGTGTCAATCTAAATTTAGAGAACACCCTATGCTTTAAGCCGCATAGTTTATAAAAAGTATGCGCCTAATTGCATGCAACACAAAGTTAATTGATTTTGCTTTCTGGGTCAATATAATACTAACACATACGTCAGACGGCACACGCATTTTCACACAGAGTCGTTCTTGACCAATCAAAAACGTCTTACTTTTTTTTATATGGAGTTTTTATGGTAGTATTAGCGTAAGAGATTTGCGCTACCGCGGCTATAGATGTTTACCCATCAAAAAAATATTTAAATATATTATCCAACGCTGTCATAGTGACACATGTTTTTTGTATTTCAATTCAAATCCTTTGCTATTCAAGAGAGTAAAGAAAGCACAGAGATTGCAACGAAATGAAAAACTAAAAATATTACCAGTCATGAAAAAGCAAAGTTAGAATTAAAAAACGATAAAGCGGCAGGAGTAATTTTCAAATCAAAAGTATTTTATAAAATATCCAAGAAGTAAACTAAATCAAATATTATGTCATGTTAGTAAAAGTTATATACAAACAATCTCGCGAAAAATGGCTGGAAAACAATAAAGAGTTAAAAATAAGTAAATATTGTTGTGGACGTATAAAATAAATATAATGCGCTGCAAAGTATATCCGAAATGCTAAGATTAATCCCTACTTTCACTACAAAAACATTTATGTAAAAGTAACAAACGGCTATATAATTACTACAGCAATATAGTACATAATATTCCTGCTATATTTCAGCGCCATGCACTCGGCGGCATTGAAACACCAATGCGTCCATAAAACTCTAAAGTACACAAGCTTACACTGGCTATACAATAGCTTTTCAACTGCCGCAAAGCAGCAGATGCCAATGAATTTCACCGAATCGCTATATAAATGCAAATAATTGTTAACAGTTAGGGCAATAATAATACCAACGCGTAAATTATTGCACCAGCAGCATCAACTGCAGCCGTGGCGGCCTTGTAAAATAACTGCGCAGCGATGCATTCATTTCGGCGCATTGCAAACGTTGTCGCGCAGAGCAACGAAATGCTCCGAATGACCGTGCGTACGCCGACTACATATTCGACAACAGCGCTGGTGTTCGCGACGTCTATTGCGGCGTTGTTGGCAAGGCAAAAGCTTCCCGCCACGACGACAAGAGCAACAAAAGCAAAAGCGCAGGTTACCCTGTCGCACAGCATGAAAACGAATCGGAAACGTTAAATACCGGAAATTTCATTGTTAATTGCAGCAATTTGGATTAACAGCTTCTGGCGGTGTGTGTGCGTGTGTGTGTATACGGTGAGAAAAAATTATTTGGAGTAGAAAGTTATTTGTGCGAGTGGATTTTTTTGTGTGGTGTTGGCGCATGATTTTAAATTTTTGTTCCTCAGAGGTGGCATGTTTTTGTTAGTTCCACTCATTTTGTTCACAATTAAAAGGTACATTTATCGTTTCGGTTAAGCTGATTTGTGGCGTATTGAGGTTGCTTACAGTGGACGCATGTTAACAAGAGTGATTTGCAGCGCTATTAAGTATAAATACAATGGAAAGATGTATGAATAATTGTCGTGTGTTTATTGAAAAAAGCACATTTTGCAGGCTAAAAACGCATGTGTTAAAACCATTTTAACACAAAAAGAATACAATAAAAAATGTAACGGAAAAGATGCGTCCGATTTCCGGAGAACTTAAAACACACCATCGCAAAGTGCTTAAAAATTTGAATAAACTGTTCACAAATGTACAGAGACTTACCCCAAAAACTCAGTGATAGTTATTTTTTTAATTATAACTTATTAAATATGCAAGTGGCTATTCAAAGCCCCATTTTTGAATTATAACAAAAACATTTTTGGTGAAATGTTCAGCATTAGGAGCAAATTAAAAGGAAATTGATTCTCCTGCACCTGCTCATAAATTTTTCAAATAAAATAAAAACAAAATAAATTAATATAAAATTTGTTTTCAGTCTAATTTTTTTTATTTATATGGAAAGCTTTTTGATGGAAGCTTATAAAATATTCAAGAATTATGTATTGCTAATTAATTTAATTAGATAATTTTTTAATACTAAAAAAATTATTCTCTTGTTCCTGGTTACAATAATTAATACATAGTGAATAACAAACAAAAAATTACAAATAGAAATGTTTAATGATGCAACAAAATGTATCAACATATTTATTATTTTTTAGATGTTTGAAAAAAAATTTTCAATGTTAAAAATGTCATCAAAGGCACATCAAATAGGTAGCCGCAGCAAACTTTTTCTTTTATATTTTTTCATATTTTATTTTAATTTGAATTGTTAAATTTTGAATTTCGTTGTGATAAGAATGCTTTCAGTACAATTTAAGGTAGTTGATAAAATATTTTTGAAATTTTTGTTTTTAAAAGCAAAAACAAAATATACAGAGCACACATTTTTTTTTCAATTTTTCTACTGCTGCTACCTATTGAATGTGCCTTGGTTTCATCAAAAAAAATTTTTCAAATTTTATAATTTGTAGGTTGGGTCTATATCACCTTATTCTCAAAAATTCCCAGATAGTGTATCCTGCTTCTCACTAGCGCTAGACAATTGCATAGAAGATGTAGATCTATTTCCACCTCTTCATAATACTTGCAGTGTAGTATAATCATACATACAAACACACACACAAAATACACAAAGCCTAATTATACATACCGTCATACACACGCACACACAGAATGTACAAAATATACAAAGTGTACAATAATAAATAACCACACAGAATTATGCAACACAATATCACATAACAATACATACTGACACACACACACACAATGCGTATGGCACACGCGCAAGGCACCACTTACAAAGTGTAACATGAAATATGTCTTGACGCCGAGCGGCGAGAATGCATACATATTTACATTCTGGCATCAAATTGCTGACACTTGCATTTTTAGCAATTTGAAGGCCAACATTTCAAGTGCATTACCCCAATAAAATATATTAGTTTACTACCGTGTGAAATCAATGCATGAGAAAGTAATTGTAAATATCACATTGATTTCTCATTGGTTAATTAAGAATTAAGTATAAGTTTCCTCTGCGAGGAAAATAGTATATAAGCTAAAACTTTTGTAAATAAAATTCAATATTAATCTTCAAGCTGATTCAGTTTGTTTGATTTTTATTCATATAGCAAGACAGGCATTTTACTGCTATGCAGTAATGAGCCTACGAGGAGGCGCATTCGCTTCAACTTAGGAAATATAACTTCACCAATAATACCACATGGCGATCCTGCCAAACCGACAAAATTTTAAGATCCTGCCAAACCGGCAACAAATTTTTAGATCCTGCTAAAGAAAAATTAAAATTCCAATAAATTTATTTAAAATAAAATGGATGAAATTTTTACTTTTGAAGAATTTCACAATACCTTTGCAAAATATGAGAATTTATTAAACCAACAGAAAAATACTGAAGTAAAATCAGATATAACAGAAAAATATACTGTAGAGGAAGTAGCTGATGCTCCAGTGTACAAGGCAACTCCCAAAATGGCTGGACCGAAGGCTATCTCCCTGGAAGAGTATAAAATAAGATTGCAACAACAAAAACAAAATTATACAAATTTTCATGAATCCATAAAAGAAGTTCATACCAGAAGACCTAGAGGGGGTAAAGCTGTACGTTACAGAAAGGAATGTAAGGAATTGTATCAAATGATACATTTATCCCACGGAGTGGAGAAGAGACAATACCTAGAAAAGTTAAAAATTCTAAAAAGATGTGCGGTCTAAAACAGGAACGACAAAACCCGTCAGAAGTAATAAACAACAACATTAATGATAGCATAATAACCAAGGAAGACCACAGTCTGCAACATATAGTTTATTTGTTAATTTTTATTATTATTATTTACGGTTTATTCAGGTTACATAATTACTATAAAAATTATGTTAATCAACAAATAAGTAGATCTGTAGCCAATCTTAGTACATAAATAATAAATAAAAAATTATGAAAAATAAAAGAATTTATTTATGGATGAAATACAAAACATATTAATTAAATTGAAAAAGAGTCCAAATAGGACATATTCTGATGTATATATAGAGCATACAAAAACTATAATCAAGCAAATTTGGTCAGAACTAGTAGTGCAACTCAAAGAGCACGAAATAGAGGATATTAAATTAAAATTTCAGCAAATAACTGCAAAAATACATTTACTTTTAAAAAATAAAATGGCAAATTTTGACTTTGCCACTGCCTCAAAAATCATTCCTGAATTTGGAGGGGAACAATATCTTCTGGCAAAATTTCTTGATACAGTTGAATTTTATGCAAATACATTATCAGAAACACAGAAAATTATGTTATTAAAATATATTTTAGCTGGAAAACTTTCACAAAAAGTAAAGAATAGACTTTTAGCTGAAACAGAGCCAATTACTATTGAACAACTAAAAATTACCCTAGAAAAATTATACAAGTTAAATAAAAATCCGCTAAAGCTACAAAATACGCTTAGTGTGATAAAGCAAAGCAACTTGCCATTACAAAATTTTGCTTCAAAGATTGAAAGCATAACAGTTTCACTTAATGAGATTCAAATCTCGCAGCAAGGATCAGATAATAAATCAATAATTATAAAGCTTAATGACCAATTAGCATTAAACGCATTTAAAAATGGTGTTAATGAACCACTTAAATCTATTGTTTTTGCGGCTAGACCTAAAACGTTTTCTGAAGCACTCCAAACAGCTCAAGAAGTAGACATTCCAACTAACAATTTGAACATGTTTCGTAACAAAAATAACTATAATAATAATACGCGACAATCTTTTAATAATGGAAACAGAAGGCATGATGATCACAATCGAATGTCTAATAATACAAATTACAACAGGAGTAATAATAACAACAGAAGCTATAACAACAACAACAGGAATAATAATAATAACAGTAGAAGTTATAACAACAGCAACTGGAATAATGATAATAACAATAGAAATTATTCTAACAACAGAAATAATGACCGACGTCCTCAAAATTCTGATCAGAACAGAACAAATAATAATAATCAAAATAAAAATTCTCAGGAAAACTAGGACGTCCCCAGATGAAAGAAGCTGGGGTCATAAATAAAACTTTAAATACGTATAGTATAGCCCAAAAAGACACAAATTATATTATAATTAAATCAAAGACAATACGAAAACCAATAACATTTCTAATAGACACAGGTGCAGACATATCAATTATAAAACATGCATCTATAGAAGACAGTCCAATAACAAATTGTCAACAATATAACATAAATGGACTTAGTGACAATTTATTAACAACAAATTCGAAAACAAATCTTTCACTTCAATCTGATGAATTTATGATTGAACATACATTTTATATTTTTGACAATATTAACATATCTACAGATGGAATTATAGGTAGAGATTTCTTGACAAAATATAATTGTAAAAAAGATTATGAAACCTTTGTACTCACAATTATATATGAAGAACAACAAATAATCTTGCCAATGTACATGAAACTCAGTACATTACCAAGTATTAATTTGCCACCTAGAACAGAAATTATTAAAGAAGTAGACATTGACTTAAATGAAGACAGTTTAGTATGTGCTAGTGCAATAACACCAGGCATATTTATAGCTAACACAATAATTCCAAAGAAAGGTCACAAACATATAAAGTTCATAAATACAAATGAGTGTGACATAACAATAAAAGATATTCCTTTACACATACAACCAATAAAAAATTTTTCAATATTGAAATATGACACAAAATTTAATTCAAAACAACGAATAGATTTTATTAAAAATACTATAAATTTTGAAAACCTAGATCCAGAAGCAAAAGAATCCATAATAAATATTTGTATCAAATACAATGAAATATTTCATCTAAAAGGAGATATTTTAACAAAAAACAATTTTTATACACAGAATATTTCTGTACATGACAAAACTCCAGTTTATATAAAAAACTACAGATTACCAAATGCACATGTTGAAGAGATTAACCAACAAGTTGACAAATTAATTAAAGAGGACATTGTTTAACATTCGACCAGTCTATATAACTCACCATTATTAATTGTGCCAAAGAAAAGCACAAATGATGAAACTAAATGGAGATTAGTAGTTGACTACAGACAACTAAACAACAAAATTGTAAATGATAAATTCCCATTAACAAGACTAGAAGATGTGTTAGACAAATTAGGAAAAGCCAAATATTTTTCAACCTTGGACATGACCAGCTCATTCCATCAAATACCTTTAGATAAGCAATCCAGACCGCTTACAGCTTTTTCGACTAATAAAGGACATTATCAGTTCAAAAGGCTACCTTTTGGTTTAAAAATAGCGACTAATAGCTTTCAACGTATGATGACTATAGCTTTGAGTGGATTACAAGAAGCTGCATTCTTATATGTAGACGACGTAATAATTTTTGGTTCAACACTACAAGAACATAATGAAAATTTAATAAAGGTATTCGAAAGACTGAAACAATACGATTTAAAATTAAATCCAGACAAATGTAACTTCTTGAAAACAGAAGTAGTCTATTTAGGTCACCTTATTACAACAGAAGGTATCACGACCGATCCAAACAAGTATGACACTATTACAAATTTTCCATGTCCTAAAGATGCAGACGAGGTGCGTAGATTCGTAGCATTTTGCAATTACTATAGACGTTTTATAGAAAATTTTGCACAAATAGCCAACCACTAAACGAACTATTAAAGAAAAACAAACTGTTTATATGGTCCAAAGAATGTGAAAAAGCTTTCAGAACTCTTAAGTCAAAACTAACGACTCCACCAGTTTTGAAATATCCCGATTTCTCCAAACCTTTTATTTTGACAACTGATGCATCAAACTATGCCTTAGGAGCAGTATTATCTCAAGGGACGCCTGGGGAAGATACTCCGATAGCATATGCAAGTAAATCACTTAATAAGCATGAAGTCAACAAGCCAATAATAGAAAAGGAATTATTAGCCATCCATTGGGGAATTAACTATTTTAGACCCTACTTATTCGGTAGAAAATTTATGGTATACACTGACCATAGACCGTTAGTAAGTTTATTCACGCATAAAAACCCGTCATCAAAATTGACAAGAATACGTGTATATCTTATGGATTATGATTTTGAAATAATCTTCAAACAAGGAAAGATGAATACAAATGCAGACGCACTATCTAGAATAAAAATTACATCAAAAGAATTAAGAAAAATGATACCATCATATGATATGCTTACAATTACAAGAGCGATTAGTAAAAAATTAGAAAATGAAAAATTAAATAGCATAGAAAGCGGAAAGCTAAATGAAAAATTAAATGGCAAAGAAAGCAAAAAGCTAAATGAAGATATAAATGGCATAGCAAGAAAACAACTTGCAAAAAGAACTAGTGCTGCAACTCAAGAGAAGCTTGATCACCTTCACATTTGGGAAGCAACGTCATTATCTGACGTCACGCATATAAAGAAATTGCAATTTCAGTTCAAAAAGAACATTATGTAAAGGGTGTTTTTTTTAATGAAAAGGCCAATATAGTAGCACAAAAGAAAAATATTGTTGTTGAATATAGCGATAAATCGTTATCAACTATGACGTTGATTCTGAGGAAGCTAGGATTATTCGTAGAACAACAGGAAATAGCTAAATTAGCAGTCTCTGCAGAAGACAAATTTTTCCAGTATATAAGCATGCAAGAATTTAAAGAAAAATGGAAAAAGCTACAAAAAGAAATGAAAACTAATACAGCCATTATAGTATATACACCGCCAAAAGAAATAAAGAATATTAAAGAAATGAAGCGTCTAATAAGCAAATATCATGATGAAGAATTAGGAGGACATATAGGAATCTCCAGATGTATTAAAAAACTAAAACAACAATATGTTTGGAAAAACATGAGTAACATGGTAAAGAATTATATTAATAACTGCAAATTATGCAATGAAATAAAAGTAACTAAATATACAAAAGAAAAAATGACCATGACAGACATTCCAACAACTTCATTTGAAACAATTACAGTTGACACAGTAGGCCCTTTACGTCCATCAAACGGATACAGATACATTCTGACGTTTCAATGTGAACTAACAAAATATAAAGCAGCATTTCCCATGCAAAGTAAAGATGCAGTCACTGTAGCAAGAACAATAGTTGAACAATTTATATTAAAATATGGATGTTTTAAAACCATAAAAACTGACAAAGGTACAGAATTTACAAATGAATTACTGACCAACATATGTAAACTATTAAACATTGAAAAAAAGGTTTCAGCACCATTCCACCATGAGACATTAGGAGCATTAGAAAGTAACCATAGAGTATTAAATGATTACTTACGAGCACTTCAAAAAGAAGACAATTGGGAAGACTTATTACCCTATTACGTATACTGCTACAACACAACGCCAAACTGTACGACAAATTACTCTCCACATGAGCTAGTGTTTGGAAAAATTAGCAGTCTACCATGCGAAATCTAAAAATCTAAAAACATATTATACAATATTGATGATTATTTGACAGAGCTCAAATTAAAACTGATACATGCACATAACATGGCTCATCAATCTTTGATACAAAATAAAAATGATAGAATAAATAAACATACGCATAATAATATAAGTAATTTTAAAACTAATGATTTAGTTTATATTAAAGTAGGAAATAAGAGAAAATTTGATAAAAATTTTAAAGGCCCTTACAAAGTCATTAAACAAGAAGGTGTCAATAGCTTTATACAAATAGATAACAAATTAATTAAAATACACAATAATAATATAATTAAAGCTAGAAATATTTAAATTACAATATTTTAATGTACAAACATAAATTAATACATATATGTACATTTGCCTAACTTTTAAGAAACTACAGCAATTGTACATTTATCTAAAGGGGTAGGATGTAGTATAATCATACATACAAACACACACACGCACACACAAAATACAAGTTAACGTCACTAACATTTAAAATTCTCACAGATTCTTTCCCACGCTAATGCAGTGCACCTGCATTCGAAAATTACATATTTGCACGCGCATCCGCCGAATTCGCCGAATTCGCAGACTACAAGTCTGGACACCCGACACCCTCAATCAAGGCCAGTACATGGCACCTGTCGTTGCAACGTGACATTGAAGGTTTGAGAGGTATAGACTTAAGTTAAATGAAAATTTATAATCAGTCCTAATTTGAAGTTTAAATAAAGTACACGGTTTGCAGCCGTAAAAAATTATTTTTTTAATAAACTTAACCTTGTTGAGTTTAACTGGCGCCCAACGTGGGGCCAGTCGCGTTCGTCCGAATAAGTAGGCCCTGAAGTAGTGCCGCGCGCTTCCTATAAAAAGGAAACCGGGTTTTTTCCGTGTTAAAGTGCAATCTTTGGAAGACCAGGCCCTCAAGTAGTGCCGGAACGAGACTGGTAGGACTCAGTGGAGAGCTTCGGTAGAAGACAGCCACACACCCACGCAGAGTGCGCAACGGTGGACCCCAGTAGCTAAGCAATGCAAAAAGGAGCAGCCCCGTACGCCGTGGGATTAGCTAAGTAAGAGACTAAATATAAGAAATAGAATTAAGAGTGAGAAAAAGTGTAATAAAATTAAAAATTTTAAAGTTTCAATTAGAATTAAAATTTCTTAAGAAAAGAAAAGTGAAATAAATATTATAAATTAAAAATTTTAAAGTTTCAATTAGAATTAAAATTTTTTAAGAAAAGAAAAGTGAAATAAATATTATAAATTAAAAATTTTAAAGTTTCAATTAGAATTAAAATTTTTTAAGAAAAGAAAAGTGAAATAAATATTATAAATTTAAATTTTATAGTTTAATTAAAATTAAATTTTTAAAGATAAGTGAAGTTGAGTTAAGAAATTTTTAGATATTATATATATATTACTTATTTGAATATTAAAATTTCTTCTTTTATTACAAAAGAAAAGATTCCACGTACATCACAATTTTTTTAAGTGCTAAATTCAAAAATATATAATATGAAAGGCTTGTACATCCTTGAAATAAATACAACTAAAAGCTTTCAGCTTTATAAAATAATCATATCTCTGCGATTCACTCCGAAAGGGGGACCCTCCAGAGAATATTAAATTAAATTAACAAAACAAAATAAGAGTTTCCAAAAGAAAATGGCACAAAATAATATAATCCGACCTTCCCTGCTTACAGGCGGTGGTGCACCTATACAAGGTGCAGCAGCACCCCAGCAGCCTCCCATCCCCTCCACCTCCCAAACGGCAAATGCCACTCCTGAATTTAGGAGTATAATTAGGGACTTAATGTCGGAAATATTAATTGCCGACGATAGCAACTTCCTTAGGGGCATCCTGCAGCCCGCACAGCAAGTAGTTTCCGACCAAACCATTGACGATCTCTATAGAAATAACCTATCCGACATGGACAAAGTTCCGGACGTTGTTAGGTCCTTACGTGAATTTAGTGGTAATCCAGCAGAATTCAGCAGCTGGAAAAAAAGTGTTGAGAGAATCCTTAAAATCTATGAACCTAGCGTAGGTTCACCTAAATATTTCGGTATTTTAAACGTAATCCGTAATAAAATTGTGGGCAGTGCAGATGCTGTATTGGAGTCTTATAACACTCCTCTAAATTGGAAAGCAATTTCCCGCTGTCTCACTATGCATTATGCAGACAAAAGAGACTTGAGCACGTTGGAATACCAAATGACCTGTTTAATACAAGGCAGGAAAACTGTGCATGAATTCTATGCGGAGGTATATTCCCACCTTTCTCTCATTCTGAACAAAATATCTTGCATGGATATAAGCGAGGAAGCTATGCGTGTTATTACGCATACGTACCGCGATAAAGCCCTTGATACTTTTGTTAGGGGACTATCTGGTGATCTTTCTAGGCTCCTTGGCATGAAGGAACCAGCTGACTTACCCGAAGCCTTGCACTTGTGTGTAAAACTGGAGAATCAGAACTTCAGAGCTGTGCATGCAAATAATCAGTACGGCTTACCAAGAAAATTAAATCATCCTTCTGCACCATTTGGAATGCAATTACAGCAAAAACCTCCACTTCCACCAAAAAAATTCCCATATCCTGACCAAACGTTTTATCCGCAGCTTGCACATATACCGCAATCGTTTTCTCCAATCAATCGATTTACCCAGCAACCCCTATACTTCCAACCTCAATACCAGCATCAGAATAACATACAACCACAATATCAATCGCGTCAATACCAACCGGCTCAAAATTCCTATACGCCAAATTTGCAAACTAATAAACAATTTTATAGCAATCCTCCACCAAGGCCAGCTCAGCCAAAACCGCCCACTCCTATGGACGTAGACCAATCCTTACGGACGAGGAATATTAACTATATGAATAGGCCAAATTATAATAATGCAACTTCAAAACGACCACCCCCAACCCAGCCTACTCAATTAAGCAAAAATATTCCTAACAAAATTCAGAGAATAAATTATATTTCACAAACACCTGACGATACTGAAACTGAGGCAAACCAATACGAAGATAACGAATATGGATACGACACCCGCACCGATGACTCCGAACAAACCCAATCCTGGGACGACTACTACGAACAATATTCCAAATACGACCAAGAAGACCAAAAGAATTGTGAAGAATTCTGCGACGTTCATTTTTTAGGCTAACGCACTCTACGTTACCATATATTCAGTGTAAAACTGGTAACGGAGAGATATTAAAATTTCTAATAGACACTGGCTCCAATAAAAATTACATACAACCTTCACTTGCTAGAAATCCCTTGCCAAATGAAAATACTTTTTACGCCAACTCAGTCGGAGGAAAAATTAAAATATCCCACCATATATTCTTAAATCTTTTTGGATTAAATGACGAAAACTTGAAATTTTTCATTCTTCCCTCACTAAAATCATTTCATGGTATTCTTGGAAATGATAGTCTTAAGCAGTTAAACGCAGTAATTCACACTTCAAGAGATTATCTGACCATTAGAAATGGAAAGAAAATTAGAATCAAGCAACAAATATCCAAATCTGTAAATAGTTTAGAAATCAGGACAGAACATTTGACAGAAGATCAAAAAAAAAAGTTGCATGACCTTTGTGCACAGCACTCCAAACTTTTTTCAGAACCTGATGAGAAGCTAACTTATACCCCTGCAGTGAAAGCAGAAATCAGGACAATAACTGACAACCCAATTTATTCCCGATGCTATCCATATCCAATGTCTCTCAAATCAGAAGTAGAAAGGCAAATCGGTAAGCTTTTAGACGATGGAATCATTAGACCATCCCGCTCACCTTATAATTCACCCGTTTGGATAGTGGACAAAAAACCAGACTCTTTAGGCAACAAACAATATAGACTAGTTATCGATTATCGAAAACTAAATTCAGTAACAATCGCAGACCGTTACCCCATTCCCGAAATAAAAGAAGTCCTTTCCCAGCTAGGAAGCAATAATTTTTTTTCAGTGCTCGACCTTAAAAGTGGTTTCCACCAAATTCCATTAAAAAATTCAGACGTCGAAAAGACTGCTTTTTCCATCAACAATGGAAAGTACGAATTCACCAGGTTACCATTCGGCTTAAAAAACGCCCCTTCAATTTTCCAAAGAACATTAGATGACATTTTACGAGACCATATAGGACAATGCTGTTACGTATACATAGACGATATTATTATATTTAGCAAATCCGAGAACGAACACGCAGCTCATTTACAAAACATTTTCAGGACTCTCGAGAAAGCGAACATGAAGGTGCAATTAGATAAATGTAAATTCTTTGAAAAAGAAGTAGAATTTCTAGGTTTTATTGTTACGCCTGAAGGAATAAAAACAAATCCTTCAAAAATCGCGACTATTCAAAATTTCCCACTTCCAAGGAATCTCAAGGAACTCAGATCCTTTTTAGGTCTATCAGGCTATTATCGCCGCTTCGTTAAAGACTATGCGAAGCTCGCTAAACCCCTGACAGCCCTTTTAAGAGGGGAAGAGGGACGTGTGTCCAAAACTCAATCCGCAAAAAAACAGATTACACTTGACAGTGGAGCACTCGCTGCATTTAAAAAAATTAAAAATGTTTTGATCTCAAGAGAAGTTATGCTAACCTACCCCAATTTAAATAAAGACTTCGAGCTCACAACTGATGCATCCAATTACGCAATAGGCGCAGTTCTGTCTCAAGAAGATAGACCAATCACTTTCATTTCTAGGACTCTTTCAAAAACAGAAGAAAATTATGCTGCTAACGAGAAAGAAATGCTCGCCATCATATGGGCATTGAAATCTCTACGAAATTACCTTTACGGTTCAGCAAAAGTCAAAATATATACAGACCATCAACCACTTACATACGCGCTTAGTAATAAAAACAACAACAATAAAATGAAACGCTGGAAAGCAATTCTTGAAGAGTATAATTATGAATTGAAATATAAACCCGGCAAAACAAATGTAGTAGCAGACGGACTATCCCGACCTCCACAGCAAGAGCAAATAAATTCTTTATCTGCAACTCAACATAGTGACGAGAGTTCACCCCAAAACCTAATTCAGTACACGGACGCCCCTATTAACGTTTTCAAAAACCAGTTATTTCTAAGGACTGCAGACACTTCATCATACCAGTTTAAAATACCTTTCCCCACCTATCACAGACATATTATCGAAGAGCCCGAATATACTGAGGAAATATTAATTAACTACCTAAAACGCTACCTGAACCCTTCAGTTACAAATGCAATAGTTACAGAAGATTCTATCCTAGGCAAAATACAAACTATTTATCCAATACACTTTAGCAGGTACAAGATACGATACACACGGAAAATAGTAAAAGATTTAGTGCACGAATCAGAACAGGAAACGGAAATAATTAAAGAACATAAAAGAGCACACAGGAATCCCATAGAAAATAAAGCCCAAATTCTAGAGAAATTTTATTTTCCCCAAATGTCTTCTAAAGTCAAGAGAATAACCAAACAGTGCAAGATATGTCAAGAAAATAAATATGAAAGACATCCTCCAAAAATAATTCTAAAAGCCACACCTATTCCAAATTATCCTGGGCATATTGTCCACATCGACCTCTATCACACTAATAACAGGGTAATCCTTACCGCCATAGACAAATTTTCTAAGTACGCACAAGCTAAAATTGTAAAGTCAAGGGCGACTGAAGACATTAAGGAACCCTTGCAGGACTTGCTTACTTCCTTCGGAATTCCAGAAAAAATTGTTATTGATAACGAAAAATCTTTGAGCTCATCTCCCATAACTTATATGTTAGAAAACCAGTACGGAATCGAAATTTTCAAAACTCCTCCTTACACCAGCTCCGTAAACGGTCAAGTAGAGCGATTTCATTCAACTCTTTCCGAAATAATGCGCTGCATAAGAGCAGAAAATACCCACAGTAGCTTCGAGGAATTACTGAACAAATCAATTTGCAAGTATAACTACTCTATTCATTCCACCACAAAAAGAAAACCTATAGAAACCTTTTTTGGCAGAAGCGTTTACAGTGATCCGACACTAGGCGAGAAAGACAGACTAGCTAACATCGAAAATATAGTTAATAAACAGGAAAAGGACCTTACATTTTTTCACAACAAAAAAAGAACGGAAATGAAGACTTATTCGTGTAATGACATCATATACGTAAAAATCAATAGAAGAATAGGTAATAAACTCACTCCAAGGTACAAGAAGGAAGTAGTTCTCGAAGACAAAGGAAACGTTGTTACAACTAAATCTGGAAGATCGGTGCATAAAAGCCATATCAAGGCTCAATAACAAGAACCAAAAAAAAAAAAAAAAAAAAAAAAAAAAATATATAAAAACAAAATATGTTTAATTAGACAATAGGATAACAAGTTTAGGACTAAGTAAATCGATCAATATGCCATAGGCGTACGATTTTAAAATAAGGTAAATCGACCAATATGCCATAGGCATACGATTTTAGATATTAGCCAGAAAATTTGCAAATAATAAATAATTACGATGAAATAAAATTTTTCAGTCTCATCGGTTTTGTTGTATACGCAGACATCCACATCCACGATTATTCCTCATCCCACCTAATAACCATAGATAACGGATATTCCAAAATCAAGGACGGTACCCTTAATTTCATCCACATCATTGATACCAAAGCCTACCGTGACGTTTTAGAAAACATTACCAAAATAATAGATAAAAGTTTACCACCGGAAAATCCCATATATCCCACCTTACAACACGAAACCCGACAAGCAATAGAAATGTTAAGAATCGTTGAACCTATCCAAAATCCTAGGTCAAGAAGATCCTTAGACATCCTCGGCACTGCGTGGAAATACCTAGCAGGAAGCCCTGATCACGACGATTTGAACATGATCAACAATAACCTAGAGAAACTGATAACTAATAATAACAAACAAATTTTTATAAATAATGCTTTAACACAGCAGATAAATAAATTAACTGAAGTAACCAATGACATATTAAGCTCTATTAAAAACGACAATACTATCGCGAATGAGATAGCTTTAAATTTCCAAAATAAAATACGATTAATAAAAGAAGAAATTGTTAATATAAAATATGCCATTCAATGGGCAAGAATAGGAATTGTTAATTCCATTATTTTAAATAAAAAAGAAATTGAAATAAGTGTAAAAGAATTGAATAAAGAAAATATGCCCTTCAATACGGTAGAAGAGGCTCTAGAATTAGCTGAAATTAGTGTATTAAGTAATTCAACAACAATTTTATACATTTTAAAGATACCCTTAACTACCAAGGAAATTTATAATAATTATATCATTAAATCAGTAATAAAAAATAATGTTTTGATAAATTTAAAATTTAACAATGTACTAAGAAACCAACAAGAAATATTTGGAATAAAAAATCAATGTAAAAAATACAATCAAATTAGCATATGTAAGCAAGACGAATTGTTAGATTTAAGAAATGATTCATGTATCCCAAATTTAATAAAAAGCCTCAAATCTTCATGCCACATGATCAACTGTCACCATATTCCAAGATATGAACTTATTGCTCCCGGAATCATCTTCCTGAACGACTATCACGGCAACATTAAAACAGAAAACGGCATGCGAACTATGAACGGAACTTATATTATAAATTTCAAGAATTCATCAATATCTATCGATGATCGAACTTACAAAAATTTCGAATTACCAGCAGTAAAAGTGATGCCGGCTATTGCCCAACCAACTCCTATTGAAGAAAGTCTAACAAAACTACTTTCACTAGAAGCACTTAGCGAACTTCATATAAATAATACCGCAGGAATTCAGTCTCTGCAAATGGAAAGATATGTGAACCGCATATCCGCAGGAATTATCATTGTAATGGTAATCGTACTTTTAGCAAGCGCAAAGTATCGTTTTTGCAAAAGATGTAAATCAACGAACCTAGTTGAAGAAACCCCGGAAATGACTAGCGCTGAGAACCAGCACCAAGAAGCCGTTTCCCAAGTCCCTACACCTGAAACGGGGACTCTCCAAATTTTCCAGACGCTCGAGGACAAGCGTTTTTAAGGAGGGAGGAGTTAACGTCACTAACATTTAAAATTCTCACAGATTCTTTCCCACGCTAATGCAGTGCACCTGCATTCGAAAATTACATATTTGCACGCGCATCCGCCGAATTCGCCGAATTCGCAGACTACAAGTCTGGACACCCGACACCCTCAATCAAGGCCAGTACATGGCACCTGTCGTTGCAACGTGACATTGAAGGTTTGAGAGGTATAGACTTAAGTTAAATGAAAATTTATAATCAGTCCTAATTTGAAGTTTAAATAAAGTACACGGTTTGCAGCCGTAAAAAATTATTTTTTTAATAAACTTAACCTTGTTGAGTTTAACTTACACAAAACCTAATTATACATACCGTCATACACACGCACACACAGAATGTACAAAATATACAAAGTGTACAATAATAAATAACCACACAGAATTATGCAACACAATATCACATAACAATACATACTGACACACACACACACAATGCGTATGGCACACGCGCAAGGCACCACTTACAAAGTGTAACATGAAATATGTCTTGACGCCGAGCGGCGAGAATGCATACATATTTACATTCTGGCATCAAATTGCTGACACTTGCATTTTTAGCAATTTGAAGGCCAACATTTCAAGTGCATTACCCCAATAAAATATATTAGTTTACTACCGTGTGAAATCAATGCATGAGAAAGTAATTGTAAATATCACATTGATTTCTCATTGGTTAATTAAGAATTAAGTATAAGTTTCCTCTGCGAGGAAAATAGTATATAAGCTAAAACTTTTGTAAATAAAATTCAATATTAATCTTCAAGCTGATTCAGTTTGTTTGATTTTTATTCATATAGCAAGACAGGCATTTTACTGCTATGCAGTAATGAGCCTACGAGGAGGCGCATTCGCTTCAACTTAGGAAATATAACTTCACCAATAATACCACAGCAGCTTCTGCAGGATCTTAAGAAACGTACTCCGAGAAACCCCGCATGGTAAGCTATGTTAGAGCACCAATTACCTGGTATATATCATGCTGTTTTAACCGTCTGGTCAATGACTAAACTTTCACCATTCGTTCAATAACCGGATACCCGGGTACCCACCTGACATGTGAAATTGCTATGGAAATTTTACACAGTTTATGGTCCCCACAGAAATAGCAATAGCGAGACCCTATGGTTTTGTACGTTAAGGTATGTACTTGGGATACCCCGTCCTTTTACCCCAAACAATAAAGAAGAAAAGTGATCAGTCGTAGTTTTACAACAGGCGTTGAATATCTGTACTACCTTAACTTACAACTAAAAACGTACAAAATTTACAGTGAAAGTGGAAAAAAATTTACAAAATTAATTAATACAATTATAATTATTAATACATAATCGTATTGAATCCAAATACGATGGATGATTCATCGAGTTTTCAACGGTAAGGAGAGATTTATTTATTTTATTTTCGAGTACATTATTTTATATTTTCAATATTTAATTTACTTATTTTATTTTCGAGTAAATTATTTTATATTTTGAATACTTAAAAAAATAGCGAATAGCAAAGTGAAAACTCTTTCCAATAAAATGATAATTATCATGTATTAAGTTTTATAAATTATGTTTATTTTTTTGGATTGGTAGGTGATTAAACTGCAATCAAGGAAGATGAAGATGAATGAAGTAATGTAGCAACGACGGGATCAGTAATGACGGCAAATGATGGTACTCAGTGGACTGCAACACTACCAAGTGAACATCAATTTTCTGACAATACAAATTGTTAAACTACTACAACAGATCTGCCACATATCTATTGTATCGTATTCATATCCATTATATTATACAGCAATGATCATGAATCGCTTCTGGAACATTATTCGGTTTGATTATTTTTTTTGCTCATGATAAGAATGGTTTACATAAAAGAAATTACAAACGCTATTGTTTATAATTCACTTAAAAGTCAAATTAATTCAATACTTTAGTAAACAGTCTCTCTAGTGTGTATAAACTCGACATTCATACATAATAACTCAAGTGGGTACCCGGGTGTCTGGTTATTGAACGGAGGAGATATCAACTTTGATAGTTAATAACTCTTATAAAATAATGTATTATAAAAAAAAATGTATAAAAAATTGCTGTTAAACTACTTCAGATATCCTACAGGTCGTAGTTTGTGTCCAGCTGTAATTTGCACGGGCATAAGCAAATAATTTTAAAAGCAGCTTGCAACTACCAAGTGCATACCAATGGGTTCTTTACCGATAAGAACCAAATCTACTTGGTTGTTTCCTCCCTAGCAAGTTCATCTGCTAAACAGCTCCCTTTATGTCCTCTTGACATTGAACCCAAATGAGTTTTAGACTGTTCTGGTAATCCAACTCCTGAAGAGATCGTCGGCAATATAGTACAATCTTTGACTTAATCGTAGCTGAGCTCGCATCTTTAATTGCTGCTTGGCTGTCCTTAAAGATAAAGATGTTTTTGCCTTCTTAAGCGGTTTGTAACATATACATATCCTCCATAAACGTAAATATTGGATTATTTTATTCTTTTACGTTCGCTTTGGTTTCAACCTCTTTTATGAACTTTAATTGAACATAACTCCTCCTTAAAGCGGTAGAAGTTATAGAACTATTTCGGAAATCACCACATTTCCTCATCAGACTTTTTCGTCTTGGCTTCTGCGGTGATCGAACCCACAACATCATGCGTAATACTTAAGCTTAACTTATACTGAGAAGTAATTCTAAGAAACAAAAATTAATTTGAAGACAGAATGAAGTGCGCTGAAAATTTAGTGTTAAAATAGAACATTAGCCGACACCTACATTAAAGTAAAATAAATATGGCTGCATTAGAATATATCATCTTTTAAGACTGACTCTCTAAAAATCGACTTTAGTTTTCTCAAATAAAAGTTTAGTGCGGATTAAGTGAGTATGGTGCGAAGTGTTCTCTAACGAAATTTTGATAGTTTCAAACTAGTGCCTTAAAAGTAATAAAAGAATAAAATTAAAATGGAAATTATGGCAAATATATTAAAAGGTTGTATGATAAATCTTGTACATGCTTTGCGATTCATTTAATTCCTAACGAGAGGATCTATCAAAAGTAGTCAAAGTCTGATCATGGAGTGGAACATTGATTTACTTCGATTAACAACTGCGATGAAAGCATGAAAAAAGATAAATTTACAACTTTATTACTGAGCATTATCAAGTATTCTTTTGCAGCTCCCTTCTGATACATACATACATACATGTGTGCCAACACATATATATATTTATATTGTACACCCCGTACAAATACACTCATTTTTATACATTGTTCCATTGTTCAAGGCTGACTAGCCGACTAGCCGTTTTAAGCGCCATTTAAATGCGCTGTGAAAAAAATTGAATTTATTCTTAAATTTTAATTGTATTCGCGATGAACAACGGCCAAACAAAGCTGATAATCATACGCACATACTCACTTGTGCGTATCACGCTAACGCGGCGCTTTTTGTTATTTTATTAGCAGCAATTAATGTAAAATGTTATGCAGCTAAACTCGCAAAAAAATGTACTATACAAATTAATTGTAGTTATGTAATATATTATGTGCTTCATTGTCCTTGTGCCACATTAAAATTTGTAATTGTAATTATATATTTTTTGGATTGTTCTTGTTCCGCAGCACGCCCGCGCGGTCAAGTGGATTAATTGTAATTAGGTTGCAGTGGCCTGTAGAGATAGCAAAAGCCGGCAAAATAAACATAAGAGAAAAATAGAAAAATTTAAATATTCTGCGGAAAAATTTGTTAGCAGTAATATTTCCGGTTTGCTTTTGATTTTGCAGGCAGTAAGACAGTAGGAAATCCTATTTAAGGACATGTTATTTTTATGCCTTAAAGTGGGAAATTGCGCAGCAAATTTTATTGTATGTTTTTACAAAAGCAAATTTTAAATATTGCCACAAACTTGAAGAATAAAATAAAAATTAATTGTATCAATAACTCACAAAAACTTAAATTTTATAAACGTTAGCAAGTCACAATATTTAAATATTTATTTTAGAAGTCTCTTGCCATTTTTAAGTCTAACGCAAACAAATAATTATCTGAATATCCCCTTTGGGAGTGGGGGAATGTAAGATGCTAACTTCGTGCACACAATTTGGCACGTTAAATTGGTTTCGGGAATAATGAAGGGACGGCTGAAGTAGGCGAATTAACAATTAAAGAGTGCTTAAAACATACAGAAAGGCCCTAAAGTTGTGCCTTATTTACACGTCACTGAAAACGTGCTATGTTTCGTTTTTATGCTTATGTAAAAATACTATATTAAAAAAGCCGATAGATTACAAAAAGTAAAGATCATTTCCTTAAAAGTTTTTAAATGAAGTATTCGAATGATCTAACGCGAACGCATAACTGAGAGAACCACTCATAGAGCCACTCGAGTCACACTAAGCGCCGACTTGCTGATTAACGCCAAAAATCAAAACAAAGAGATGCTTTCGTTATTTCGTTATCAGCTTATTTTTTGTGTACGAGGGTTGCATTTTATATTTTGCGCCTAATAATGAAAACACAGTCAAATATTAAGGAAAATAGTTTTATTGTTTTTCAAAATATTCTCCTTCCAAGTTAATACACTTCTGCATACGCTTGAACCAATTCTCAAAGCACTTTTGCTACTCAGAATAGGATACCTCTAAAACGAGCTGTTTGAAGGCTTCTACAGCTCCTTCAGGCGTTGAAAAACGTTGACCTCGCATTTTTTTTCGATGTTCGGGAATAAAAATAAATCATGAGGTGCCAAATCAGTGCTGCAAGGCGGATGACCCATCAATTCGACCTTTTGAGTGCTCAAAAACTCTCTTGTGTGAATCGATACGAGAGAGCTCGCATTGTCTTGGTGAAGAATGATTTGTCTTAGGCGGTTGGTTTTCCTTAATTCTCCAAAAACTTTTGGCCAACAAATGGTTGTATACCACTCAGAATTGACCATTTTAAGTTTATCTAGTAGAACAGTTGCGACATGACCAGATTTTTCATTTGGCGACCATTTGCTTTGAGGTGCTTCTTGCGCGAACAACTTTTGTTGGATTAGGCTCGTCTTGGAACACCCATATAGTCGATTGCTGCTTTGTTTCCGGCTCATATGCATAGATCCAAGATTCGTCACCTGTTACGATGTCTTAGACGTGCTTTGAACCACCGCGGCTAAATTTCTTCAACATTTCTTTACACCAATTGACGCGACTCCTTTTTTGGGCAAATGTCAAAAAATCCAACGGCGGTATCTAACGAGAACAAAACTTCTTTACGACCAAATGGTCATGCAATGTTGAATGTATGCTGGTCCGACTAATGGCCAAGGATGCCTCTATCTCGCGATATGTCATATGACGATCTTGTATTATCAATTGACGCACAGCATCAACTGTTTCTTTTCTCTTTATGACTTTCACTTTACATATGTTTCTTTACATATGTCTATAATAATAATAATAAAAATTTTGGCGCTTACACTATATAGCTCAGTGTTTGGCCGAGCTTCTCCTACCATTAGTGGTGTGTGTCTTTATATTATATCACAAATGGAGGGACCTACAGTTTTGTGCCGATTCCGAACGGCAGTTGTATTTAATGAAAAGCTTTTTCATGGCAGAAATACCCTCGGAGGTTTGCCATTGCCTGCGGAGGGGTGACCGCTATTAGAAAAATTTTTTCTATGATTTAGATTTTGTTTGCCCTGACTGAGATCCGAACCTCGAACTCACCGGCATATCGAGTTATAGCCGCACCGCTACCAACTTGACCACAGCGGCCACAATATATATGTCTATTAATGACTGATATTTGTGCAAAATTGCTGATTTTAAATGAAGGATTTTTGGCCAAAAATGCAATATTAGAACTGTATTGTATGGCAGTTATATGCTATTTTTATCCAATCTTAGAAGTTTTCACTGCTATAACAGTTCTCATAATAGCTATTATTTGTGCAAAATGTCAATACTTTAGCTGCTTAAATAAAGGTGAACAATCATTCGTATGTGAACTACTATATGTTATATATTTCCATGAAAGGTATAAAAATAAAACAATGTCGGAGCAGTTGAAACCCTTGCCAGATAACATTCTGAGCAAAAAATTTTTTTTCGTTACTCAACACTGTTGACATGGGTGAGAAAAATGAGTTAGACATCTCATCTTCTGTCATAAAATTTGCCTCTACCATTTCTAGTGACTATCGCCAGCTAACCACAAGCGTTAAATTATACTTAGTGAAGATTAAAAGAAGAAAAGAAAGCTTTAATTATACGCTAATTCAAACAAAAAGACTCTTTACAAATTAAAACAGTTTAAATTTTATATAAATATATCAGTGCGTTAGTGGGGAATTTATATATTTTCAAAGTCATATGCGATCCACAGCCCACGTGCGAGTTCTCGACCGGGAGCATCCATGCGGATTACGTGGCCCGAAGAAAGTACTGCGCAAGTCACAGAACTGCAGATGGCATTCGGCTTCCTTTTATATCTACACTACGGGTGGGAAAAAGGGACTATTCCTGAAAAGACAACCGCAAGTAATATTTACATACAACCCTTTTAGATGCTCATAATTAGTAACCTTAGCGAATTCTCCGCTTTGTGGCAACACGAATAGAAAGCGTGGCAAGTTTCATCGGGAACATAGTATTCACGTGCTATCTTCAAAGGCAAGGTCTGAATGCCACATGCAGCACCCTGCCTAAAAAAGCGTATGCAAATACGCTCTTACATACATACATACATTACATACATTATTGTATACATATAACATGGTTGGAGTAGCCTAGAGATATAACAAACACCAAATATGTGAAAAAAACCATAACCAATTCATACCAAAAGAAAAAAGACAAAGAAAAAGAAAAGATGCGCGAAAATTATTTAATTTAAATTTTTTTATACTTCAATTAATACCTGTAAAAGTTTTTTTTTATAAAATATCGTAACGTTGCGTTAATTTACAAATTTTATAATTGATTAATATTAAAAATTGTTTTAAAGATTTGCACAAAAATATGCACACCCGCTCTGAGCCCCGGTTTGTCGGTCCATGACCGTAATAGTAGGTATATTACAAAGTATGTAAGTATAACAAGCATGCAATCAAAAGCGAGAAATGAACAATGTGAGTATTTAATGTAGCTTTAAATATACTAAATTACATTACATTTTCGCGTTTTTCAATGCTAAACTAGAGTATCAAAAAAATTAGTTGAGCGCGTCTACGTCATGAACTAATTTTATGGCTGGACAACCAAACTCGACCACATGCCTTTAGCCATTCACTAAAGTTTTTGCTCATTTATTTTCTGAAAATACTTTATTAACTGCTTCAAGTTTTTGACCAGCCATGCCATTCTGTCAGCTGGCGACAATGAAAAAAATAACATCGCTTTGGTTGAGAGGAATGCCTGCATGGGCACAGGTCAAGCAGCATGGGCAGTCAAGCTGCCTCACGATGACATGTCAAAAGTTTAGTTGAAGCACTTGAATTGCAAAATTTATTTTAAGATATTTTGTTTTTGTGTCTTATTGGATATTTTGCAGATTTACTTTTGCAAGGTTAAAGGGCAAGAGGGCATGAGGAAAAAAACACTTGAAAATGAACTTAGCAAACTTGCGGAGTAAAAACATAATTAAACATTTTAAATGTTTGTGTTGCCAAAAGAAAGCTGACACCAGGCTCTCTTCGGACAGTCATATAAACGCATCTATACAAAAATTTTATTTTCAAAATACTTTGAGTTAAAAAAAAACGGTACAAAAAGACCAGCAAGATAAACAACAGCAATCTTTGTAAAAAATAAACTTACTTCAAATATTTTTAAGTAAGCACTTGCAAACAAATATCGTAGTGGAAATGGGAGATACGCTTGGTACTCAGGATGTTAAAAGCTTATCAGCCTGTATTCCACAGTGAGCATGAAAGGATCTGAAAATATTTTATTTTCTGAACTTACAAACAGTTCCACTGCTTTAGAGTTACCAATCGGGTTATCATGACCGATACCATTACCAGTAGCATCGCCATATTGTTAATTTAAGTAATGCGTAATCATTACAAATATCATTACCATTACAATCACAAGTATAATTTTTTCTCAGACAAGCATTATCATAACGATCAGCAGTGACATTACCATTATTATGTATTACGTTTCTCAATTATATTATTACTAGTATTGCCAATATCAGTACCAATTTCATTACTATAACCAACGTTATTAATATTTTAAATCCAATTATCATTAGAACTATCATTACCGTTACCAATATTATTTAGTACCAGTGGCGTAGATAGAATCGTATAATGGGAGATCAAATCTGTATGATCGGAAAAAATGTCTTCAAATATGTAAGTGAAAAACAAGAAGAATTTAAATATTTGTTATACGTTCTGGAGTGGAAGTGGATACTGGCAACGTTGCCAAAATTCTCAGCAACTTGTTGATGTCTGAAAAATTTTCATGAGGATAATGATCTAATACTGTCTTAAGAAGCTAGATATCTTTTCCACATTTTTAACTCAGATAATACAGCGGACCTTCCGGCATGAAGAAATTTTTCGAAAACTTGACGGTATTGATAAATTCTTCAGTTAACTTGTCAATTTCATCCGACTCGTGCTTGAAAAGCGAGAGGAATCCTTTGAGTACATGCCCGTGATTAGCAAATCTTTTTTCAAGATTCATGATGTATGTATATACAATTCCATAAATGGATTGAACACTGTCACACGAAAGTACTCTTCTGTTCTTTGAACTTCAGGATTTTCTCAATTTTTCTATCTACCGGTGAATCTTTTGTGTTTCACCTCGATTTCAAGAGATTCCGCTGTTGTTGTAGAAGCTTCGTAAATTTTTGAAAATTCAGTAGTATTTGCTTGCATTTCTTTTAGTTCATCGTGAAAATCTTTGGCCAGATCTATACCTTGCACTAAATCTATATATTGATTTTGTTTTTATTTTCTTCGAATTTTCTTTGAGAACGAAAACGACACTGAAGATGGCACAACGCCAAAACGGATATGTAACAAAACCAAATTTGACAAGGGATGACGGAAAATCGTTCCAATATAAATACATTATATTTGTAAGGTTCTGTGAGATTTTACATATATTTAAACCCCAATTATTTTTCAGCAGTGTTTTTTATAATAGAAAATAATAATTTGCATTTAAATTGATACTTGTGTGTTTTTATTGGCGAGAGCAAAACAGTATTCAGGTAACTGATTTAAGGATTTTAAAAATTTCCGAAGATCGGCCTCCTATTTTTCGAACCCCGTTGCCGTGGAATTTATGACGAATTCCCGGCCCCTAACTCCTCCCCGCTCGAACAATATTGATTTTAACAAAATTTGTTGAAGTTAACATATAGCTTGTTTGGATATAGCCGAACAGATTTGTTTTTATGCCAAATTAATATTTATTTGTGCCAACAAAATTTCTATATGTATGTAAATCAACAGAAAATATATATTTGGTAACAGTTAATACATTTTTGTCACATTTACCATTTATTCAGAATGTGACGAATAAAGATATTTGTTAACTACAAACAAACCTTTTCTTCAGTGCATGATAAAGATTTCAAAGCTGTAGATAAAAGTACATAAATCTTGAGTTATGGCTTTCAAAAAAACCTATGTATATCTATCTATGCCTGAATCCCCAACAAAGCGAAGGAAATAATACACGAATACTGTTGTCCTATATCTATTTCCCCAACTTGATAAAAATTTGTTTGCACACATGCGAATTTACGTAATATGGTAATTAAACACTATAAAAGTCTGTACTGACGCAACACGGACCCCGCATTAGCTGCCTATATGGGCGCGACACGGGCCCAACGCGGGCTCGCTCGTACGGGCACGATACGTCGATTCGCGTACCCAACTGACGTAATAGGGTCTAGTCTGTACAAACCCGTACTAGCGTGATGTTAAATTTTCGCTCGAAAATGCATATGACGATATAAATTTTTATTTTTAGTCATAAAATCCGTATGGTCAGTTTGTTATTTACAATCGACTCTCATTGGTAGGAGAAGCTCGGCCAAACACTGAGCTATATAGTGTTCGCGCCAAAATTATATTATATATAATGATTACCGTTACTATTATAACTGTCAATTCCAATACCATTTCCTTTTCTCCAATATCTTTAGAAATAGCTTATATCTTTTACCACCAGTTATAGTAACTTGAATTTTCATACTCATAAATAATGATTGCCTTATTGTACATAGTTTAAACCTTTAAGCCCTGAGCTTTATTTACATAAACTTATTTGCTTAATTTTCAAATGTGGCATATCATATGAGTATAGTAAACAATTAACAATTAACACATAAATGGACATCAATCTTAATTTAAATATATGTATGTATATGTATAGCACATTTTGTAAACAAGCACAAACTTGCAGACATTTGCACACTTTTGTGCAGTTGAAAGTGCAGTGAGAAATGAGAAATTGGAAGTGTTCAGTGTTGATATATTTGCGCCTTTGCACGCTTCAATGCTTTATATTGCAAACACATCTCATATGTAATAGATAAATACATTTCGTAAAAGAAATATTTAGCAGGTATGCATATTCGTAGGTAAGGCATGAGTATTGTAAGATGCTATGCAACTTGATGAAGCTCCAAAAATTATAAAATGCCCACGGCGACGAAATGCATTTACCTGCGTAAATACATATGTATCTAGTAGGGATGTCAACTTTGGGCATTTTGTTGACCACGGGATTTTAGAGATCTGAAAACGAAATCCAGGGACAATCCCGGGATCCGGAATTTCACAAAGATTTGATTCGTAATTTTTAATTTGCCAAAAAATGTAACACGTCTGTAATCGTTGTATTCTAGAATTACACAAAATTACATAAATATAACAAAGAAAAACGATTTGTTGTAAATCATGTATGTACTCGTATTTCAAGAAAAAAAGGTAACATTTAACACACATACAAATGGCACAATAGTAGACCTTATGGTCGAGGTGCACACCTCCATTAAATCTATCTAACACACATACCTACAACACAATTTATAATTCAAGTACAAATAGACAATTAAGACAATTTTAATAACTATTTAAGACCAATAATGTATATTTTTATATATAATAATGTATATTAGAATAGCCAAAGTAATTTTTCAATCCATGTTTTTATACGGATGTCCAGTCTGGGGAATCTGTACCAAAACCCATACAAACAAAATACAAGTGCATCAAAATAAAATTTTAAAAATGATGCTGAATCTTCCCTGGCATTACTCTACAGACCGCCTTCATAGTGACAACAAAATTGAACGTGTTGACAATCAAATTTGTAAAATCAAGGACAAATTCATTAGACTGTGTAATTACTCAGAAAACCCTCTTATAAATTCATTAGCTACCATACACTAATGTGTCCTTATTTATAAATAGATATAAGTACATATGTATACATATAAAGGTTTTTTGTCAACTAATTTTTCCTTTAATCACCACCATATTCTCTTCTCACCAGAAATTAATTATATGAAACTGTAAGTGCAATGTTATAGTTGTTAAGTTCATTGTAGCTGTATCTCTTGAAAAATATGTAATAACTCTAAGTTTTTTATATACTTTTCACTTGATAAATAAATAAAAATAAAAAATAAAATGTTTATATTACCATTGAGTAAAAAAAGAAATACATCAAGTAAAAATTAAATGTATCACCCATTCCATTTTGAGCGAGGCAGAATTATTGCTTATTTTGATCAAAATGCAATCACAAAGAAATAAAAGCTTAAAGTGTGTTATCCTCTAACCTGGACCTAAATTTGTTGCGTATTCGGGAGTTAAAAAAGGCCGGGATTGACATGCCTAGTATATACATTTGATCTAAGACACACCTGTATTTATTTGCATAAATAACTAAACTCACTCGCTCATGTTGCACTCGTGTAAAAGTTTAATTAAACAGCAGCCTTGAGCGGCAGCCGCAAGTATTAAAGTCATATAAGTACACACACATATTTAAGCATATCATGCACAGGAATTCGATCAAGCACTTAAATGCTACAGAACGTCATAAATACGTACATATGAGTATATATTTTTATGAAATATATGTGCAAGGAGCCGCAATGGAATTGTAATAGCCACTCAGCACAGATGATATATTAGAATAAGTAGTGGTGAAAAATCTATACAAACATATGCATATGATGTATATTTGTATGTTTTGTAGTTTTTCCACCCACTGCAAACATCTAAGATCAAATTTTCGCTGATCTTTTTAATAACAAAGACTACACAATTCCTGCGTTGCAGATCCAAAGATTCGTTTTTTAACGGTATTTACTCTAAATTTTTTTAGTAATTCTGAATACCCAACTAACCAATAACGTCAGTGAAAAGAGACCAGAAAAGGGCCCACCTTACATTTCTTGGTAATTTTCGAGCGGAACATGCAATTTTCAATGCCTTAATTCACTTATCTCAAGAGAGTTCAATATCAAAGGAATATACAAATTTTTGTAAATATAGTTAAGCATGTTTTTATAAGGTTTTAAATAATACTAAATGAAAGCTGAATATAAATAAAGGTAGTTTTAGGAAACACATTACAACTTTTCATAACATTTCAACACAATACTCATACACGACACACGCCTAACTGAAAAATCACAAACTCTCAAATTCGGCATCAGGAGAGCATCTTAGCACAGCATGTAGCGTGTTGGCTCGAACTCCGAGGTCCCTAGTTCAAAGCCTGGAAAAGTGGTGATGAAGAATAAAATATAATTAATTAAATAAAAAGAAGTCTGATGAGGAAATGTGGTGATTTCCGAAATAGTACTTTAGCTTCTACCGTTAAAAGCTGTTGTTTTTTTTTCAAAAAAAAATCTTCCATAAACTGGTCTCGAGCTCAATAAAATTGTGCATTTAAATAAAATAAATGTTTTCTTTAATTAACCTAAATTGGAGAAAGATAGAAAAACTCGCTATTGAGATGCCGTGGAGTTCAATCGTAACACAAATATACCACGCTAAATATAAAAATAAATTCTATACCAAGAAAATCATTTAATGTAAATTTGGACCATAGGTATAACTCTTTTAAATATTTCTGTAAAATTTTAAAGACAATACTAAAAAAGACCATGTATTTTAATCAGGGACTGTAACTGTTATGAGTCTTTTCCATAAAGTTATCTTCAGAATGTTATTTTCATACTTCTTTACCATAATGTCAAAAGAAAACAATTATTTTTTAACCTATATAATTAAATGCAACTTAATGTGTTAATTTGTGACTTTTATTTTTTGAGCCATAAATAAAAGTCTTTTCATAACAGATATTTTTTCTGCTTGTCGAAACAGTTATACTTGGACTTTTATTTTTCTGTCCTAAAATAAAAGTCCATATACAGAAATCTTAGTTATCCTTGAAAAAATTAACCTTAAGTCCTCTATTTTAATTTGTAGTAAATCAGCATTAGAAAGACCCATAAATGTGTATATCCTAAATGCTGGATAAGGTTAATTTTGGGTCACCAATTGCCAACCACTGCATTCTTCAAAAATATGTGATTTACTTACAAATTATATACTTCAAATGTTCATGGTCAAGTATCTGAAGTCATTCACCCCAAATCAGTTAACATTTGTATTGCACCTTTTACACACATATTTGTTTGCTTGCATTTGCTTACGTACATATGGGTGTATGCATATGTATGCTCCCGCTATGATTTGTTTTCGCAATTATACATACGTACGTTTGTTTGTGCATGCATTAGCTAGTCCCATTTGACTTGTACTTAGCTTAGCATGTAAGCATGCCTACTACAATGCTGCATTCCCAATTTTTGGTAATACCTTTTATTACTAGCATATAGTATACTAAGTAAAAATAGCTTTAAGCAGGTACCAACCCTTTTTGAATTGTTAAAGGTACATACATAACATACATATGTACATTAGGGTGGTCTTTATAATCAAATTAACGTTTTCCTTCAGTCTCACGACCTCAATCGGTAATACTACAGCCAAAAATATCACAGATAAATTTTGATATTTGATTTATTTATATTTAATTTAAATAAAATAAGTATACGCAGTGGAATCTGAACATTTACCTCAGTACGACACGCCTTAACCGCCTCTGATCGGGACCAAAATTTATATGGGATATCTTCGACTATAGTAGCAGCAGTAGAAAAAAAATAAAATTTTATTTTTTCGAGCCTCCTTGGGGAAATCGATGCAGGGGTTGAGGTTTAGGGAATCTGATGCTAAAACGTTCTTCCTACATTTAAGGACCACCCTAATGTACATACATACGTAGTAAGATAACAAAAGCGAACTAAGCATTTTATATGCACTCTAACTATTGCTTACTTTTTGCATTCACTTTAGTTAAAGTTTCTTCGGTGAAAGAAGTGTGTTAGATTGTGCTGAAATGGGTCGAAAAATGATAAAGTTTGCAGAAATTTCTTTGATAGAAGAGTTATAGACAATACAAATATTTGTAAATTGTGCAAAATTGTGTACCGCGGAGACTTTTTGACAAATTTAAAGCGACACCTTATAAAACAACATAATCTGGAATATGAAAGAGAAGTTAAATCGGAAGATTTTGAAGTGCCGGAAAAACAAAATAAATTTTGTATTAGCGTGTCAAAAACCGAAGTTGAAAAAGCATGTGTTCAACTGGCTACAGTGGAAAAGCTTCCATTTTCATTTTTTGATTCGGAGCCGTTTAAAGTGTTAACGCAACAAATTTTTCTTGGCATAAATATGATCCATGTGAATTCAAGAAATATAATGGATTTAGTTGAAACGCAATACAATAAAGAACGAGGATGGATAAAAGACAAGCTCAAAAACAAATTAATTTCTTTGAAAATCGATTCAGCTACGCGACATCAACGAAGTATACTCGGCATTAACGTACAATTTTTTCATAACAACAATATTTTTATTAAAACACTTGGACTAATTGAACTAACACAACGCCATACAGGAGAAAATTTAAAAAAAGAAATCGAAACAGTCTTAAATAGTTTTGAAAGTAATACAAAACAAATTTACTCTATTACAACTGATAATGGGCGCAATATGCTGAAGGCGGTAGAGCTTCTCAGTGAAACAGATGAGCAAGTTGATGAAAACGACATTTTATTCGGCCTAAACATTTATTCTGTTTTGTCCGTAAAGTGTGCAGCGCATTCATTGCAATTGGTTGTGAAGGATTTTTTTGGCGGTGCTAAACTGGACGAAGATATTCAACGCGCTCGGCATTTGGCAAAAACATTGCGTACACCTTCTTTCAGGTTTGTCTTAATTTATTTAATAGTTATGTCAGCAAATGTTTAATATCAGCCATAAATATTTCAGAAATCTGATTTCTGAAAATGGCCTTCCCGTTATTGAGTTGGATGTACCCACTGAGCCATTATATCTGGCCGACTTCCACAAACTTTGGTTGGAAATGAAGCTAGAAGTGCAATCAAAAGGTAATAGCGAAAGTTTGCAAAACTGTGTTCAACGTCGCGAAGAAAAGCTTTTAGATAATCCTAGTGTTTTGGCTGCTTTATATTTGGATCCCCGTTTAAGATGCATAATAAACAAAGATCCCATGAAAATAATGTACGCTAGAAGTAATTTGAAGGATGTTATTACCCGGATTCTGACTCTGGAGAGAGAGGTACGAATGAAATAACTTACTATATACATACATTAATAAACGAGATAGTATAACTGTCTTTTCTTTAATAAATATAGTTCATTCTACAAAAAATCTTAATAAATATATGTAAACTACACATTACTTAGTTCTAATTTTTACTTTATTATATTTGAACTCTAGTTTGTAGTAATATTAAAACTGGCACTCGTAACCAATTAGAACCACTTAGTATTTTAAAACCGAAACCAAAACACTTTGCAAATGTGAAACCACAACAGGAACGGTGTCTGGAATCGGTTTCATTCTTTGGTTTCTATTATATTAGACATTGCGTATATTTGTGCATACATTTTTCTTCTCAGATAGACGACGCAGCTGCTCCTGACGAATGTTTGCCAAGCACAAGTGCAAACGCTGCAAGTGTTCCTTTCTCTCCCCCTGTGTTTGAGGAAAGTGTTTCGCAAAGTTCACTGCTAGGACAATACTTAGGTTCTTTAAATGTATTGGATGAAGACAGCAGTGACGAAGATATACAGGATGAACTTAAAAAAAGAGCGTTTTTAGAAATCGATAATTATTCGCCAAAACCAATTCCCGCCGATAAAAATATTATGCAGTATTGGGAGAATAAATAGTTTTTATATCCGAACTTATTTGCTTTAACGAAAATAATTCAATGTGTACCTGCCACTCAAGTTAGTGTGGAAAGAGCGTTTTCAGCATTAAAGTTAGTTTTAAGTGATTTGAGAACAAATTTATCGACAGACAATTTGGAAAAAATTATGTTTTTAAAAATAAACACACCATTATAAAAACGTTTATGAATAATTTTATAATTTGGTTACCAAAATAAAAACAAATCAAAAGTACTTTATTCTGTCTGGAAACTATTGTTTTTGTTTTTAGAAAAAATAAAATCGAACTTGCCGTTAATTTGGCTTGATACAATTTGTTTGCTACAAGATGTAAAATAAAGCTATGAACTTTCCATTAAATATACTACTATTATAAAACTCTACAGAAAATATCATTAAACAAAAGACGTTTATTTTTTTTTTCCTACAAATAAAAGTCTTAAGGTGACTTTTTTCAAGGATAACCAAGTTTTCTGTCATATATCCAAGTATAACTGTTTCGACAAGCAGAAAAATATATGTCATGAAAGGACTTTTATTTCTGGTTCAAAAAATAAAAGTCATAAAATGACACATTTAGTTGAAGTTAATTGTATAGGGTAAAAAATAACTGGCAACTTTTACCGTTATTGCCAAAATTTACAATCAATACGAATTTCAAAAAAGCTCAAAAAATTAACAATTTTACTATATCGAAGTATATGCGTGCGACAGGTTTCTCATAATGATATTTTCGTTTAAAATTTTTTTGCATAACAGTTATTTACGGTCCCTGATTTTAATTAATTAATGTGTTGTGCAGCATGTTCTGAAACAAGATTGTATTATATTTAGTACTTCAGGAGGTATTCCATTAAAACCAGAAATAGTAAAAAAAAGTCGTTTTGTCAAAATTGAAGGGTAATGTAATATATCCTTTTGGGCAAATCGGACCTCCAGAATGCCTTAGTACTGTCTTTTAAAAATATTACTTATTATTGAAATTAACTTTGCAGTTCCGGCCTTTAACAGCCACAAAAATTTCAATACTTTTCAAAACGGGTTAGCATCCACCTGAAAATGAAATACTACTTGTATAATATTAACCTTTCAATTTAAAATTATGCTATTCCGCGTCTTAATATATTAACAAGCAACTTAAGAAAATTTTTGATCACGCTAATGAGTTAATTTTGAAGTTTAAACATTTTTACATAAGCTCATAAACTGCTTAGTAAGAGAAAATATGAAGTTGATTCTAAAAGAACGAATTTTTGTAAAATATTAGTAAAATAATTTTAATGTTTAATAAAGGCGCAAATTAGAAAACAATTTTCAATTACTCGCTAACAAAAAATACAGTTTTATATTAAAACTAAATATTTATTTTTATGGAATCAATGGGATATTTGTGAATGATTCCTTCTCCCCATGCTCAGTTTAAAATTCGAAGATTAGCAAAGCCTTCTGCGCTTGCTTTCGCTTTGTTTAATATGTACTAATATCCACTTCTATCCGAAAACACTAAAAACAAAAATACACGTAAATCGTTGAACGTGGAGCACAAAAAAAAAAATGAAAAAAATACGTATGTTACGTTAACAATACGTTTCTATACAAGCATTAAAGTGGCATAAGTATTAAATATTCTGAAATAAATAAGAAAATCAACATTAAATAAGTGAGTCAAAGCATAACCACTGAATGTGCATTAGTCGCTCGAATGCTGGTAGCCAAAGTAGCCGCAAGCTCGTAGTTTGTAAATTTCTTCTCCTTCAACTTTACTATGTAAGTGAAAGCGCTGCACTTGTTGCCACAGCCTGCGATTGGCCCTATCATCAGTCTTAGCAGCTGCACTCTTATTTCGTTTCGCTTGTCATTCTAGCTGCTATTTATATCTGCAATTGCACGCTTATGTTGTACTTGATGTGGTGCTTGACGCTACAACTACAATATATAAGATATATACATATATTTTACTGTTACTGCTTCAATGCTTTACTGTGGTTTTTAAGCGTGTAAGGGGTCAGAGGTTTCGCTGCCATATCACTTCCTTAGCTTATTTTCTCCGCCTCTTTTGAATTTCATCCAATTGTATTCACTGATGATATTCTTGCGATGGCATTCATTGTTCGCTGTATCTACGTTTTGCATTTTTCGTGGCAACAGAAAAAACCAAAATCTTTAAGGAAAATGCAAACAAGAATGGTTTAAATTAACTATATTTAAACTACATTTCCAGCAAGTTTTTAATGAATGTATTTTAGATTAAATAGCATTTTGAGTAACTAAAACTTCTTCAGCATTGATGTCAGTAATAGCTACAAGTGAAATATGGTTTATCATTATATAAATAACTCCGAAAGTTAGTTACTCTATTTATACAAATTTTGAAATCTTAAAATTTTTAGCAGTAAGTCTTTATTAAAAGCTAATCATTTTTTCAACCTGCTTTCTGGGAAGGCTTCTATAGAAAAACTGGTGAGAGATTATGTTTTCTTCTTGTGACAAAGCATTATTTCGGACTACAAAAAAAGTAGTTTTTGATTGTAGTAATACTTATATAATAGATATATTAATATATAAAATATTTATTTTCTTCTTAATTAAGACTTCATTCCCATAATAAAAAAAATGTTCATTGAAAAGATATGGATATTAACTATAAAATTAACTCGAAATTTTATTAAATTTGGATTTCAAAATTTCTTTTTTCTACATATTTTTATATACGAGTATAAATAATTTGTAAATATTTGTCCAACCCTTAAGTCAGACGCGCACCTCCTGAAATTACTGAAGGAAACCAAATGTAGCAGAAAATAATAAACAGTGGGCATTCTATCAATGCTACTCACGTTTCCAGCACACACGGTGACACACAAAAATGCGCACAGCAAGATTATAATTTTCTAGCCACGACAATAGCATTCAAAACAGATAAAAGAAAAAGTTTTACGCAAGGTTGGTATGTACTGCATACAAGTGTGTGTGTGTGCACCACGCCATCTATTTGTAGAGCTTAACCCAAGTCTTGTACATTTTTATTTAATATTTTGTGTTTATTCGCTTGCCATTCCTTTGTTCAGGCTAGCTACCTGCGGAGCAGCTTTCGAACGCTGACAGTTTGATAGCTTCTTCATATGTCTTCTTCCTTTGGCTGTTCTTCTGCTGTTTGGCAGCGTGATGGTAAAAAATAAATACGCGTTGATTTATTGCTTAATCGTGGAAAAAAATATTGCATGTTTTGTTCCGCCCTTTGCCTTTTGCTATTATTTATTTAAAACCATTTTTTTTAGACACGTGGATTTTATTTTGCTGTAGCTACAGTTTCCCGCCGTCTCAGATATTTCGCTATGGAAATTATATTGTTTTTTGCTGTCGCTTCATTTACGACTAAAGGTGCCCGTTTCAAATTTGTGTTATTAAATAAGTAACAGCGTAAAAAATAATAATTTATTATACTATTTTATTGCAGTGAAATTTGAATTTTTATAAAACAATAAAAGACGCCTAACAAGCGAAATGATTGAAATGATTGGGACTATATGTTTGTCGTGTATTTTGCTGCTTAATAGGTTACTTTTTATGCTTCCGTAGATAGTTGATATGTGTCGGTAGTATTTTTATTTTTATTTCAATTGTAATAAATCGCAACATCCTATATATTGATTCCCGCAATTATACCACACCCACTTTTTATTTTAGTTTTTAAATTTTTTAATACTCTTAATAAACGGACAATTAAAATCTTTCAAAAAACATAATTTTCTCGGTTTATAAAAAATATAATAACTACTTCAAAAAAATTGCAACAAACTCTAAAGCAAAAATTAATTTGGAGCCCATTAATTTTGGTGCAATATTGTGTAAATTTCATTCGAATAAACCCTCCCTCGGTATTATGACATCTTTTTTACTGACGGTCTTCCGTATGCCAGAGATTTTCTTACATGAAATAAATTACGAAAGAACGTCATATAGAATGATTATTCGTCATTAATTTAGGCAATAACGCAATTTTGAAAAAATGCTGGTAATATTCTCTGTGACTGATGAAAGTGTTTCAAAAGTAATTAATTAAACCTTGATTCAAAAAAATATGTCAAAACTTGCGTGTGTATGTTTTTCATGATTCCATATATGAATACTTCCGATTGAATTTATGGTTTTTAATGGCAACATGTTAAAGATGGCCAAAGATCTTTTTAAAATGAACATAGAAAATAATAGAAAAAAGTTGTACACATACAAATTCCTAAATTTAATAAAAAAAATTATTTTAATTTCGGAATGAATTTTTGCTATTAGCATTTTAATTTGTAAGTTTTGCAAGTGTTTTTAATAAAAGTTTAAGAAGGATCAACAATTTTTTTGCTTTCCTTTAACAGCATTCACTTTGCGAATGAACTTAGCTATTTACCAATTTTTGTGTGCACCACAGATCAGTATCAGGTAGCTTACATTTGCAGTTACTTTAAGTGTTCAAAATGTTTCGACGATGGATCTTCTTGCACTTATTGAAGAAGCCGCTGGAATACAGTGAACCCGACCCAATTGCACTCAAGGGTAACATAAATTCAAGAAAAGTAAAAATACTTTAATATATTCAACAAATTTCATTAAAAAAAAATTTTACTTAATGAATTTGCAATATTTCAAGGCAAAAGCAGCTTTTGACTACTGCTTTAGTTATAGTTAACATATGCCTGTAAGTATGATATGTATTGCCAAAAAGGACAGTTTAGAATGAAAACAAAAACACTTATAGCACCTTTTCAAAGCCGCTTAAATTTATTTGAGCCATAAATTGTATCTGTATTTCTACTACAATACCGAAAAATATAAATTCGCAATTTAAATTTGCAATTTATATTTATATACATATTTAAGCACACCATTTTTTCTTGTATGTATTGATTCGCCGACACTAACTAACGGGTGTTTTTTTTAGGGGTATAGAACTTCAAATTGAAATAAAACACAAGAAAATCGTTTTAAGGTCCATCGATTTGGCTTTATTGGAAGGATAATTTTATGCCATTAATGTTTAAATATGATTTCGGGCATGTGGCCGCCGCGGCTGGCTCGAATAAAGCCAATTCTACAGGTCCAATTTTCAACCACTTTTTCGAGCATATGGGGCCGTATGTCGGCAATAACGCCACGAATGTTGGCTTCCAATTCCCCTAACGTTTCTGGTTTGTTGGTGTAGACGAGCGACTTCATATATCCCCAAAGAAAATAATCCAATGGTGTCAAATCACACGATCTTGGTGGCCAATTGACAGGTCCATTCCGCGAAATTATGCGCTCAGCGAATGTTTCCTTCAATAAATCGATTGTGACGTGCGCTGTGTGGCATGTAGCGCCGTCTTGTTGGAACCACAACTCATCCACATTCATGCCATCCAATTCGGGAACAAAATAGTCGGTTATCATGGCTCTATACCGGTCTCCATTAACGGTAACTGCCTCTCCAGCATTATTGCGGAAGAAGTATGGCCCAATGACTCCACCAGCCCATAGAGCACACCAAACAGTCAGTTTTTGTGGATGTAATGGCGTTTCAAGGGTCTCATGTGGATTCTCTTCACTCCAAATGCGGCAATTTTGCTTGTTGACGTAGCCATTCAACAAAAAATGAGCCTCATCACTGAACAAAATTTTGCGATGAAAATCAGCATCGAGATCAATCTCATTTTCGGCCCATACACCAAAATCACGACGCATTGCATGGTCTCGCGGCTTTAATTCTTGCACAAGCTGGATCTTGTAAGGTCGCAAGCCAAGATCTTTGCGCAAAATCTTCCATAAAGTTGATGGACAAAGCTCCAATTGCTGTGCACGGTGGCGAATCGATTTATTCGGGTCCTCTTCAACACTTTGCTCTACAGCGGCAATTGTTTCTTCGGTGCGCACTGTTCGACGTCTCTGCGGATGCGTATTATCACATAGAGTAAACGTAGTGCGAAAACGATCCATGGTTAACCGAATTAATTGCTCTGATGGACGATTATGTCGACCATAAAATGGACGGAGCTCACGGTAAACTTCGCGAACTGAACCATTATTTTCGAAATAAATTTGCACGATTTGCAAGCGTTGTTCTTTTGTCAACCTGTTCATGATGAAATGGCAAACCAAACTGAACAAAAATTACATTAGAGTTGCCAGATTTGACCACAAAATGCCAGTTTTATCTCTATTCGAAAAACAAACCTGTAAAAAAAACACCCTTTACCTTATGCTTTATACTGCATATCCTTAGGCTTGTTCCACACACAAATAAACCTTTACATAATTTTAACTAATTTTAGCCAAATGCATTCTCCAAAGTCATACGTGTTTGCTAAATTTCTTTCAATTGTAATTTAATTTTTTTTTGCCATTGCAATGCACTAGGTGACCAACACAAACATACAGACATACAAAATCTGATTATCAGGAAAAAAAACGATTGCACAATTGTGGGAGCTACAGGAAAATCCTGACGCGTACTTGATTACAACTAGTGGCAAATAAAAAAGCAATTCTACACCTTTGTAAAATTTAATGAAAATTTAGTGTGTGTGCATTTTTTCGATTTGTGCCCAATAATCATTGTGGCTAACGTTCGAAAATTACCTTCGATATCTAATATGAATATCGAACTGAGAATTCACAACCAATCTAAGTTTTCCCACGTTCATAGTATATTGGAAATACGTTCGAACTGGGTTCAGAAAAAAATTAGAATCGTAGCAACAAGAGAAAAAGTGACGTTTGTGTTTTAAAAGTTTGGGAACAAGGCGAATTCATTAAAGGTGGTGTTAAAAAACAGCTGACTATAAACTTTTTTCCGAATCGAAGTGGGTCTAATGTCAAACTCGTTGTTTATGTTTACATTCTGATTGGCAATATTTTTACGTTTTGTGGTGTTTTTCAGAATTTTGCGGTTTTCTTTGAATATTGTGCTATAATTAATATAAAAAGATATGGGAAAGTGTGTTATTTGCTTCAAAAAAGTGGAACGAGGAACGGGACCGTTCTTCCATGTGCCAAGCGAAGATTACAAGCGCTTGTTGTGGGGTACCCATTGCCGGATGCAATTCCGACCCAGGGACGTCGTTTGTGGCGACCACTTTTCGCGCGAAGTAATGATTTGCGGTGGAAATAAGGCAAGATTGCTGCCAAAAGCAATTCCACATCCTCCATCGTTCGATGTAAGCAGGTCAGATTGCATGCCAACTGGCCCAAAATCCGTCACTACGGATTCGTGTTTTGTTGAAATAGAGTAAGTTAACACATTGGTAGTTTATGGAAAATTATTGTTAAACTTTAATAAAGGTCGGAGAAAAGATTTTCGGTTGCCACTGAAGGTCCTCAGACGCATGACTCTCAAACGCAAACAGAGTAAGTGCTTTAGATAAAAAATACAATGTCTCAATGTTTCAATATTTTGCAACCTATTTCCAGCTGTATAATTTTCGAGGCCTTAATGGAGCCAGATATTGCAAACCTCAAGAAGGAGATTAAAAAGTTAAAAGAACAGAATAAAGATTTACGCCGGCAGCTGGATGAATCCAACTCCGTGGTGAATAACTTAAATCGAATTTTCACTGAAGGACAAGTTCGTAAGTTGAGTCTGCCAGGTAAGTTTTAAATTTTATTGTAATATAAGATTGTGAATATGTTTAACAAATTATACATATATATGTAGACAGAAATATTAAATGGTCGTGGAAAGACATTTCCAACGCAATTTGTTTGCACGCGGCTGGACCGAGAGCGTACGGTCACTTGTACGAAAAAGGCTTCCCACTGCCTCATATTTCAACACTGCAGCGTTGGTATCGGAAAACCGATATAAGCGAGGGTCTCCTGACTGCATCCATTGATTGCATGCAATACATGTCTGAGCTTTGCGATGACGACAAAATATGTGTACTTGCATTCGACGAAATGAAAGTCGTCGAAGCTTTTGAATATGATCAGGCAAGAGACTATGTTCGAAAACCCGCCAACTATGTGCAAGTGGTAATGGCCCGTGGTTTGGGTAAATCGTGGAAGCAGCCTGTTTTATTCGCGTTTGATTGTCAAATGACAAAAGAAATTTTATTTTCAATTATAACGGCTCTAAAAAAAGTAAGCATCACAGTAGTTGCAGTTGTGTGTGACATGGGTTCCACCAATCGCAAGTTATGGAAGGAGTTGAATGTTACAATAGGTATAAAGTGTTATTATATAACCTTATTCTTACCATTGAATGCAAGGAGCAAATCAAAATGAACTATTAATTATGTTTTCAGATGAGCCATGGTTTGTACATCCAACAGATGAAAACGTAAAAGTTTTCGCATTCGCTGACGCACCGCATCTGTTGAAACTTGTAAGAAACCATTTTTTGGACAGCGGCGTTGTGTGGAATGGACTGATTCTGACGACAAAAACGATTTGCGATGTGCTGAAATATACCACAAAATCTGATGTCTCAATATCAGTGAAAGGAATAGGTATAAAAAAATTTCATTAACTTTATTTCATACAAAGAGCATAACATTTCAGGACGCCAAAAAGTAAAGTTAGCAGCGCAGTTGTTTTCAAACACAACAGCCAATGCTATAAGACGGTGTTATTCGGTAGGGCTTGAGATTTTTCAGGCTGCGGAGACTGCTGATTTTATTCAGCTAATAAACGACTGGTTCGATGTCTTAAACTCGAACATTGGAACTTTCGGATATCCCGGAAAGGTATCTCTTGTTACTTTAAATTTAGCTTTTTATGATTACGGTTTAAAAACTGAAGGAACCATTCGGAACAGCGCTTCCAAAACAAATGGAAGTGCTAAATCGTATGAACGAGTTCATGTCGTCTCCAATTATTCCGCGAAAAACCGGATTGGAAATTTTTCAGAAGTGAATACTTATGACAAATAGCGCATTAATAGGATTATTTAATTATACTAAGCAATATTCGAATGTGGAATACATACTCACAAACCGCCTTAATCAGGATGTCTTAGAACATTTCTTTGGTGCAATACGTAGTAAAGGTGGGCTGAACGACCATCCGACACCAAAGGAATTTCAATATAGGCTGCGAAAATATATTTTGGGTATAAAAAATAATATCACATACTAATAATATAATATTTGCCTCTTTTATAATTTTCTCTTTTTAGCTAGAAATACAGAATGTTTACAAGGTAGAGGTAATGTTTCGACAGAAAACACTGAGTGGCTGGCCTCAATGGAACCGCCAGTTTTGTCTAAACCCGCCGATTTAAATGAAACAATAGCAAATGTTTCACCCAGCTGCAATGAAAGTGATCCTGATGGCGGTCATGATGTTGACTTCATGCATGAGTTGGAGGAAGATTTGGACGTGTTCAAGGCGCTCGATACTTCCCACCCAGATGACTGTGGTATTCTTCAGGAGGACGCTTTAGAGTATATATCTGGATATATTATCAAAAAGCTGAATCTTGAAGAATATAAGAGTACTGAAGCTTCGCTTACCTGGGTGGATCAAGTATCCAAAGGCTATTTAAATAAGCCATCTCCGCGATTCCTGAAATGTGTGAAAGCTCTCGAGCAAATTTTTATGAGCCTTAATGCGTTGGAAATAGCCCATTGTAAAAATATTCACAAACAACTAGTAAGTAGCAGCGCGGAAGTAAATTTACCTGAAAGCGTTAAGCGATTATTTTTCAAATGCCGGATACATTTCCGTGTCCGGAGCTTGAATAAACGCCTCAAAATTAAAAAAGCAAAGCAAAGGATAATGGGGTACAAAAAATTTCTGAAAATAAACCTATGAGCGCAGTAAGCAAAAGATATAATCTGATTTTTAACATGTTTATATATAACAATAATATTTATATTTTATTAATTTATATTTAATTTTATTTATTTAAAATTATTTTCATTTATTATTATTTGGTGCTATTAAGCCTTATTATAATTCGCAGATGTTTCGTGCAGAGCTGATGTCCACTTTTGGGCGTGAACAAACAGCCGAGAACCTACGCGGACGTTTTGTTGCAGCGTTTAACTACAGGCACTCGTACGTATGTACATATTGAAAGGGGGATATTCGGGTGGTCGTTATTCCGTTTTAATGAAAACACTTTAGTCAGGATGACTAATCCCTTTCATTGTTTATTTTGGTGTATTGGTTTGATAATATTTAAGAAATAACAAATTAAGTAAAAAAATAATAATTCAGTTAATATATTTTAAGTTTAAACGTTTATTTAATTCCGACGGACTGGACGATCTAACTTTACTCAACCGACGTTGCTCAACAATTGTCGGGAACGATGACAATGGCTGCCTCTTCGTGTTGGTTGCTTTATTGTGCCGGTATAAGGTGATGCTTATACTTAAATGTTATAACGTTATATTTATTCGTCGTTTACAGTCGGCCTTTCCTGATCAGCTTGAGCGACCTCGCTCAAATCGTTGTTGTTGACAATGTCTGCTTCGTCGTCGTCTTCAGGTAACTGACACCAGCGTTTTAACTTGTCAATTGAGTAAACAGAGGAATAATGCTTTCTTGTTCGTCGCGCTTGTGGCAAATCTTCAACCACATATCGGTCGTGTTCAAGGACTTTGGTGATAACAAACGGTCCTTTAAATCGTGGTTCAAGTTTTCTTGACGTTCCTGTGCTCGGTGGTTCATTTTCAGCTAAGACTAAATCGCCTTCTTGAAAAATTTTCGGACTTGCGTGTTTAGCGTCAAAACGATATTTTGCTGCTGCTCGTTTTTCATTTATTCGCTTGGCTGCTGTTTTACGAAGATTTGTTAATTGGTCGTCATCTAATGCTTCGTCATTTGCTTGTAGACTTAGAATAATTCTATTACGTAGAATATCGCGTGGTTTGTAACCGTACAAAAGTTCGTGTGGTGTGCAACAAGTGGTACTGTTCTTCATCGTATTTATGCACCATTGTACACAGCGTATGTTTTCGTCCCATTTCTTATCAACAGAATTCATCGGCAATAACATAGACAAAATTGTGCGATTTGTTCTTTCAGCGTGACCATTGGCTCTCGGTGTTCGAACTGCTGTAAGAATGTGTTTTATGTCATTTTCAAAACAATACTTTTCAAATTCGCGAGACGTAAATGCTGAACCTCTGTCCGTTACGATACGTAATGGCATACCAACGTAACTACTTGCTTCTTTTAACGCATCGATGACATACTTCGTTGATGTATTTTTAACAGGATATAACATTGTGAATTTAGTGAACGAATCCACGATAACCAAAAGATGTTCTTTTCCTTTTGAGCTTTTCGGAAACGGGCCCAAATGATCCATGTGAACAGTTCTAAATGGAATCGGTTCGATGTCGTCGTAGTGATACTGTATTTCGGTTTTACCACCTTTACGTTTATAATACGCACAATCCATACAAGATGAAATGAATTGTTTCACGAAGTTGCGCATTCGTGGAAACCACATGTAAGATTTCAATCGTTCTAACGTTTTTTCGACACCCATGTGTCCTGCTTGCGTATGACAATCTTGTACAACTCTATGTCGTAATGCTCGCGGTACAACCCATAAAAGTTTATCGTCAATTTTTCGTAACAGTCTACCATGTTGTAGTACATACTCTTTATCTTCAACTTTGTTGTTCGCTCTTATATTATTTATAATTGTTCGTATGCATTCGTCTTGTAGCTGCATGCTAAAGAGAAAATCATCTTTGTCTATTACTGTTTTATCAGTACGTAAATCTGCTACTTCGATTGGTCGCGCTTCTTCGTGTGGATTTCGGCTAAGAGCATCGACGTGCTCCATGCGATTGCCTGGTCGATGTTGTATTTCGATGTCGTAGTCCTGTACTCGTAACCACCATCTGGCAATCCGTGGTATTAATTCTTTCTTTTGCATAGTCGTTTTAAGTGCGCTACAGTCTGTCTTAACTGTAATCGTTTTACCATAGATATAGTATTTGAAACGTTCTAAAGACTCCACAACAGCCAGAGTCTCAAGCTCGTAGCTGTGGAACTTTTGTTCATCCATGCTAGTTGCTCTACTGTAGTACGCCATTGGTTTAAACTCATATTTTTCTCGCTGTAACAATACGCCTGCTAAGCCAACTGCACTTGCATCTGTGTGCAGCTCATGCTCTGCGTCGATACGATAAGCTACTAGTAACGGTCGGGATACTAATTTCAATTTGAGTTGCTCAAATGCGGCTTCTTGTGTTTTCGTCCAGTGAAATGTTTGATCTTTTCGAAGAAGTTTGCGTAGTGGTTCAGAAATTATAGCATATCCAGGGACAAATTTCCGAAAATAACCAGTTAGGCCTAAAAATCTACGTATATCAGCAACGTTAGTCGGTTTTGAAAACTTAGATACTGCTTGCGTTTTGATTTTACCAGGTAAAATACCTTCTTTTTGACAATTTATGACCAAGAAATGTAATCGTGCTTTTCATAAATTCGCATTTTCGTTTATTTAGCGTTAAGCCTGCATTACGCAAAGCTGTCAAAACTCTTTTAATTTTTTCTAACATTTTATCGAACGTCTGGCTACCTATCAAGATATCATCCATATAAATCATCAGATCGTCTTCGTGCACTTGCTCTTTAATTTTCTGCATTAAGCGTTGAAAAACAATAGGGGCGTTTTTTAACCCAAACGGCATACGTTTGAATTCGTACAAGCCATCAGGCGTAATAAATGCGGTAAATTTGCGACTATCGGGTGCGATTGGAATTTGATAATATCCACTATTCAAATCTAATATCGTAAAAAATTTATATTGTTTCGCTTGATGTAAATGCTCCTCGATATTTGGAACAGGAAAATTCTCTTTTTCAACTATCAAATTTAAACGACGGTAATCAACGCAAAGTCTATCGCTTCCATCTTTCTTTTTGACTAAGACAATGGGACTTGCAAATTCAGATGATGATTTTACTATAATATCGTTACTTTCGAGATTCTTAATCATTTGCGTCATTATCATTCGCTTTGGAGCTGGCACTCTATAAAGCGTTTGCGCAATAATTTTCTTCGATTTCAAAACAATTTGCATTTCAATTAGGTGTGACTTACCAATGCCGTTTAATCCATCTGAGAACACGTCATTGTAAGTTTTCAGTAACGTTTCAAGTTTTAGCTGCTGATCTGCATTACTTACATTTTTCGTCAATTCCGTGAAACACTGCTCACTGGGCAACACAATACCATAACGACAATCAGCTTCAATTGTTGATTCACCATTTTGCACCATAAATAACAAACCTTTACGCGCAATCACCTCTTGACCCAGTAGAAAATCAGTTTGTAACATGTTATCTGCAACAATGTATACTAACGTATTTATCTTTAATTGACCAATCGTTATGTCAAATACACACCTCTCTCGCATTATGTACCTGCCTCCGCTTATACCGTTTAAATTTACAAAGCAATCTTCGCGCTTTACGTTTAACATTTTAGCCGTAGATTTGTGAACTAAACTGCATTCACTGCCAGTATCGATTAATGCTTCAAAGATTTTGCCATTTACGTTAATTTTCTTTACAAAACAATTATCATTTTGTGTCGTTTCAGCTTTTCGAGCGTTATGTGTAGCCTGCTTACGACCACAATTGACCGGTTCTTCTCGTTTATGCACTTTACCACAATCAGCACATCTTCAACGCTTCTGATCTTTCGTACATTTACTTGATATGTGGCCTGCCTCACCACAATTGTAGCACACAATTTTCTTGCTTTCACCACTAGCTGCTTGCTCACACATTTGACACGATTCGTAAACCATTCAATAATTTCACGCATTTGCTTAGCACTATCAAATCTTTGCGCTGCAATAGCCATTTGCAAATCACGATGATTCAAACCCTGTCGCGTATATTGAATGATAGCAGATTCACTTAGTTGGAAACGCATGCCTAGGGCATAAAGCCTAAAACAGTAGTCGGATAAACGTTCACCTGTTTTGCGCACACATTCACTCATAATGCGATGCACTTGCGCTTCGTCATAAGATACACAAAATTCATTTTTCAATTTTTCAGCGAAATCATTCCAATTTGTATGCACAGTGGGCATTGCGTCGAGCCAAACACGAGCTACTCCTTTTAATCGACCATATACCGCTAATAACACAAATATTTCGTCTAGCTGATAAGCACTCATAACGCTGCTTACACGGTTAATAAACTGCTGCACTGTTAGCGACTGCTTATTAGTCGGATCAAACTCCGGAATCATGTCTGATATTTCTTTAATTGATCGAAAACCATTCACGTATGTATTCGTAGAAATTGATGCAGTAACACCATCAATTGGACTACTACTTTCGTTTGTATGTTGATTATCAACATTTTCATTTGCACGTTGATTGCACACATTCGACTGCACTACATTTGTATCAGTTGCTTGCTGCATATTCTGACGAAACATACCAACCACAGTTTCTATCATACCACGAAGATCATTGATTTGTTCTTGTAAACTAGAATTCATAATAGTTGGAGCATCGATTTCATCGACACCGATGTCTTCTCGTAAACGTAGTTCTAATTCCGCACGGGTACCACACGTAGATAAACCTTTTTCACGTAATATTGCTTTTAATTGATCAATTTTAAGATCATTGATTTTCGGCATCTTTGCAATTTGTTGATTTTTACGCGTATTCGTAAATTCACAACTTCGTTTTTAATTTTCGTTATATCGTTTGACGTTTTTCGTTTTGTTTTGATTTCTACTCGTTCATCACAGTCTCCGCTGACACTTGATGAAATTCGTTGCATTCGTATCTCCGTTGCATGAAGTTGCTTGTTCGTTATTATCGTTTAACGTTGAATCCTCATTTCGTTGCTATTTATGTTCGTTGATCATACATATATATGTATGTGAGTACATATGTATATGTAGCCGTTGAATCTTCGCTGCTTGACGTTGACGCTTAAATTCGGTTGACGTGGCTGCTGCGCTGTAGCACTTCATCCCTATTTTCGTGTATACACATGTTGCATGTTCGTGTGTATAATTTCTGCTTGTTAGATTTTGTTCGCGTAAATTTTTATTTGATGCGCGATTGACTCTTTCGCACTCACGTATTAACATTGAATATTCAAATTCAACTGGCGGTTAAAAGAATTTCAAAACTTCGGCGTCACTGTTCGTTTGCAATAAAAAAAATTTACGAATGTTGGAGCGCTAGGGCTTCTGCACATTTGTTTGTGAAATTTGTCTATTTTTAAAGATGTTTACTACGTTAACGCGCTCACGTTCACTTTGGGCAATATTTCAATACACTTTCCCAGCTTCTGAACTGAAAGGGGGATATTCGGGTGGTCGTTATTCCGTTTTAATGAAAACACTTTAGTCAGGATGACTAATCCCTTTCATTGTTTATTTTGGTGTATTGGTTTGATAATATTTAAGAAATAACAAATTAAGTAAAAAAATAATAATTCAGTTAATATATTTTAAGTTTAAACGTTTATTTAATTCCGACGGACTGGACGATCTAACTTTACTCAACCGACGTTGCTCAACAATTGTCGGGAACGAAGACAATGGCTGCCTCTTCGTGTTGGTTGCTTTATTGTGCCGGTATAAGGTGATGCTTATACTTAAATGTTATAACGTTATATTTATTCGTCGTTTACAGTCGGCCTTTCCTGATCAGCTTGAGCGACCTCGCTCAAATCGTTGTTGTTGACAATGTCTGCTTCGTCGTCGTCTTCAGGTAACTGACACCAGCGTTTTAACTTGTCAATTGAGTAAACAGAGGAATAATGCTTTCTTGTTCGTCGCGCTTGTGGCAAATCTTCAACCACATATCGGTCGTGTTCAAGGACTTTGGTGATAACAAACGGTCCTTTAAATCGTGGTTCAAGTTTTCTTGACGTACCTGTGCTCGGTGGTTCATTTTCAGCTAAGACTAAATCGCCTTCTTGAAAAATTTTCGGACTTGCGTGTTTAGCGTCAAAACGATATTTTGCTGCTGCTCGTTTTTCATTTATTCGCTTGGCTGCTGTTTTACGAAGATTTGTTAATTGGTCGTCATCTAATGCTTCGTCATTTGCTTGTAGGCTTAGAATAATTCTATTACGTAGAATATCGCGTGGTTTGTAACCGTACAAAAGTTCGTGTGGTGTGCAACAAGTGGTACTGTTCTTCATCGTATTTATGCACCATTGTACACAGCGTATGTTTTCGTCCCATTTCTTATCAACAGAATTCATCGGCAATAACATAGACAAAATTGTGCGATTTGTTCTTTCAGCGTGACCATTGGCTCTCGGTGTTCGAACTGCTGTAAGAATGTGTTTTATGTCATTTTCAAAACAATACTTTTCAAATTCGCGAGACGTAAATGCTGAACCTCTGTCCGTTACGATACGTAATGGCATACCAACGTAACTACTTGCTTCTTTTAACGCATCGATGACATACCATAGATATAGTATTTGAAACGTTCTAAAGACTCCACAACAGCCAGAGTCTCAAGCTCGTAGCTGTGGAACTTTTGTTCATCCATGCTAGTTGCTCTACTGTAGTACGCTATTGGTTTAAAATCATCTTTTTCTCGCTGTAACAATACGCCTGCTAAGCCAACTGCACTTGCATCTGTGTGCAGCTCATGCTCTGCGTCGATACGATAAGGTACTAGTAACGGTCGGGATACTAATTTCAATTTGAGTTGCTCAAATGCGGCTTCTTGTGTTTTCGTCCAGTGAAATGTTTGATCTTTTCGAAGAAGTTTGCGTAGTGGTTCAGAAATTATAGCATATCCAGGGTCAAATTTCCGAAAATAACCAGTTAGGCCTAAAAATCTACGTATATCAGCAACGTTAGTCGGTTTTGAAAACTTAGATACTGCTTGCCTTTTGATTTTACCAGGAAAAATACCTTCTTTTTGACAATTTATGACCAAGAAATGTAATCGTGCTTTTCATAAATTCGCATTTTCGTTTATTTAGCGTTAAGCCTGCATTACGCAAAGCTGTCAAAACTCTTTTAATTTTTTCTAACATTTTATAGAACGTCTGGCTACCTATCAAGATATCATCCATATAAATCATCAGATCGTCTTCGTGCACTTGCTCTTTAATTTTCTGCATTAAGCGTTGAAAAACAATAGGGGCGGTTTTTAACCCAAACGGCATACGTTTGAATTCGTACAAGCCATCAGGCGTAATAAATGCGGTAAATTTGCGACTATCGGGTGCGATTGGAATTTGATAATATCCACTATTCAAATCTAATATCGTAAAAAATTTATATTGTTTCGCTTGATGTAACTGCTCCACTCATGTATTAACATTGAATATTCAAATTCAACTGGCGGTTAAAAGAATTTCAAAACTTCGGCGTCACTGTTCGTTTGCAATAAAAAAAATTTACGAATGTTGGAGCGCTAGGGCTTCTGCACATTTGTTTGTGAAATTTGTCTATTTTTAAAGATGTTTACTACGTTAACGCGCTCACGTTCACTTTGGGCAATATTTCAATACACTTTCCCAGCTTCTGAACTGAAAGGGGGATATTCGGGTGGTCGTTATTCCGTTTAAATGAAAACACTTTAGTCAGGATGACTAATCCCTTTCATTGTTTATTTTGGTGTATTGGTTTGATAATATTTAAGAAATAACAAATTAAGTAAAAAAATAATAATTCAGTTAATATATTTTAAGTTTAAACGTTTATTTAATTCCGACGGACTGGACGATCTAACTTTACTCAACCGACGTTGCTCAACAATTGTCGGGAACGATGACAATGGCTGCCTCTTCGTGTTGGTTGCTTTATTGTGCCGGTATAAGGTGATGCTTATACTTAAATGTTATAACGTTATATTTATTCGTCGTTTACAGTCGGCCTTTCCTGATCAGCTTGAGCGACCTCGCTCAAATCGTTGTTGTTGACAATGTCTGCTTCGTCGTCGTCTTCAGGTAACTGACACCAGCGTTTTAACTTGTCAATTGAGTAAACAGAGGAATAATGCTTTCTTGTTCGTCGCGCTTGTGGCAAATCTTCAACCACATATCGGTCGTGTTCAAGGACTTTGGTGATAACAAACGGTCCTTTAAATCGTGGTTCAAGTTTTCTTGACGTACCTGTGCTCGGTGGTTCATTTTCAGCTAAGACTAAATCGCCTTCTTGAAAAATTTTCGGACTTGCGTGTTTAGCGTCAAAACGATATTTTGCTGCTGCTCGTTTTTCATTTATTCGCTTGGCTGCTGTTTCACGAAGATTTGTTAATTGGTCGTCATCTAATGCTTCGTCATTTGCTTGTAGACTTAGAATAATTCTATTACGTAGAATATCGCGTGGTTTGTAACCGTACAAAAGTTCGTGTGGTGTGCAACAAGTGGTACTGTTCTTCATCGTATTTATGCACCATTGTACACAGCGTATGTTTTCGTCCCATTTCTTATCAACAGAATTCATCGGCAATAACATAGACAAAATTGTGCGATTTGTTCTTTCAGCGTGACCATTGACTCTCGGTGTTCGAATTGCTGTAAGAATGTGTTTTATGTCATTTTCAAAACAATACTTTTCAAATTCGCGAGACGTAAATGCTGAACCTCTGTCCGTTACGATACGTAATGGCATACCAACGTAACTACTTGCTTCTTTTAACGCATCGATGACATACTTCGTTGATGTATTTTTAACAAGATATAACATTGTGAATTTAGTGAACGAATCCACGATAACCAAAAGATGTTCTTTTCCTTTTGAGCTTTTCGGAAACGGGCCCAAATGATCCATGTGAACAGTTCTAAATGGAATCGGTTCGATGTCGTCGTAGTGATACTGTATTTCGGTTTTACCACCTTTACGTTTATAATACGCATAATCCATACAAGATGAAATGAATTGTTTCAGGAAGTTGCGCATTCGTGGAAACCACATGTAAGATTTCAATCGTTCTAACGTTTTTTCGACACCCATGTGTCCTGCTTGCGTATGACAATCTTGTACAACTCTATGTCGTAATGCTCGCGGTACAACCCATAAAAGTTTATCGTCAATTTTTCGTAACAGTCTACCATGTTGTAGTACATACTCTTTATCTTCAACTTTGTTGTTCGCTCTTATATTATTTATAATTGTTCGTATGCATTCGTCTTGTAGCTGCATGCTAAAGAGAAAATCATCTTTGTCTATTACTGTTTTATCAGTACGTAAATCTGCTACTTCGATTGGTCGCGCTTCTTCGTGTGGATTTCGGCTAAGAGCATCGAAGTGCTCCATGCGATTGCCTGGTCGATGTTGTATTTCGATGTCGTAGTCCTGTACTCGTAACCACCATCTGTCAATACGTGGTATTAATTCTTTCTTTTGCATAGTCGTTTTAAGTGCGCTTCAGTCTGTCTTAACTGTAATCGTTTTACCATAGATATAGTATTTGAAACGTTCTAAAGACTCCACAACAGCCAGAGTCTCAAGCTCGTAGCTGTGGAACTTTTGTTCATCCATGCTAGTTGCTCTACTGTAGTACGCTATTGGTTTAAACTCATCTTTTTCTCGCTGTAACAATACGCCTGCTAAGCCAACTGCACTTGCATCTGTATGCAGCTCATGCTCTGCGTCGATACGATAAGCTACTAGTAACGGTCGGGATACTAATTTCAATTTGAGTTGCTCAAATGCGGCTTCTTGTGTTTTCGTCCAGTGAAATGTTTGATCTTTTCGAAGAAGTTTGCGTAGTGGTTCAGAAATTATAGCATATCCAGGGACAAATTTCCGAAAATAACCAGTTAGGCCTAAAAATCTACGTATATCAGCAACGTTAGTCGGTTTTGAAAACTTAGATACTGCTTGCGTTTTGATTTTACCAGGTAAAATACCTTCTTTTTGACAATTTATCACCTAGAAATGTAATCGTGCTTTTCATAAATTCGCATTTTCGTTTATTTAGCGTTAAGCCTGCATTACGCAAAGCTGTCAAAACTCTTTTAATTTTTTCTAACATTTTATCGAACGTCTGGCTACCTATCAAGATATCATCCATATAAATCATCAGATCGTCTTCGTGCACTTGCTCTTTAATTTTCTGCATTAAGCGTTGAAAAACAATAGGGGCGTTTTTTAACCCAAACGGCATACGTTTGAATTCGTACAAGCCATCAGGCGTAATAAATGCGGTAAATTTGCGACTATCGGGTGCGATTGGAATTTGATAATATCCACTATTCAAATCTAATATCGTAAAAAATTTATATTGTTTCGCTTGATGTAAATGCTCCTCGATATTTGGAACAGGAAAATTCTCTTTTTCAACTATCAAATTTAAACGACGGTAATCAACGCAAAGTCTATCGCTTCCATCTTTCTTTTTGACTAAGACAATGGGACTTGCAAATTCAGATGATGATTTTACTATAATATCGTTACTTTCGAGATTCTTAATCATTTGCGTCATTATCATTCGCTTTGGAGCTGGCACTCTATAAAGCGTTTGCGCAATAATTTTCTTCGATTTCAAAACAATTTGCATTTCAATTAGGTGTGACTTACCAATGCCGTTTAATCCATCTGAGAACACGTCATTGTAAGTTTTCAGTAACGCTTCAAGTTTTAGCTGCTGATCTGCATTACTTACATTTTTCGTCAATTCCGTGAAACACTGCTCACTGGGCAACACAATACCATAACGACAATCAGCTTCAATTGTTGATTCACCATTTTGCACCGTAAATAACAAACCTTTACGCGCAATCACCTCTTGACCCAGTAGAAAATCAGTTTGTAACATGTTATCTGCAACAATGTATACTAACGTATTTATCTTTAATTGACCAATCGTTATGTCAAATACACACCTCTCTCGCATTATGTACCTGCCTCCGCTTATACCGTTTAAATTTACAAAGCAATCTTCGCGCTTTACGTTTAACATTTTAGCCGTAGATTTGCGAACTAAACTGCATTCACTGCCAGTATCGATTAATGCTTCAAAGATTTTGCCATTTACGTTAATTTTCTTTACAAAACAATTATCATTTTGTGTCGTTTCAGCTTTTCGAGCGTTATGTGTAGCCTGCTTACGACCACAATTGACCGGTTCTTCTCGTTTATGCACTTTACCACAATCAGCACATCTTGAACGCTTCTGATCTTTCGTACATTTACTTGATATGTGGCCTGCCTCACCACAATTGTAGCACACAATTTTCTTGCTTTCACCACTAGCTGCTTGCTCACACATTTGACACGATTCGTAAACCATTCAATAATTTCACGCATTTGCTTAGCACTATCAAATCTTTGCGCTGCAATAGCCATTTGCAAATCACGATGATTCAAACCCTGTCGCGTATATTGAATGATAGCAGATTCACTTAGTTGGAAACGCATGCCTAGGGCATAAAGCCTAAAACAGTAGTCGGATAAACGTTCACCTGTTTTGCGCACACATTCACTCATAATGCGATGCACTTGCGCTTCGTCATAAGATACACAAAATTCATTTTTCAATTTTTCAGCGAAATCATTCCAATTTGTATGCACAGTGGGCATTGCGTCGAGCCAAACACGAGCTACTCCTTTTAATCGACCATATACCGCTAATAACACAAATATTTCGTCTAGCTGATAAGCACTCATAACGCTGCTTACACGGTTAATAAACTGCTGCACTGTTAGCGACTGCTTATTAGTCGGATCAAACTCCGGAATCATGTCTGATATTTCTTTAATTGATCGAAAACCATTCACGTATGTATTCGTAGAAATTGATGCAGTAACACCATCAATTGGACTACTACTTTCGTTTGTATGTTGATTATCAACATTTTCATTTGCACGTTGATTGCACACATTCGACTGCACTACATTTGTATCAGTTGCTTGCTGCATATTCTGACGAAACATACCAACCACAGTTTCTATCATACCACGAAGATCATTGATTTGTTCTTGTAAACTAGAATTCATAATAGTTGGAGCATCGATTTCATCGACACCGATGTCTTCTCGTAAACGTATGTAGTTCTAATTCCGCACGGGTACCACACGTAGATAAACCTTTTTCACGTAATATTACTTTTAATTGATCAATTTTAAGATCATTGATTTTCGGCATCTTTGCAATTTGTTGATTTTTACGCGTATTCGTAAATTCACAACTTCGTTTTTAATTTTCGTTATATCGTTTGACGTTTTTCGTTTTGTTTTGATTTCTACTCGTTCATCACAGTCTCCGCTGACACTTGATGAAATTCGTTGCATTCGTATCTCCGTTGCATGAAGTTGCTTGTTCGTTATTATCGTTTAACGTTGAATCCTCATTTCGTTGCTATTTATGTTCGTTGATCATACATACATATGTATGTGAGTACATATGTATATGTAGCCGTTGAATCTTCGCTGCTTGACGTTGACGCTTAAATTCGGTTGACGTGGCTGCTGCGCTGTAGCACTTCATCCCTATTTTCGTGTATACACATGTTGCATGTTCGTGTGTATAATTTCTGCTTGTTAGATTTTGTTCGCGTAAATTTTTATTTGATGCGCGATTGACTCTTTCGCACTCATGTATTAACATTGAATATTCAAATTCAACTGGCGGTTAAAAGAATTTCAAAACTTCGGCGTCACTGTTCGTTTGCAATAAAAAAAATTTACGAATGTTGGAGCGCTAGGGCTTCTGCACATTTGTTTGTGAAATTTGTCTATTTTTAAAGATGTTTACTACGTTAACGCGCTCACGTTCACTTTGGGCAATATTTCAATACACTTTCCCAGCTTCTGAACTGAAAGGGGGATATTCGGGTGGTCGTTATTCCGTTTAAATGAAAACACTTTAGTCAGGATGACTAATCCCTTTCATTGTTTATTTTGGTGTATTGGTTTGATAATATTTAAGAAATAACAAATTAAGTAAAAAAATAATAATTCAGTTAATATATTTTAAGTTTAAACGTTTATTTAATTCCGACGGACTGGACGATCTAACTTTACTCAACCGACGTTGCTCAACAATTGTCGGGAACGATGACAATGGCTGCCTCTTCGTGTTGGTTGCTTTATTGTGCCGGTATAAGGTGATGCTTATACTTAAATGTTATAACGTTATATTTATTCGTCGTTTACAGTCGGCCTTTCCTGATCAGCTTGAGCGACCTCGCTCAAATCGTTGTTGTTGACAATGTCTGCTTCGTCGTCGTCTTCAGGTAACTGACACCAGCGTTTTAACTTGTCAATTGAGTAAACAGAGGAATAATGCTTTCTTGTTCGTCGCGCTTGTGGCAAATCTTCAACCACATATCGGTCGTGTTCAAGGACTTTGGTGATAACAAACGGTCCTTTAAATCGTGGTTCAAGTTTTCTTGACGTACCTGTGCTCGGTGGTTCATTTTCAGCTAAGACTAAATCGCCTTCTTGAAAAATTTTCGGACTTGCGTGTTTAGCGTCAAAACGATATTTTGCTGCTGCTCGTTTTTCATTTATTCGCTTGGCTGCTGTTTCACGAAGATTTGTTAATTGGTCGTCATCTAATGCTTCGTCATTTGCTTGTAGACTTAGAATAATTCTATTAGGGTGGGTACAGAGTGGCCGCTTATTGCGAGAACCAATGCGAGAAAACTGGTACTATACAAATTAGTACAAATAAGCGCGAACAGGTCATAGTGGGCGCCGAGCTGGTCAGAGCGCAAGGCTGATTGAATGCGAGAAAACAGTTCCAAAGCGTATTTCAGCGCCGAAAACATTGTTTATTCTGCGAAAAGCTAGTTTTGGACATAAAATTCTTTGGAAAAAGTGAAATCAAAAATTATATATATATATTATTCTCCAAATTCACTTCGTTTATCATTTATTGGATGTTTTCCAAATGATTTTTTATTGATAAAATACTTTAAAACAGTAGCCGAAGCTAAATACTCATCATCTGACGAATCCATATCTTTTCACTTCAATTTCACAAACACGAATGAACAACAAACCCAAATGCACACAAACATACATAAAACACAAATAATAGATAAAATATCAGCGCTGATTCTCGCATCCACTATGCACACTCAAACTTGTTTCTCGCATGAACAAGTTCTCGCAATAAGCGTCAGTCGGCTCGGCTCGGCAACAAGCGGCCACTCTGTACGCACCCTTACGTAGAATATCGCGTGGTTTGTAACCGTACAAAAGTTCGTGTGGTGTGCAACAAGTGGTACTGTTCTTCATCGTATTTATGCACCATTGTACACAGCGTATGTTTTCGTCCCATTTCTTATCAACAGAATTCATCGGCAATAACATAGACAAAATTGTGCGATTTGTTCTTTCAGCGTGACCATTGGCTCTCGGTGTTCGAACTGCTGTAAGAATGTGTTTTATGTCATTTTCAAAACAATACTTTTCAAATTCGCGAGACGTAAATGCTAAACCTCTGTCCGTTACGATACGTAATGGCATACCAACGTAACTACTTGCTTCTTTTAACGCATCGATGACATACTTTGTTGATGTATTTTTAACAGGATATAACATTGTGAATTTAGTGAACGAATCCACGATAACCAAAAGATGTTCTTTTCCTTTTGAGCTTTTCGGAAACGGGCCCAAATGATCCATGTGAACAGTTCTAAATGGAATCGGTTCGATGTCGTCGTAGTGATACTGTATTTCGGTTTTACCACCTTTACGTTTATAATACGCACAATCCATACAAGATGAAATGAATTGTTTCACGAAGTTGCGCATTCGTGGAAACCACATGTAAGATTTCAATCGTTCTAACGTTTTTTCGACACCCATGTGTCCTGCTTGCGTATGACAATCTTGTACAACTCTATGTCGTAATGCTCGCGGTACAACCCATAAAAGTTTATCGTCAATTTTTCGTAACAGTTTACCATGTTGTAGTACATACTCTTTATCTTCAACTTTGTTGTTCGCTCTTATATTATTTATAATTGTTCGTATGCATTCGTCTTGTAGCTGCATGCTAAAGAGAAAATCATCTTTGTCTATTACTGTTTTATCAGTACGTAAATCTGCTACTTCGATTGGTCGCGCTTCTTCGTGTGGATTTCGGCTAAGAGCATCGACGTGCTCCATGCGATTGCCTGGTCGATGTTGTATTTCGATGTCGTAGTCCTGTACTCGTAACCACCATCTGGCAATACGTGGTATTAATTCTTTCTTTTGCATAGTCGTTTTAAGTGCGCTACAGTCTGTCTTAACTGAAATCGTTTTACCATAGATATAGTATTTGAAACGTTCTAAAGACTCCACAACAGCCAGAGTCTCAGGCTCGTAGCTGTGGAACTTTTGTTCATCCATGCTAGTTGCTCTACTGTAGTACGCTATTGGTTTAAACTCATCTTTTTCTCGCTGTAACAATACGCCTGCTAAGCCAACTGCACTTGCATCTGTGTGCAGCTCATGCTCTGCGTCGATACGATAAGCTACTAGTAACGGTCGGGATACTAATTTCAATTTGAGTTGCTCAAATGCGGCTTCTTGTGTTTTCGCCCAGTGAAATGTTTGATCTTTTCGAAGAAGTTTGCGTAGTGGTTCAGAAATTATAGCATATCCAGGGACAAATTTCCGAAAATAACCAGTTAGGCCTAAAAATCTACGTATATCAGCAACGTTAGTCGGTTTTGAAAACTTAGATACTGCTTGCGTTTTGATTTTACCAGGTAAAATACCTTCTTTTTGACAATTTATGACCAAGAAATGTAATCGTGCTTTTCATAAATTCGCATTTTCGTTTATTTAGCGTTAAGCCTGCATTACGCAAAGCTGTCAAAACTCTTTTAATTTTTTCTAACATTTTATCGAACGTCTGGCTACCTATCAAGATATCATCCATATAAATCATCAGATCGTCTTCGTGCACTTGCTCTTTAATTTTCTGCATTAAGCGTTGAAAAACAATAGGGGCCTTTTTTAACCCAAACGGCATACGTTTGAATTCGTACAAGCCATCAGGCGTAATAAATGCGGTAAATTTGCGACTATCGGGTGCGATTGGAATTTGATAATATCGACTATTCAAATCTAATATCGTAAAAAATTTATATTGTTTCGCTTGATGTAACTGCTCCTCGATATTTGGAACAGGAAAATTCTCTTTTTCAACTATCAAATTTAAACGACGGTAATCAACGCAAAGTCTATCGCTTCCATCTTTCTTTTTGACTAAGACAATGGGACTTGCAAATTCAGATGATGATTTTACTATAATATCGTTACTTTCGAGATTCTTAATCATTTGCGTCATTATCATTCGCTTTGGAGCTGGCACTCTATAAGGCGTTTGCGCAATAATTTTCTTCGATTTAAAAACAATTTGCATTTCAATTAGGTGTGACTTACCAATGCCGTTTAATCCATCTGAGAACACGTCATTGTAAGTTTTCAGTAACGCTTCAAGTTTTAGCTGCTGATCTGCATTACTTAAATTTTTCGTCAATTCCGTGAAACACTGCTCACTGGGCAACACAATACCATAACGACAATCAGCTTCAATTGTTGATTCACCATTTTGCACCGTAAATAACAAACCTTTACGCGCAATCACCTCTTGACCCAGTAAAAAATCAGTTTGTAACATGTTATCTGCAACAATGTATACTAACGTATTTACCTTTAATTGACCAATCGTTATGTCAAATACACACCTCTCTCGCATTATGTACCTGCCTCCGCTTATACCGTTTAAATTTACAAAGCAATCTTCGCGCTTTACGTTTAACATTTTAGTTGTAGATTTGCGAACTAAACTGCATTCACTGCCAGTATCGATTAATGCTTCAAAGATTTGGCCATTTACGTTAATTTTCTTTACAAAACAATTATCATATTGTGTCGTTTCAGCTTTTCGAGCGTTATGTGTAGCCTGCTTACGACCACAATTGACCGGTTCTTCTCGTTTATGCACTTTACCACAATCAGCACATCTTGAACGCTTCTGATCTTTCGTACATTTACTTGATATGTGGCCTGCCTCACCACAATTGTAGCACACAATTTTCTTGCGTTCACCACTAGCTGCTTGCTCACGCGGTGCGTTTTTAATTTCGGATTTAATTTCAAAATTTTGTTTAAACGTTGCACATTTGACACGATTCGTAAACCATTCAATAATTTCACGCATTTGCTTAGCACTATCAAATCTTTGCGCTGCAATAGCCATTTGCAAATCACGATGATTCAAACCCTGTCGCGTATATTGAATGATAGCAGATTCACTTAGTTGGAAACGCAAGCCTAGGGCATAAAGCCTAAAACAGTAGTCGGATAAACGTTCACCTGTTTTGCGCACACATTCACTCATAATGCGATGCACTTGCGCTTCGTCATAAGATACACAAAATTCATTTTTCAATTTTTCAGCGAAATCATTCCAATTTGTATGCACAGTGGGCATTGCGTCGAGCCAAACACGAGCTACTCCTTTTAATCGACCATATACCGCTAATAACACAAATATTTCGTCTAGCTGATAAGCACTCATAACGCTGCTTACACGGTTAATAAACTGCTGCACTGTTAGCGACTGCTTATTAGTCGGATCAAACTCCGGAATCATGTCTGATATTTCTTTAATTGATCGAAAACCATTCACGTATGTATTCGTAGAAATTGATGCAGTAACACCATCAATTGGACTACTACTTTCGTTTGTATGTTGATTATCAACATTTTCATTTGCACGTTGATTGCACACATTCGACTGCACTACATTTGTATCAGTTGCTTGCTGCATATTCTGACGAAACATACCAACCACAGTTTCTATCATACCACGAAGATCATTGATTTGTTCTTGTAAACTAGAATTCATAATAGTTGGAGCATCGATTTCATCGACACCGATGTCTTCTCGTAAACGTAGTTCTAATTCCGCACGGGTACCACACGTAGATAAACCTTTTTCACGTAATATTACTTTTAATTGATCAATTTTAAGATCATTGATTTTCGGCATCTTTGCAATTTGTTGATTTTTACGCGTATTCGTAAATTCACAACTTCGTTTTTAATTTTCGTTATATCGTTTGACGTTTTTCGTTTTGTTTTGATTTCTACTCGTTCATCACAGTCTCCGCTGACACTTGATGAAATTCGTTGCATTCGTATCTCCGTTGCATGAAGTTGCTTGTTCGTTATTATCGTTTAACGTTGAATCCTCATTTCGTTGCTATTTATGTTCGTTGATCATACATACATATGTAAATTAATTTATTTGGTGGGTAATTTGATTTTTTTAAAAAGATCTTTATTCTTCAGATGCTAGCGTAAGACTAACTCTTCAACTTATGATTAGTTTAAAAGTAACTTATTTGTTTACATTAAATGTTCGGATTGAGAAACTTATTTGTTTACATTGCGTGTTCAGATTGTTTATGCGATCTTAGGGATCGTTTTAAATTACACTTAAGTGCTAAGCCAGGCAAGCTGAATGTTAATCAATTCTTTTCCCAAGAATTTCTAAGTGTTTTGAAATATAAACATTTTAGTTGCTTGGTAAGCAACTTATCGCTTATAGCTCAATGAAACAGAGGATGTTAACTCCCCTCTTTCTTAATAGAAACGTCCCGTTTCTTGGAACTGAGTTGTGAGGCCTTTAATTGTATTATTTAATTCTGTAAACATTATTTCATTTCTTATGTTAATACTTTCGTTTCGGCGTTGAATTATTACCATAATTAATTTGTGTGTGATATATAATATAATTATTATTGTGAGCAATGTGGTAATGGAATAAGTTACAGGATTATTTAGAAATTCGTTTTTTACTTTATTTATAATATTAATGTTATCAAATTTTAAATCTTCATTTTCTGTACTGCTTAATTCTAATTTACAATTTTCAACATTAACGTAACTTTCGTTACATTTTACAATTTCCTTATTGCTCTAGTTTCATAGAGTTTACAATTTTTATCAATTATTGGATATTTAATATGTATAACAATAACATCTTTATTTTGTAGTATTTTAAATTTTGAAACATCCATCAAGTCTGTCAAAGTAATCTTTTCGTGTTCATGATTAGTGATTTCTTTGATATCATTTAAATTTAGAATTGCCGTATTTAATATGTTTACTTTGGCTAGTGTTATTGTTTGAATCATGTTTTGTAGTTCTGTAATAACTAATTTGTTAATCTGACCTGTATAAAGTTCTGTCCGTGCTGTAACTTCTAAGCTTCTTATGGAATTAGTTAATTCCTTTATGGTTTGAAATATTTGTGTGTTAGTTATAAATTGTTTATTATTATTTTCTGTTAGTTCATTTATCTTATTTGTTATCAAAACCATATCATCGTGGTCTGGAGAACCTGCTACCCATTTCCATAGTGTTCCTATTTCATTTATTCCTCTTTTAGTTTGATAATTATTATTGGGAGTTAGCGTTAGTTGGTTAAGCAAAGTCTCTATAATGTCTGTTTCTAATGCCAAACCTAAGTTATTTGAATAATGATTTTTATGTTTTTCGTCGACTGTCACGTAGCCTTGATTTAAAATATTTCGAGCGTCCTGTAATAATGTCTTTTAATATGTCAAGTTCGTTACATGAAAAATGTCATCATAGTCCCTGTAGAGTTCGGTGTTTCCATTTTCAATTAGTATGTATTCGTCTCGTGTGTAATCCATAATGTCAGCTATTGTATAGCTGAAGAGCATGAAGAAGACTTTGAGGAACATTTTGCTGAAAGGTCAGTATTTAAGTTTTAATATTATCTTTGTGGATTATTCTGTTATTTTTATTTATACTTATTTTGTTTCCTAAATCTTCCTTAACTATTTGCTTTTTGTATTTAGGACGTAATTTATTTCGTTCGCCTATTATCTTTTCATAAATTACTTCATTCGGTTGAAATGTTCGTAAGTGTCTCTTTTCGTTATTTCTTCTTAACATATTAGTTTGAGCTGTTAAAAGTAGTGACGGTAAGTTGTCATGTGCAACCTTATTGTAAAGGATTTCGAAAGGTTTTTTATCTGTTACCGAGTGTATTGTTTTGTTATATTGCTGAGCAGCCCTATACATTGATTCTAAATCGCTAATTAAATGGTATTCTTGTCTTAAACATCTAGCTATTTCTATTATAGTTGAATGAACTCTTTCAACTTGTCCATTTGTTGTGCTGTGTTTTGGATCGCAAAAATAAATTTTAATATTTAATCTTTGCATTAGCGTTTTAAATTGTTCAGCTGTGAAACCTGGCTCATTGTCTATTGTAATTGATTTTACTTCAGGAAAGCTTTGTAATATCTCCAAAACTTTCTCATCTAACTTTGTTTTATCTTCAATTAATTTGATAACTAAAAATTTTGAATATGAGTCAATACAAGTTAAAAACTTTAATTTTTGTGCAAAGAAGATATCCAAGTGTACCTGCTCCCCCTCTTTCTTAGGAATTGGAGTCTCTCCGATTGGTATCTTCTGCGGATGTCTATCATATTTATTTCTATTGCATATTTCGCAGTTGCGAACATATTCCTTAAATTTCTTTTTCATTTCTGGCCAAAAATACATATCAGATACTTGTTTTATATTTTCCTTATAATTCCTTTGTGCTCTAGTATGTGTTTGTGAAATTATTATACTTTGGTCTACACTATTTGTTATATCTAGTACGAAAAGTTTAGTATATAAAAACTTATTACTAAATGTATTTTTAATTGAATTTTTAATTTCATATAAATCTTCTGGAGTACAATGAATGGCTGTAACCAGTTTTGGTTGAATAAACTCTTTCAGGATTGTTAATAAATTGTCAACTGTATCGTATTCAATTATATGCCTAGTATTACCAAAACATTTGATCTGCTCGTGAATTGTAAATGTTGCTTTGTATAACAAAATTTGCTGTTTAAATTCATTTAAAGGCTTATTGGTTTCTGTGATAATTTCGTTATCACTACTTTCTGCAGAATGTTGTGTATCAAGTGATGAAGATTCAGAGTCATCAGAAATATTGTTCAAGTATTGTCTTGAGAGAGCATCAGCAACTACGTTTAAAGTTCCTGGTTTATAGACAATTTTTGGGGCAAATTCTTCAATAAATGCGTGCCATCTCTTCATTTTCGCATTTGGATTTCGAATGGATACTGCAAATGTGAGTGGCTGGTGGTCTGTATGAATTTCTAAATCTGATACACCATACAAGTAGTTTCTTAAATTTTTTAATGCCCAAACAATTGCGTACAACTCTTTTTCATTGGTAGCATAGTTCTGTTCTGTCGAATTAAGTGTTTTAGAGATAAAAGTTATCGGTTTCCCTTCTTGTGTAAGAACACCGCCTATTGCATTGTTAGAAGCATCTGTTGTAAGGATAAATTGTTTTCCGAAATCTGGCTGTACAAGCTCGATTTGTTCTGTTAATAATTTTTTCAATCTTTCACAAGCTACAATTCCTTCTTCATCAAGTTTTATTTGAATTTTCTCGACATGTGTTGGGAAGTTTTCCCATTTTCTCCAGATAAAAATTTGGTTAGTGGTTTAGTAATTGCGGCGTAATCCTTAATAAATTTACGATAGTAACCTGTCATTCCTAGAAAACTACGGAGTTGTCTTAAAGTAGTTGGTAAGGGAAAATTAGAAATAGTTTCTACCTTTTGCTTATCTGTTTTAATAATATTGTAACCTACAATATAACCTAAAAATTCTACTTCTTGTTCAAAAAACTTACACTTTTCTAAAGATATTTTCATGTTCGCATTTTTGAGCGTATCGATTATAATATTTAAATGTTCTTTGTGTTCATCAATTGTTTTTGAATAAACAATTATATCGGCAATGTAGACGTGGCAAAATTTTCCAATAAAATTTCGCAGTATATCGTCCATCGCCCTTTGAAAAATACTTGGAGCATTTCTCAAGCCAAAAGGCATTCTTAGGAATTCATATTTTCCATTATTCACGGAAAAAGCCGTTTTTTCAATGTCTTCTTCACTCATTTTTATTTGATGAAATCCGGATTCTAAATCAATCGTGGAAAAATATTTAGATTTTCCCAAATTAGAGAGTATAACATTTGTATCGGGAATTGGATACCGATCTGACACTGTTTGTTCATTTAATTTTTTATAGTCAATCACCATTCTTAACTTTGGTGACCCATCTTCATTGGTGCCTTTTTTTGGCACTACCCAAATTGGTGAATTGTAGGGACTTCTACTAGGACGAATGATATTATCATTCATTAAATTTTTTACTTCTTTATTAACAAACGAATTAACAGACAGTGGGTATGGATATTGTTTACTCCATATAGGAGTTTCAACAATTGTTCTAATTTCTGCCTTGACGTCTGTTCTAAAAAGAGAATTCGTATTTATATTTGAATGAATTCTGTTTATATTATCCTTTATTTCAGTCCTGAAATCTGAAATGTTTTCACATTGTAAGCTTTCTGGCATGTTGAAGCTTTTTAAAATATTTTCATTTTCAACTTTTTCGCTGCAATCGGAAAAATGTATACGCTCGATGTCATTTTTATAAATCAATAATTTTTTATTAAAATTCAAAATTATATTTGCTTGTTTTAATAAATTGAAGCCTATTAATAAGTCAGCTTCTAAATTTTGTATCTCATAAAATCTCACTAATCTATCAAACATAAGGGTCTCATAATAATGAGTTATGATGGTAAAACCATTAATAGTTTTTACCCTCTTCTTAATTGTTAGTTCAAACCTATTAACTAAAACATTGGGCCTACAATAACAACTAGTGGCTCCAGTGTCAATCAGAATTTTTAAGTTTCTTCCTGTTGTTCTATACTGCCTGAATATGTAGGGCAGTTCAAGCCTTCGTCTAAAAAAGCTTGTTCATTTATATTATTTATGCGTTGTTGTTTTACTTGTGGTTGAGAACTATGTTGACCACTTCCAATGGGTCTTTTTTCCGCATTATTTTGGAATTGACGCTGATCATATCTGTAATTGTTATTATAATTATTTGCATAACGCTGTACGTTATCTTTTTGCCTGAAATTACGGCTATAATTAGGCATTTGAATGGATGTATCGACCTCCATCGGTTCAGGCTTTGGAAACTGATTTGATCTATTATTAAAGAAGCCATTGTTTTGATTTTGATAATGGTTTCTCTGAGGGAACCTCAAATTATTATTATTATGAAAATGATTGTTTTTGGGGACCTGTGTTTGATCTTGCCGTTTTAAATGTTGACTATTCACATTTTGATTCCTATCAAATTGAATTGCAAATTGTGTTCTCAAGTTATTTGACTCTAATTCTTGAGCCTTTGCAAGTGCGCTTGGTAAATCGTCTGGTGACAACGAGAACAGTATGTTTGAAAGAGGTTGGTTTAAACCTGTTATAAATATACGCAAAGCATTGCGTCGGTTTGATTTATTAAGTTCTTTAGTCATGTTCGAATCATTACCGTGTGTCATAATTATTTTATTGATTAAAAGTGTCAATTTAGCGTTCACCTTATTATAAAAGTCTATTATAGACAATTGTCCTTGCCGCAGGATACTGAGTTCCTGTTCTAAAATATGAACTGGTCTTTTGTCTGCGTACGCGAAGTCTAGGCGACTTATTGTGGCATCATAATTAAGTACTGTACCATGGTTTGTTAATACATCATTGGCCTCCTTTGTAATTTTGTTTGTTAAAATTGTCAAAGCAGCAAAATATTTCCTACTTCCTTTTATGTATAAACTTATAGTGTTATTGGCTGCTTCACGCCAACTAACATAGGAATTTGCATTGCCTGAAAACTCTGGCATAGATTTAACTACGTCTAAGGGTTCAGTACATGGAATTGCTTCGTCAATTGTTTGTCTTGTATATTCTGTCACATTATTAGTATTTGTAAGGATATTAATTTGTGCCTTCAATTGCTCGATTTGAGTTAATAATCCTACATTATTCGCGGTTATAAGTCGCGTAATTAAGTTTGCGTCTGGGGCAGTAGCGCTGTTTGTGTTGTTAGTAGTCATTTTAGAAAACAATCCTATTAATTCGTCCACTTTGAAAAAGAATGTTTTTTTTTTTTTTTTTTTTTTTTTTTTTTTTTGTGGTGTTTTTAAATGAGGTATTCTTTGTCGACTTTTTCTTTTTTTCCTTTCAAACTTATATTCTTAATTTGTTTTATAATTTTTTTCAAATTGTATTCTTTTTGTGAGTTTACACTTTTATTTTTATTTTCACTTCCTAATTTAATATATTTAATATTAGAATTTTCCGTATTCATTTCCTACAAATAATAATTCTTAAGCTTAAATTTAATGATGTATTTTCTTATATTTTCTTAGTATAATAGCCTTAGACTCACGAACTTGTTTATCTGGTGCTCCTTGAGATTTTGTCTCGTCCTTCCTTCAGTTGCAGCTTAGATTTGTTGCCTTCCTTCAGCAGTAGCTTCAAAATTTTTCAGATGTAATTCTTCGATGTACGGCAGCAGCACACGATAGTTTAACAATTTTTCTAAAAAGTTTTTGTTGTAATTTTTCTACTTTGTTAGGGATACTTTTTAATGATTTAAATCTGAACTGATACTTTTATTTAATGAATTTCTCCTTCTTGCAGGATTCTTTTTATACGATTATTTTCTCCTTTTTGTAGGATACTATTTATTTGTTATTGACCACACAGTTTTTCCAACACTTATTTTCATGAGGATTTTATTTTTGTGTGGCCCCACGTTGGGCGCCAATTAATTTATTTGGTGGGTAATTTGATTTTTTTAAAAAGATCTTTATTCTTCAGATGCTAGCGTAAGACTAACTCTTCAACTTATGATTAGTTTAAAAGTAACTTATTTGTTTACATTAAATGTTCGGATTGAGAAACTTATTTGTTTACATTGCGTGTTCAGATTGTTTATGCGATCTTAGGGATCGTTTTAAATTACACTTAAGTGCTAAGCCAGGCAAGCTGAATGTTAATCAATTCTTTTCCCAAGAATTTCTAAGTGTTTTGAAATATAAACATTTTAGTTGCTTGGTAAGCAACTTATCGCTTATACCTCAATGAAACAGAGGATGTTAACTTGTATGTGAGTACATATGTATATGTAGCCGTTGAATCTTCGCTGCTTGACGTTGACGCTTAAATTCGGTTGACGTGGCTGCTGCGCTGTAGCACTTCATCCCTATTTTCGTGTATACACATGTTGCATGTTCGTGTGTATAATTTCTGCTTGTTAGATTTTGTTCGCGTAAATTTTTATTTGATGCGCGATTGACTCTTTCGCACTCACGTATTAACATTGAATATTCAAATTCAACTGGCGGTTAAAAGAATTTCAAAACTTCGGCGTCACTGTTCGTTTGCAATAAAAAAAATTTACGAATGTTGGAGCGCTAGGGCTTCTGCACATTTGTTTGTGAAATTTGTCTATTTTTAAAGATGTTTACTACGTTAACGCGCTCACGTTCACTTTGGGCAATATTTCAATACACTTTCCCAGCTTCTGAACTGAAAGGGGGATATTCGGGTGGTCGTTATTCCGTTTTAATGAAAACACTTTAGTCAGGATGACTAATCCCTTTCATTGTTTATTTTGGTGTATTGGTTTGATAATATTTAAGAAATAACAAATTAAGTAAAAAAATAATAATTCAGTTAATATATTTTAAGTTTAAACGTTTATTTAATTCCGACGGACTGGACGATCTAACTTTACTCAACCGACGTTGCTCAACAATTGTCGGGAACGATGACAATGGCTGCCTCTTCGTGTTGGTTGCTTTATTGTGCCGGTATAAGGTGATGCTTATACATACTTAAATGTTATAACGTTATATTTATTCGTCGTTTACAATATATACATATGTATGCGCGACGTAAGTTACAATGTTACATATGTATGCGGAACAATGAAAGCAACATCAATATGTTCCATTTTCATCAATATGTTCGTTTTCATGAATATGTGCATTTTCATCAATTATTAATCAAAAACATAAATTAATACATTAATTAATTTATTAACAATTTTAATTTTCAATGACATTTTTACGCCAAGCGTTGGCTAAACTATTGTTATTGTTGTTTTCGAATTTTAAGTTTTACGTTTATATTGCATTTTTATATACATTCATATAAGTATATGTGTTAATAATATGTCTGTTTTGATAATACATACATACATACATGTGTATAATTACTTACTGCCAAGCGAGTAGTGATAACTTCCAATGAATAGTGCCAATATATTAAGTTCTGATTAGCATACTTTTTGCGAGCGGATCTTTTCAAACCAATTTTCGTAGAACTTGTCCTGCCACAATTCTAACAGTATTATCCTATCGCATATATTTTCCATATTCTGGCATAATTCTCTGGAGTTGGTGTCGAGAAATAAGCCGGCTTGAGTAGAAGCAAACTATGAGTAGAAGCAGCTGATTCAATTCAATCGCCATGCAATGAAGCGCTGCAATGGAAAATTAATATGTATTAGTTCTAATTGTAATAGCAATGAGATTTGACTATAGCCTTGATTATAATAAATAAATAGAATAATAAGGCACCTTTATACTTCGTATCCATTTCCTTTGCCGTTTGTTTACCAGTCCACCAGTCCGCTGTTTTCCACCAGCTTATCTGCAATGATATAAATACCATAAGCATTTACTTGTGCTTACGTATATACTATACACTTTTAACATTACGTACCTTGTATTTTTAATAAAATTAGGTTCATTTAACACAATTATGTGAACGGCAAACCTTCCTTTCTTTTTGTTATTTTTTATTTATTTGCAGGAGAAATGTCAGATTTTGACGTTTACACCAATGGCGAATTCAGATTTTGACAATACACCCACAAAATTACAAAAACAAAATACACGGGATTTTTCCTACCACCACCTTTAATGAATTCGCCTTGTTTGGGAATTTTATTTTTTTATAAAGTCTAAAATTTTGAAGTAAAGCGGTCGCAAATTTTCGGTAATATAAAATTGGTAATTATAAATTTAGTTAAAAATATAAATTTAAAATGAAAACGTTAAAAAAGAATACGACGTGAGTGCAATGAAATTGTAGATATGCTAATGCGACCCTAACAGCAACGAATGGATGATGTGACTACACGATCAGTTTTTACAAACGCGACGGCTCTATCAGCCGCGGAAGAGTTGACTTGGAATAAAAATGATAAAAATCTCACTGATTTGAGTTATAGTTCCACATAAATAAAGTTTCCAAGTTCATCCGGCGCACAGTTCGAACGGATTTCAATTACATATTTTCAACAACCCAAAACCCGTATAACGAAAAAGGCACTTTATCAAGAAATTAATAAAGCTAAAAAGTTAACATGTATTAGAATAAGGACTTAAATAACAACCTGAAGATAATCTCTTTATAACCTTATTACTAATTTGCTTTTCAATGAAAAATGTATTTTATTTAAATAAAAAACCAGACAAATAAATAGTAAATATACTTAAATATAAATTAATTATGGGCATTCATCTAAACTCGTAAATGCCTCGTAACCACGTAAGCCGCGTAAATAAATTGGTTTTACATAAATGTTAAGAAAGTTTAGGAGGTTTACGCAGTTACGAAGCATTTAAGTGTTAAATGAATACGAGTATGTTGTCCGTTTTTAAAAAAAAATTTAGAACCAATAAAGTTTTGGGTTGTTTAAAAATGAATGTGAAAAAAGCTGAATTTCCATTGGAGAATTAGGGCATTCTCCAGCAAAATGGAACCTTCGTTATCTTTTTTTTTCTCTTAAATAGTTTTGAATTCGGAAAACAATCCATTCTCGAAGGGACATTTTATTGAGAGAGAGTGATTGTCTTATATTTCCCATCGAGAATGGGCAGGAAAACGTAGACAAAAAACATTGGATAACGAAGGTTCCATTTTGTTGGAGAATGCCCTAGTTCTCGAATGGAAAACCAGTTTCTTCACATTTTTTATCGACGGTGAGACTGTGAGACTCGTAAAAGAAATTCGTTTTCTAACTATTTTCGAATTGTTAACCAAGCCAAATGTTTATTGGGTGTTTAGGCGAAGTGTTTGTGTTTGTGATTTTGTTGTCGGATTATTACTCTAATAGAAATATGGCATGCTTTTAGGCGATTAGGTAATTTGCAAACAATGTTATTACAACCCTGTGCTGCATGGTTCCACACCTCAAATTATTTTGTTCTGCTCTGCTCTTTCATTTATTGTATCGTTCATTGAATTAGTGTGATTGGAAAATCTACTAACTTATGATAATTTGTTTGTTATTTTTTTTTTACACAATGAATACGAATGATTGAAGTGAGTCGTTATGTGTGTAGAGTAGATGATTTGGCATAAATACCCTCGAAGGTTTGCTATTGCCTGCCGGTTGGCTGCTATTAGAAAAAAAACTTTACTATGATTGAGATTTTACTTGCCCTGGCTGAGGTTCGAACCTAGAACCCAGCGGCATATCGAGCAATATCACACACCGCTACCCGCTCGACCCCCTGAAATATCGCAATTAAATTTGTACAGATTTTATAAATTTTTCTGAACTTTTTTTTTAATTTAGACGCCAAATTTCTGCAAAGTTTATTGCAAATTTTCAATAATTTTTTAATATATACATTAGGGTGACAATTAAATGTATGGAGTATTTTTTTTTTCTTTATTGTTTTGGTCTCAGTGTTTTTTTGTGTGTAGTTTTATTTAAAAAAAATTCTAGTAAAATTTCAAGGTCGTAGGAAGAGGATTAGGGGGCGCGTCGGCCCCCCAAAGTTACACAAAATACGTTTTTTCACGCAAATTCTAACTTTGACTGCTTGTAACTTTCTCTGTGTTTTTTTTTTTTAAACATTACTGGCGAAAGATGTTCATTAATATGTCTACAATAACATCTGTCAATAACATTTTTGTCTAATGTTAATATTTAATGAAAAAAACTTAAATATAGGAGAAAAAGTACGCCTCAATGTCGATTTATTATACTTAAATAAAACTACTTATGTATATGATTTCTCTTTTTATTAATATTGTTTAAAGCACTTGAGACAATGTCTTTTTATTACAGTCCGGAAACCGATGGCGGTAATCGCTAAAAATTTTTTAAAACAAATTGTTTTTGGCGTTCATTTTTGGTATATAGTTTATTATACTCTTCCATCAATTTAACCCCCCTTTCGGCAGTGTCATTTGTAACATTTAATTTTTTCATCAGTTCAGCCGCTTTACAATAAGATTGGTCCTGCTCCCATTTGTCTGGGTTTAATTTAAAAAAATCAGTATTTATTTGAAATCTTTCAAATAATGCTTTTGTTTCGGCAGAGACGAACTGTTCAATTCCGTCATGGAATATTTCAACGATTTCTCTATCATTTATTGTAGCTCGCTTTGTGTTTTGCTCTTGTTCAAAATCATTTTCCAAAGCCGCCACCATTTTTTGTTTTGAAAAAAGGGATACGTTGCTGTCAAAAAATGCAAGACCAACCGCCTCAGGGCTTAAATACCACAAGTGGTTCCTGAACTTTTTAAGAGCAACATAAGATATAGCAGCATCAATTTTTTTGAAGTTTTCAAGTTTTTGTAAAAATAAAAAATCTTGATATGGCGCTTTAATGGCCAAAGGAGCAGAAAACCACGCTTCGACATAGACTTCAGCAATAAAAACACAAATTTGACGAAGCCCATTTAATTCAGTTGCTGAAAGCTGGAACTCGTTACGGAATAAAAATATTTTTAGACAGTAAATCGCTTTTGCCATCCACCTTGCATGGTGAACAGCTCCTGGCGATCGAACATTAGGCTGTTTGGATGTGTCTTTTCTGGTTTTTGACCCAGGAAGAGCAAAGTGAGTTCCAAGAATTCTTTATAGTCTTCCCTGGGTTGTTTTTCTTCCAAGATATTATTTACTGCACCGATAATGCGAACAGCAGACTCTTTCATGTACGTCTTGACAGTTGGATCGTTGATGCCATACTCATAGTTTTTAGCATCAATCTTAGCCCAAGCATTTTTAAATTTCTCAAACATTTTAACGTTTGGACTTCCATAACAGCTTATTTTTTCTTCGAAAACGCATCTTAAAACAATCTCGTATATATGATGACGGCATGGTAACCATAAAAGTTGTCTTTGTAAATTATTTTCAATTAACGTACAGGTACCATTGAAACGCCCAGTATTGACCGCTGTTGTATCAAACACTAAAGCTTTGATGTGATTTTGCAGACCATATTCATAAATAGCATCGCATACAGCGGATGCCTGTTCTTTTCCAGTACCGGAATCAAGTGCAGGTATTTCAAGAAGCTGTTCAACTTTACCGCTCGATATTATTATAGGCAACCTATCAACTTTATCATTTCCCGTCAGCGCCGGCAAAAGTTTACCATCCCAATGAAGGCAGATAGCGTCGAGCTCATTTAATTTTAATTTATTTTTTAATGCTGAAATTCTTTCTTCACGGATTTGTACCCTTTCCTGGTGTACAGACGTTCGGTTTAAAATATAATCTTCAACATTATTACCCAGAGCTTCAACGACTGCGCTTATTAGATGAACCGCATGTCTGTCACTGATTTTACAGACATCGAGTGCGGCCGCCAGTTTTGGTGTTAGTATTTTATTTGTTCCCCTACATTTTTCGGCTGGAGGTTGACTACAACGTGGGTCACATTCCATATCTGGAAAACTGTTATCATTCTCTGAAGATTCAGATGACAGCAACTCTGCAGTTTCATCTAATAAAAACGACTTAATTTAAAGAAAATAAAAAATAAACAATAACATACAACGAACCAATTAATGCAATTTCACGATTATTCCGCTCCACTTGTTGTAATAAATTGTTGTTGCGTTTTTCAAGTCGGCACTCTCGGCGTACTTCTTCGTAATCGATACCATACATAAAGCCTGGGCGCCCCGTTTTTCGTTGACTTATCAAGAAATCAATATCTTCTTGATTCGACATTATTTTTAATGCACTTGCATGCGCCACGTCAAAAAGCATATCCAATTTTTCTTTCCACGTGTTTACTTTGCTCTTATGGAAATTAGAAGTCTTCTTTGAATCTTTTTGAAAGCTTTGCCATTCTTTATACAATTTCTCTACATTTGTAATGCAGTGTTGTTTATCCTTGACCGGAATGCGGGCTTTTTCCCAGAACACGAATAGTTCTTTTACAACTAAATCTGAACTTTCCCGTAAATTTTTTTTTACTACACGTAAATTGAAAAACAAAACTTTCAACACTTCTATATTGGAGGGTAGTTTACTTCCCGTTAATGAGTTGGTACAATAACCAATTAAATATATGCGTTCACGTAAATTTCTAGCAGACATTTTCGACTTTTCACATTCAAATATTCACTTCGAATGATTTTTTTGCAAATTTAATGCTATTAAAAAATGTTTGCGGCTGCTGCATATAACTGTAAAACAAGAATCTATTTTCCGAGAAACATTGGTGCTGATTTTTTGTCGGTAGCTTACGCAAGCATTGAGAATAATATTGTTGAGGTTGTAACGGGAATATTCTCGGTCACAATTGTCAATATTATAGATCGCTTCAGCATACAGGCAAAAAAAATTTGAAGCAAACTTTTAAAGACAATTCTTACACTTGAAAACAAAAGTAAACAAAAAAAGTCTGAAGTTCGGACTAGCGAGGTCTTACTGTATATAATTGTTGAAGCTACTCTTACGTAAATCATAAGGAATTTTCTATATGAATCTTTAATTAAATAAATCTGAACAAAATCCAAAATTTGAATCATATAAGTAATTTTATTTAAGTATAATAAATCGACATTGAGGCGTACTTTTTCTCCTATATTTAAGTTTTTTTCATTAAATATTAACATTAGACAAAAATGTTATTGACAGATGTTATTGTAGACATATTAATGAACATCTTTCGCCAGTAATGTTTAAAAAAAAAAAACACAGAGAAAGTTACAAGCAGTCAAAGTAAGAATTTGCGTGAAAAAACGTATTTTGTGTAACTTTGGGGGGCCGACGCGCCCCCTAATCCTCTTCCTACGACCTTGAAATTTTACTAGAATTTTTTTTAAATAAAACTACACACAAAAAAAATACTGAGACCAAAGAAAATATCACTTTCGAAATTAACTGTCACCCTAATATACATATATACATATATTTGATTTCAGTTACTTCTGCTTTACAGACGAGAGCCCCAAAAAACTCATTTTGATATAATTTTAAAAATACCAAAGCCAGTGAAAACAACAAATATTAAGTTAAATGGAGAATACACTTTTTTTCCGATAAAACAAAATGATAATTGTGATTTTATTTTATTTTTGTTAGGTCTGTACAATGGCGTGCTCATAGAATATTTGAAGTTAGGTGCCTGGGCTTTATTCAATGTTTTTTTATTTGAGTAACGTCAAAACTTTAAATACTTTTTCGAACTATTTGATTTGATCTGTTTAAAAATAAAATTTGCAACATTTTCATTCTATCTCGGGTGAAATTTTTAATAACCCGAACATATAGTAGAGTATTTAAAAGTTCAATTATTTATAAAAAAGTATTGAAAAGAAACAAAAAAAAATATTTTTGTAACGCAAATAATTTTAATGTAAAGTTTAATGTTTTTTAAATCTGCGCCAAAAAATTGTTTCATTCGGACACTTACTTTCGAAGAAATATGAAAATTTCCAAACCACTGCAAAAAATTTTAATTGTTTATTCAAAAAACTATTCGGAAAGTATGTACCTTGCTAAATTCGGGGCTAGCCAACCCAAATATTAAAAACCGTTGTCAGCTTTTGAGAAGCTAAAATGGGCACAAAGGAAAACCTTGCACTATTCCGATAACGAAGTTTCGGATTAGATAATAAGCGAGCCAAGATATATTCAGCAAAAGAAATAAGATTTTGGTCTTGACCACGTAACTTTACATTGATTTATTGGCGTATATTCGTTATATGTCGATATCATACTTTGCCGAAAATTCATGACTACTGGTCATACAACCCAACTTTGGGTGTGCCTCTTTTGAAATTATGCACTTTGAGGAACAGACTTTTTAAAACAACAATACAGTCCGAATACAAAAGATAAAATGGCTTAGGTAATAATTATTATTAATTTGTTATGCTTTTAAGCTCTGCTAAATTTGGTTCGTCCGTTTATGCTTGGTCTAGGAATTGATGTAGTTTTAGGCTTCTTGACATTGGTGAGTGGCAAAGTAGGCACATTATGTATTTTGGAAATTTGTTGTTGTCCTACAGCCAAACGTGCTTTTTATCTGTGGAACAGGCACCGTACCACAATGTGACGTGCCGTGCATGCCATAAGTAGTTGCCAAGACAAAACATAGCGAGGCTATAATCGCCACGAATTTATACTTTATCCTACCAATGGAGCCTGGCCGCTATATCAACTCCAGGCAACCCCTGGTAATAAAAATAATAAGTAAGGTCTTCACAGGACCGCAGCGTCAACGAGGCTAGAGGAACCAGAGCATCACCTGAAACAATTTGAGCGTCAACTGGGAGAATTTCTCGGAAACAAAAATGTTTCAATATAATACAATTGTTCGAGCGGGGAGGAATTAGGGGCCGGGCATTCCTCTTGAATTCCACGGCAACGGGGATCGAGGAAATAGGAAGCCGATCTTCTGAAAATTTGAGATCCTTAAATCAATAAGCTGAATGCCGTATTGCTCTCGCAAGTAAAAACACACAAATTATATTAAATTTATAAATGCAAAAGGGGGGCTTGTCAATGGAAAAAAGTCGGGTTAAAATATACAAAATTTCACAGAACCTTACGAGTAGCGTTGGGGGCGTCTCTTCACAAAGTGAAAGAGCGCTGGGTTTTCGCATAAGGCGAAACCCATCGTACGGTACGGGTAACAGGACTCGAGAAAATGGAGAGAAAGTAACGAGTCCCTGTTCCCGTACTATCACAGCGACATCTGCAAGCTTCACGGCCAGAAAGTGCCAATATTAAAATAATATCGCACAGAGGGGTTTGCTTTCTATGTGTTGTCGTAAATTACACTGCAAATAAGGTATATTATATGTTTCAAATGAAGAATGGTTGTATTACTATGAAATTCATACAAATTTTGTAAAACTTACCTAAATTCACACAATCACAAAATCAAATGTCAGTTAATAAAAAAATAATAAATTAGACCAACGAGTCAGTGATGCCAACTTTTTTTTTGGTATGAAGAAGTTTACAATATACTACCATTTCAAGTGGAAATTGTAACGGGTGTTTTTTTTAGGGGTATAGAACTTCGAATTGAAATAAAACACAAGAAAATCGTTTTAAGGTCCATCAATTTGGCTTTATTGGAAGGATAATTTTATGCCATTAATGTTTAAATATGATTTCGGGCATGTGGCCGCCGCGGCTGGCTCGAATAAAGCCAATTCTACAGGTCCAATTCTCAACCACTTTTTCGAGCATATGGGGCCGTATGTCGGCAATAACGCCACGAATGTTGGCTTCCAATTCCCCTAACGTTTCTGGTTTGTTGGTGTAGACGAGCGACTTCACATATCCCCAAAGAAAATAATCCAATGGTGTCAAACCACACGATCTTGGTGGCCAATTGACAGGTCCATTCCGCGAAATTATGCGCTCAGCGAATGTTTCCTTCAATAAATCGATTGTGACGTGCGCTGTGTGGCATGTAGCGCCGTCTTGTTGGAACCACAACTCATCCACATTCATGCCATCCAATTCGGGAACAAAATAGTCGGTTATCATCTATATCTATACCGGTCTCCATTAACGGTAACTGCCTCTCCAGCATTATTGTGGAAGAAGTATGGCCCAATGACTCCACCAGCCCATAGAGCACACCAAACAGTCAGTTTTTGTGGATGTAATGGCGTTTCAAGGGTCTCATGTGGATTCTCTTCACTCCAAATGCGGCAATTTTGCTTGTTGACGTAGCCATTCAACCAAAAATGAGCCTCATCACTGAACAAAATTTTGCGATGAAAATCAGCATCGAGATCAATCTCATTTTCGGCCCATACACCAAAATCACGACGCATTGCATGGTCTCGCGGCTTTAATTCTTGCACAAGCTGGATCTTGTAAGGTCGCAAGCCAAGATCTTTGCGCAAAATCTTCCATAAAGTTGATGGACAAAGCTCCAATTGCTGTGCACGGTGGCGAATCGATTCATTCGGGTCCTCTTCAACACTTTGCTCTACAGCGGCAATTGTTTCTTCGGTGCGCACTGTTCGACGTCTCTGCGGATGCGTATTATCACATAGAGGAAACGTAGTGCGAAAACGATCCATGGTTAACCGAATTAATTGCTCTGATGGACGATTATGTCGACCATAAAATGGACGGAGCTCACGGTAAACTTCGCGAACTGAACCATTATTTTCGAAATAAATTTGCACGATTTGCAAGCGTTGTTCTTTTGTCAACCTGTTCATGATGAAATGGCAAACCAAACTGAACATAAATAACATTAGAGTTGCCAGATTTGACCACAAAATGCCAGTTTTATCTCTATTCGAAAAACAAACCTGTAAAAAAAACACCCTTTAGAATAAGCAACATTCTTTATGAGTTAAGAAGCCGATATGTCATGCGGGAATGAGTAAGCTGCTTTATTACAGAACCTTTTATAATTGAATCATGTAATAAAACTACACCCAAAAAGTTCCAATGATAAAATAAATTCTCACTTCTTTTTAAATTTTTTTTTTTTCAAAAGTTTATTTAAGTTCTAAAATCTCTGAAGAGCTATTTTTTGCGCTCTTCTTCTTCTTTCTTTATTTTATTTAATTTAGTTAAGTTAATATTTAGTCGGGAAAATCCCTGAGACTAATCACAAAAAACTTTCTCGCCCCCTCACGAATAAACGTGGTGAATGTCAAAGGCTTACCTTGTAACACTGCTTACTAATATTGTTGAGGAAACGATGGGCAACTGGTGGGGGCCTTGCAGCAACTCGTTGGGCCGTTTGTAGGGGCCTTGTTGAACCGTTGGGCCGTTTGTAGGGACCTTGCAGAAACTCGTTGGGCCGTTGGTAGGGGCCTTGCTGCTCGTTGGGCCGTTGGTGTGGGCCTTGCAGCAAATTCGTTGGGCCGTTAGTGTGGGCCGTTCGTAGGGGCCTTGCAGCAACTCGCGTTGCCGCCTGACTATGTGGCACCTAGTGCCGGCGGTCAACACTTACACACTCCTAAAATGGTTGCACCTTATTTCGTGGCACTAATCGTGTACCGGTGCAACCACTCTTCTTCACTTTCACTTTTTTTTTTTTGTTTTTTGTTATGTTATTTTGCACTTTTATTTTTAATTAAATTAATTTGTAATTTTTATTTTGTAATTTAGCACTTTAATTTATTTTTGGTTTTATTTTTTTAATTTATGTATAATACATTTTTATTTTATTATTATTATTATCTTTTTTTACAATGGCGCTACCGCCAGTGGCGCTGAGAAGCGGCTATTATTGCCGGGGCGTTGACGCACGAATTCGACGCTGCTGCGTTGTCGCACCTGATTTTAGCTGCTTCCGCTGATGCTCCTCCCGGAGCACAGGCGCACACTCTGCTGTATGGCGGAGCACCCTATATTCCCTTACAGAAGTGCAGGAGTACAAAAATTCGGTGCCACCCAAATTTCGTTCCTGCAAGTATGTTAATTAAAATGTGCAAAAGTGAAATGTTTACCTTTTGTGTATCGATGCTCCAATCGTTGGGGCCGCCGCCGGGAGCCGCCGGCGGGACCAGCACGCCGGAGCACTGGTGTACAATTTTTTTTCAGCACTGACGTATAATTTCGCACTGATGTATAATTGTGCCAGTGCTGATGTAAGAATCAATCAGCACCGACGTAGCACAATTTTCCTGCTAACAACGCCGGCACTTGTTTTGCCGTCTGCTGGAGCACCCGCTATTTCTTCTGTGCGGGCAACTCGGGTTCTGCAAGCACACACGATTTTATTAAAATTAAAATTTCACAAGATTACCTGGAATTTGTTGCTCCGTTCGTTGGGGTCGCTGTGCCCTTTTTGCCTATTCGTTGTTACCGGGGTTTTCGCGGTCACCACGATTACAAATAAAATACCTCTATTTGCAGGTTATTATATTCAATTTTATTTGTTTTCGTTTTTTGACTTTGGGCAGCTGCCAAATTGTGGATTGCAATTCGCAATCCACTGCTCGTTCACAATAGAATTAATTGGTTATATGTATATATTAGTACATATATCCACAATACATTAAACACAACTTAATGGGGGATTAAATGGGGTTTGGCAGCTTGGCAGTTTAGGGGTTATGTTTTCATGCAAACATAATATTCTACAACTTGTTTTTTCTTTTTTTTTTAATTTTAGCACATGTAGCTACAAAAAATATAACAAAAAAAATCAGAATGATCCGGCTCGAAGGACCATGTTCGGGGAGGAATTAGGGGCCGGGAATTCCTCTTGAATTGCACGCAACGGGGATCGAGGAAATAGGAAGCCGATCTTCTGAAAATTTGAGATCCTTAAATCAATAAGCTGAATGCCGTATTGCTCTCGCAAGTAAAAACACACAAATTATATTAAATTTATAAATGCAAAAGGGGGGCTTGTCAATGACAAGCAGTTTATTTTATAATATATAGCACTGCTGGAAAAAAGTGGGGTTAAAATATACAAAATTTCACAGAACCTTACGTGTAGCGTTGGGGGCGTCTCTTCACAAAGTGAAAGAGCGCTAAGTTTTCGCATACGGCGAAACCCATCGTACGGTACGGGTAACAGGACTCGAGAAAAGGGAGAGGAAGTAACGAGTCCCTGTTCCCGTACTATCACAGCGACATCTGCGAGTGGAATTAATAATTTATTCACAATGGCAAAATACATTATGAATGCTGAAACAGCTGACGTAAACAACAATGTTTTTTATTCACTGTGAAATTATTCAATATAATTCTTGAGTATAACATAATGATGATGTTCGTCCGTGATTATAATAAAAGCTTTTATTTCTGTGCATTTTTTCAGATATCATCATTTAATTTGTTAATTATTCTTATGCTTTTCTTAAAATTTCACATTCTTGTCTTACTTACTTATGTACTTCATTGGCTCGATAGCCATCTATGCGGCCAGTTATTTCTTTCTTTCGCTAACTGCCAGTTTAAATACCAAGGGTACCCAAGTCCTTTACCACTTGGTCTTTCCAACACAGAGGAGGCCTCCCTTTCCCTCTGCTACCACCAGCGGGTACCGCGTCGAATACTTTCAGAGCAGGAGCGCTTTCATCCATTCGAACGACATGGCCTAGCCAGCGAAATAAGCCGCTGGATTTTAACTCGCTGCACTATGTTTATGTATGTCGTTATAAAGCTCATACAACAATATACAAAAAAAATTTAAAATAAAAGAGGCAAGAATAATCCATCCACTCACTTAAACGAACCCTCATTTCGTAGTTATGATGAGGTACGTACGTACTTATCGTTATGATCAAGTTAATTATTATCTCAGTTGAACTAAGATTTCTGTAGAAATTTTACGTTCCGAACCAAATGAGAAAGTTGAAAATATGACAGTTCGAAAGCTGTTGGAGGAAAAGTTAAGTGACTTGAAACTACGTATTGTAGACAAAGGTTTTAAAATAGCACTTAACATGCCGTGGGTGTTTAACTTAAACTTACCGTCCAATATTATGGCTGGCTTAAGAGTTTATCCAAGCAAAGTCGAATTATAGTTTGCAGATCGAAGGCACAGTCATGGAAAATAGTACATAGAAAAAATTCTAAATATTTCTTCCATTTCCTATAAGATTAATATACTTCAACATATTTTAAGTAGACATTAAGTGGATATTTAGAAAGGGGTGCTGATTGGAAACATTTTACTTGTTGACAAGAGCGATCCTCCTTTGGATTTCTTGGCTCACATTATTTTGATGTTAATGCTGGCTCCTAAGTAATCGAAGTTCTCTACTCTTTCAAAATTATATCTGTCAACAGTGATGTTAGATCCCAGCCGTGAATGTGCCGACTGTCTATTTGATGACAGGATGATGTCATTTTCATCGGCGTACGCCAACAGTTGCATACTATTATAAAAGATGGTGCCTGACGGATTTAGTTCTGCGGCTCGAATTATCTTATCCAGCATCCGTATAAAAAAAAGCACGACAAGGATTCACCTTGTCTAAAACCTCGATTAGTATTCTGATGGAGCTGGTGGTATTGCTCAACGTTATTTTACATAGCCGTATAAGTATTTTAGGGATACCAAATTCAGACATTGCGGCATAAATGCAACTTCTCCTTGTGCTCTGCAGATAAGCTGGTGCATGCGCCTTACAAACTCTTCTCCTCTATACTTGAATAACTCAGCTTTATTGTTCTTTAGCCGTTCTATTGCTATACTAATTTCGTCGCAGTCGGGTAACGGAACATCAATTCGGTCGTCATTGATTGGGAATTCGGGATCATCACCTTCTCCAAGATGGTCTCTGCTACCACTAAGTAGCGTCGAGGAGTGCTCCCTCCATAAACTAAGTATATTCTGGTTACAGGAATTCGCCCCGGCCTTGAGAACCTTCTGTTAGCCGTCGTATTTTCTGAAATAATTTTCGGGAAAAGCTGTTAGCTAGCATTTCAAGCTCTTCGCACTCACGCATTTCGGCGTCTCTTTTCTTCTCTCGAAAAATACATTTCGCTTCCTTCTTCAACTCTCCATAACTCTCCCGCAAGGCTCGCGTAGCGCCCGATCGCACATGGTCCTGTAGGCAGAATCAGAATAATTTAAATTTCCTATAATTTGTGAAAATAACTATATTGGTTCAACAAAATCGGCTGGGCCTCCCCTGCAAACTGAGTTACGAACCAAGAAGAGAAATTGACCGAAATTGTTATCGGTTTTAAATTAAGTTATCATTAACGTATGGAAACTTGATTAATTCGTTTGTCGTTATGTAATGAAAAATATTCTCTACCAAAAAGACTTTCGTATTAAAGATTGCTTTTTCACACATAATGACAGGGGATGAAAAGGACTCTGAGAACGCTTAAGAAAGTGAAGAGTCCGATGTTGATGATTCAACGGTATTATCAAAGTATCCTCAAACAAAATCGACCTCAAATCCGGGGTTTGCCTTTCATTACAAAAATCGAAAATAAAAAGAAATGGAGATAGAAGCTGTGCCATAAACCTAGCTCGTATTTGAGTATAAGATGCAACGTTGCACTACATACCCATTGTTTTGAGTTATACCCTTTAAATAGCAAAAAAATACAGTTAAAATAAGTTAAAAACAAAACAGAAAGGATACCAAATTTCTGAATCGTATTCATCAAATTTTATTCGTATTTGAAATTTCAATCCAGAACCACCCGAGGGCTGAGTTCTGCACACGGCCCTGGCTCGACAGTAACAACGAAGTAAACCGATAGCTGAGGGTGGTCTCTCAAAGGAAGAGCTACCATATGCAAAAGGAGAAAAGCAACAACAATATATAAAACGGAAAAACAAAATGTAATGAATAGTTCCTTTAAAAATAGTTTTACATTAAATAAGTGAAACTATTTTTAAGATTAGGCGGGGTGATTGGTTGTGGAACGAATTTTCGTCATCCCTTGTCAAGTTTGGTTTTAAGACAAACCGGTTTAGGCGTTGTGCCATCGTCAGTGTCATTTTTCGTTCTGGTTAGTAGTTAGTAGGCTGGGTAATTGGTAAGCCCTTATACGGTATCTCAAAGGACGATGCGAGCATGTGTGTCCCACTAAAGACTGCCTTGAAATCTTACTTAACAGGTTTGTATAAGTTTTTAATACTCTGTCAGTGGCTTTTGATAAAAAAAAATATTTTTACAGAACCACTCAAAAGTACATCCCGCCTTTTTTTTTACTTTCTAATTTTCCATGAGTGTACCTTAAAACACATCTCCCTTTCGTGTTAGAACGTATTAATTACTGAGTTCTACAATGCTTTCATCTTACATGTTGTTTACCCCAGCCACTTTCTTGCGAACCTTATCCAACGAATCACTGGTAAAACTCTCTAACAAAATAGATTTATCCGAGATCTCTTGAAGAAAAGGGTCGTCTGAGTTCCATGTCTAAGCGACGGTGCAGACAACTATGTAGCTTCAGAACTGGTTATGAAAACAAATACCTTTGAAACTATAGCATCGGCTAGATAAGGGATGAGAGCAACCCAGACCTTCTGAGGTATACTCTTTTTAAGATGGTCAACTCTGCCTTTGGATGGAAGTTTTGATGAACTATTGTGCAATTGGTATTAACGCAGTAAGACTGAATAAAATGTCTAATCACTTGTGGGCAACAACGATTGCAAACCATATCATAATCTTTTACGAACATAGTTGCTGTAGATTAAGCGACTAGCTTTTAATCTGGGAATATAACCTTACTTATCTTACAAAATTATATGCATTTTTTTATGCGTGCCTATCAATCACCTTCGACCACAAAAGCCATCATGCAAATTTCTCAATTTTGTTTGCCACCAACATTTTCCCGCGTATACTGCTTTAAGTCACTAAAAAAGGAAAATACTTAGCAGCACTGTAGAATTAATTCATATTCATACATGCACTACGACCTTCCTCTTTGCACAATTTATCTTCATGGGGGAAAATAAAATGAAAAAACGTTGAAAATAATGACATCAACCGGAAATACGGAAAGTGCCAGCCGCATCGTGTGAGATGAAGCTATGTATGGTTCCAAGTGACTAGTGAGTATGCGGCAGGAAACACCGAATGACAATAGGAAAGAAAAACACTCACTACATACTCGTACAAAAACAAATATTAGTTTGTAAACCTCAACCAGCCCAGAGCCCCTTTGGACAGTTCGCCGGCAAGGAGGACAAAGTGAAAACTGAGCCGAAAACGTAAAAGCGGCTCAAAGGTGCGAAATAGTAAAAAGAGATTGTAACATTGCCAACGGAGATAAATAATAGTGAGAAGGCGTTGGCGGAGCGTATGGCGTTTGTGAGGCTTTTGTGCAGACGAGGTTGCCAAAACAAGCTAGCTCTTTTTTGCCCACAATGTAGTCCAACCGTTTTTTTCTTCTTCTTTCTGTAAATTTTGCTATCACTTTTTCTGATTTAATTCTGTGACCCACTTTCATTTTGGCAGATGCTGCGCTTCGCAGCAGCAACAGGTGTTTGTTTTGTGATTTTTTGGCGGCTGGGTGGTTGCGATTGACTTATCCTAAACTAATACGTCATGAATTATTCAAGAACGTCTTTGCATGATTTGAATGAAAAAAAAAAATTTGTTTGGCTTACATCTGCTGCCAGGATAAAATTAATAAAAAAAATTTACGGAAATACTGAAATTTTATTTTATATTATAAATAAGAGGAAATGCCAAAACTGCTTTTAAAATTAATAGCATATAATAGCAGTAAGAAATATAAATATATGTATACTTTTTTGTAAGCACAGTTTTAAAGAAGCTTAATTGTAATTTTGCTCAGTTTCCGCTATTTAAGAATTGAGTGAATGATATACTGATTTATATAGGGCTTTAATAATTCGTCTACAGAAATTAATAAAGGATAAAAACTAAAACGAACACTCAAAACTTATACCTATAGATTCAATAATTGTATTTCGTTGTTGTTAAATTCCACTTTTGATGGCCCAAGTAATGATTACTTAAGAAGATTCCAATAGTGTCAATTAGTATCACTAAATACAATAAATTAAAATTATTCATAAATAACCAAAAAATGGCAAAAAAATAAAAATTTCTGGATATCTAATAACAACACTAATGAAATTTCTTAAATTACTAAAAATTATAAATACAACGAGTTAAATATAACTCAGTGAAATAAAATATGATTGATAATTAGACTTATACTTAATGCAATTATTAAAATAAATAATTAAGTAATAAAAACTTGCTAATTTATAAAAAATCACATCTACTTTCCTTGTCTATAATTTTAGCGCCTGTGATTATAGACAAGGAAAAGGGGGAAAAAACAAGATACACGTTAGAGGCATTAAGAATCATGCAAAAGAGGGACAAGGCAATAAACAAGAAGGAAGACACGGATGACATTGCGGCTGCTTACATCGCTTGCTTATGATTTTGTTTATTTTGTTTATTTAGTTTGACGATGTTTACCAATCTTGTTGGTAGTTATTAACTTATATTTTTAATGTTAATTTTAATGTTAAGCTTAATTTTGTGCGGGGTTAGATACATGCATGTGTTGTGTGTGTATATGTATTTACACTTTATTATAATAAGGTATTTGTGTGATTTTCGTATTCCTTTTTTCTTATGTACATATATGTACATACGTACCTAGTTTTAAATACGATGGTAGATATTGGTGGTTTTAAGGAACTTCATTATTAGGAGCGTATTTTCTTTAGAGGGAGAGGAGATGATTGAAAGGGGATCTAATTCCCCAAAGATTTGGTTTCTGTGTGTAGAATAAATAGGGCAGTGTTGCATTAAGTGGGGTATGGTGATATTTGTTTCGGAGTCACAGTTGCAAGTTACGGGGTTGGAGTTGTTCATGTGGTGTCCATGGGTAATTTTGGTGTGCCCTAGGCGCAGTCTCAAAAGTTTTATTGTGTCGAGTCGGGAGATTTTGTCAGTGTCAGGTAGTAGATAGTCTTTGATTTGGGTTTTTTTATGGTTTGTTTGTCGATACCAGTGGTTAGTATCGTTCCATTCTGTAAGCGTTATCTTCGAAAAGTTTTGGTTGGTGTATATTTCAATATCTGACAAATTATGGTTGTGCGTGCTGTAGATTGGCATTTTTTTGTTTTTGTTTTTTTTTTTTTTTGTTTTACGAGGAGTAAGCATCGAAAGCCTTCACCCCGTCAGTGTGGGACTTTAACCTGCACTGAACCTCCTACTGTCACGTACCGTTCCCCTCCCGGTACTACCGTCAAGTATTTCGTCGGGAGGCAGTTAGAGCACTAAGCTCTAAGTCCGTTACCGTCTTGATGCAGTCCGTGGAAGTTGCATCTACTTGGCACCACCTCTGTTGGTGAAACTAGCCCACCCGTGTCGGGTCCATCGTCCCCGCCCACTTATGTAATGTCCGCCTAATTGCGTTTATAAGCCTGACATCTGACACTACTTAAATGTTCTAAGTTAGAACTTACTTGAGGCTGTCGGAATGGACGGGAATCCGAGCAGCCAATTTCACAGGTTAGTTGATTTCCGCCTACTCAGCATTGCTGACACTATAAATAGCGCTATAGTAAGCCGAGGCCGTCGGAACGGACTTGGTTCCGAGCGGCTTCTTGCCCGGCTATGAACTCTGCAGACAAAACGAGCCCGATGAACAAGTTCCCTTGCTGCGCAGACTCAGCGAGTAGCATGACCGAGGTGGTCCAGCAAACGAATACCAGGAGCCGCAATAAACTGGAGCTGAAGAGCGTTTGGTTCCAGCCTCATAATTTCCTCACTTTGACGCTTAAGATTACCTACTCAAACGTAGAGCTTGTATCCAGTCATATTTGTCGGAACGGACGAGGTTCCAAGCAACATCTAGCGGAACTAAGCTTTGTGTGGGTGGTCCCACGAACGAGATCCAGATCCGCATCGTGTTTGCTGGAGGAAAGCGTTCGGTTCCAACCCGCGTTTTCTTCTCACTTTACCTTACCGTCCACAACCTGGCGAAACCGTTGGAACGAACTTGGTTCTAAGCGGCACCCATTATGTTGTATGCTGTGCAGCCGTAGATCCTGGTGGGCAATTTCTACGGCAGCATCGGTTCAGCAGGTAGAGGGACTCGGATGTAGTTTTGCTGGTCATTCGCAGAGCATGTCTTCAATCGTAGCTGTCGTAGCGATCGATTCTGTCGGAACGGACGTGGTTCCGAGCAAAATCGAATGATGCAGTACGCTGTGAAAGTGGTAGAAATCTCACCGGTTTTTTCGGGACCACTCCGCGTACCTTAGCTTTTTGTGTATTTCTGCTATAGCGCCAATTATTGCTTCCCAATTTCGGATAGAGCTAAGCATTGTATCGATTATATTATCCGGACTAAGCGGATCTGCAGATAGAGTACTTATGTTAATCGTAACTGCTGAAAATCGTGGACAAGAAAATAAGACGTGCCTCGCATCTTCGTCTACATTGCACGTTGGGCAGAGAGCGGAATCGTCCAGCCCGAAGCGGTTAAGGTATTTTCTGTAGCAGGCATGGCCAGTAAGGAATTGGGTAAGGTGAAAGTTGACTTCCCCGTGCTTTCGACTGACCCACTTCTGAATGTTGGGAATAAGGGTGTGTGTCCATCTTCCTTTTTCGGAGTTATCCCAGCGCTCCTGCCATTTTTCTAAGGATAACGCTTTTTCTTGGACAGCAATTACCTCTGCGTTGTCGAACTGCTTTCTCCGCTGATATAGTCTCTCTCTTTCTTCAGCCAGTATATCGAAGGGAGTCATACCCGCGACGACCATTGCCGCGTCATCCGAAGTTGTTTTATACGCGCACGTCACTCGTAGAGCGCATAGCCTATACACAGTTTCGTAAGGCTTCCGGTAGGCTTTTACTTTCAATGACTTAGCCCAGACTGGCGCTGCATACAGCAAGGCTCAGCTGATAACTGTAGCGAAAATGAACCGTTTGCTGATTCTAGGTCCGCCTATGTTTTGGGAGCATTCTTGATAGAGCACCGTAAGTTTTTGACGCCTTATGTGTTACATAATCTGCGTGTGGTCCGAAACATAACCTATCGTCGATAATCACACCAAGGTACTTTAACTGGCGGGAGGATCGAATAGTGTGGCTATTTACTTTAAATACCGCCACCTCAGGTTTCTTCCGACTACTTATTAGAACAGCTTCTGTTTTTTCTGCTGCTAGAGATAAGCCTACGCTATCTAGCCATTTAGTGACCGTCTCTATTGTGGCGTTCACTTTGACTTCGACATCGGATATTTGCTTACCTACTGCTACCAGTGCAATGTCATCAGCGAACCCGATTATGTCTACTCCGTCGGCGCGCGGTAGGCGGAAGACTTCGTCGTACATTATGTTCCACAATATTGGACCTAGTACTGAGCCCTGGGGAACCCCCGCAGTAACGGTATACTTTTTAGTTCCAGCGTCGGTAGAATATTCCAAAACTCTATCTTCCAGGTAGCTCCTAATGATATTAAATATGTATGCCGGAACCTGTAGTTTTAGGAGTGCTGTTAGGATGTGTTCCCAGTTTGCAGAGTTGAAGGCGTTTTTAATATCGAGTGTTACTGTGGCACAGTAATGTTTATCGCCCCCTCTCCATCTTCTACCAGCAATTGCATTTGTGGCAATTGAGACTACTTCCTGTATTGCATCTATGGTCGACCTTCGCTTACGGAAGCCGTACTGACGTGGTGATAATCCCATTTCGTCTTCAGTGAACCGTAACAATCGGTTATATATGACTTTCTCCAGAACCTTACCCAAGGTGTCGAGTAGGCAGATCGATCGATAGGATGAAGGTAAACCCGGCGGTTTGCCTGGTTTCGGAAGAAGCACGAGCTTCTGTTTTTTCCACACCTGTGGAAACACTCCTTGCTGAAGACAGGACTCCATCACTCTGGCATACAACTGCGGGTCCTCCGCAATGGCCAATTTGAGAGCCTTATTCGGGATGTTATCAGGGCCAGTTGCTTTGCGGTCACCGATCGCTTTGGCGATTTCCATCACTTCATCAGCAGTCACCCCGACAATTCCGCTAACGGAAGCGGGAGCGCGTGGTACGCTCACCGTATCACGATAAATAAACAAGGATTTTACAATTACGTCTAGCAACAGTGGGCATTTTTCCTGAGGCGTCTTATAGATTGGCATTTGGTGTGCTTGTTTGGCGGCACGGTCCGCAAATTCACTTCCTGGTATATTAACGTGTCCTGGTACCCAGCACAATTTAAGCTTAGGTTGATTTGCTATAAGTGCATTTCTTATCTCTGTAGTATAGAAATCTTGGTTGTTGATGTTTGAGATGGCGTCAAGGGCGGATAGTGAATCTGAGCAGATAAGAAAATATTGTTTTTTGTTTTTCGCCCAGTTGATGGCTTCGTGTAAGGCAATCATTTCTGCCGAGAAAATACTGCTATAGTGGGGAAGGTTTGACATTTTAACAACTTTATTATTTTGTATGATGCTGTATGTTGCGTTCCCGTTGCTAACATACCCATCGGTGTAAATTATGTTATATGTATTGTGTTTTTTTTCTATTTCTTCGAAGGCTACTTGGTATTGTATTGGACTAGTTTTATCCTTGGCGAAGGCTCGCAAAGAGGTAATGATAGTTGATAACTCTATACTGTTTGACATGATTGTAGATTGGCTGTTATGTTTACGTCTTCAAAAACGCTATTCAAGTTGATTGTTGGGTTTCTTTCCTTTTTTGATTTAACAATAATATTAAAATCGTCTGCATATGAACAGAACTCTATTTCTTTGTGTAAAGCTAGAGTGGAACAAAGTTTGTTAAATGCTATTATAAATTAGACGACCGATAACGGAGATCCCGACTGGCATTGCGTCGGAGTAGTGGTTGATCACGCGGACTATAATTTTTCGGCGTGTCATAAAGTTTATTATGTATCTTAATATTTTGGGACCTACTTTTCATGCTATAAGCTGGTCGACTATTGTGTGCAGACCGATTTTTTCGTAAGCCTTTTCGAAATCTAAAGATATTATGGTTAGATGATTTTTGAATGAGAGGCTGTTTGCAGCTAGATAGTCTATCAGAAGTCAGAGTCAATGTTAGCTATGCCTTGACTAAGAGTTTTGGCGCCTTGTTTAGCGTTTTTTACCATCTTCTTTAGTTGTTGTTTGGTTCTGTTGGATATTGACTTTGGTAGAATTTTCGTTCTCTTCTCGATAGCATTCAGTTTCGAAGAGTTGAGTACTTTGGAGGTGTCGTTAGTTGAGATATCGGAGTAGTCGATTTGGTCTCTTCGGGAGCTTGTTGATGGGTGAGGTGAGTTTGGTGAGTTGGTTGCTTTACTGCGTGGAGTTGTTGCGCTAGCTTCTTTTGTACTTTTCCTGGCGATCGAAGAGTATGTTGTTGTACTGTGTGGGTGTCGCTCTTTGTACACAGCGTTTGCCTTCCTTCTGTCTACTTTATCGAGAGTGATTATCGCTTGGACTTCTTTTTCTTTTAAAAATATTGGACAGCTTTTGTCTAATGCAGTGTGGTTACTATTATCGATGTCGTTATTGATGCAGCTAATACAGGTCATCGGTTCGTTGCACTTTTCGTTAGTCTCAAGGTTAATGTGGAAGTCTTTTGCACAGTTTGGACATATTCTGTTGCTTTTGCATATGCTTGCTGAATGACCCTAGCGAAGGCAGTTTATGCAGCGGAGGGGGTTGGGTATGAAGGGTCGTATTTGCACTTTTTCATAGCCAATAAGGATTTCACTTGGTAGGTTATGAATATCGAATGTTAATATTGTCAGACCAGTTTCGATTAAATTGTTTTCTTGTTTTTTCATTATTTTTCTGACTGCGCAGACTTTTTGCGATTTAAGTTCACTTAGGATTATTTCCTCAGGTATACCCCTCAGTTCGTTTGAGTATATTACACCTTTTGTGTAGTTAAGCGGTTAAGCGTATTATGCTCTGAGATTTCAACTTGTATTGTTGGAGCGAGGGCTGTTAAAGTTATCAATTTGACTGCTTGGTTATATGTTTTGGTTTTGATTAGTATATTTCCGTTTCGGAGTTTTTTGCATAGATCAACTTCACCACTGCACACGGAGTCTATTATTTTTTTAATTAGAAACGGGGACACTTTTGACAAGTTCTTTGTACTATTAATTCTTGACATTATAAGATATTTAGGTGCATTAGAGCTATTTTTAAATTGTAGGTTTTTATTCGTTTGGTATGTTAAGAGGTCCATTGTCCTGTTTATGTTATTTAAATCAGGTGGTTCATTCATCTTTCTTCTTTTCTTAAGATATTTGTTAAGTTACTTTATACTATTAAATACACTCGAACGATTTTGTTGTTAACGTTTAGTCAACACGAATTGTGTCGCGTGATTATAAGACTTGCTTAGTTTAGCAGATCGATTCAAACGTAGCGATTAGTGCCGAAGTCAACAAGCGACTGCAATACATAATTTGTTCAGTTTAAATATTCTAATATGTTATGAACTTACTTTTCAATTGCGATACGTTCAACCGAGCTTATTCGTTTCATCCCGTGGAGATTCCAAAAATTGTATAGTGTGTGCTCGCTTTACCAGCGGCTTCAGTCATCGCGGTATCGGTTATTCGTGATCGTTAGAATATACAAAAACAATTTTTGAACCAAAAGTATGATACAAATCTTGCAAACTGAGTTAAACTTACGCAAAATCAACGAACCGATACGCCAACTTCACGGATACCTTATTGTTCCTGCATGTTGCTTTCATTTTAGCGCTGCTCCTAGCCCATCCTACATGGTTTCGTTGGTCATAGTATTCATTCCGTTTTCAGACCAATTTGTTTGTTTACACTTGCATATTTAATAATTCATTCGAAATTCAAAACTTATTATAGAATGGTAGTAAGATAAGCATAATTTAAAACATTTAATTTACATATAACCTTTAAAATCTTCATATAGACAGTATACTTTCTTTTTAAATAGTCAACGCAATTTTAGTTCACTTAGTTTTATCCTTTTATTTACTTCAAAAATATTTACATTAAGCCCCCAGTAATACTTACTATGTATTTGCAATTACTAGTCATCTAGTCATTTCAAAAATATAATCGCAATCGTATTCCCTACAAGGTTAGCCTGCGATCATTTACTATATACTTTACGTCGTAACTGACATTACTCTATTTCTTATGTACATATTCTGGTTCTCTTCTCAATGCATTCTCAATCGTGCGACATACCTAAATACATATAATATACATACTCTATATACTTGAGGTAATAACTGACCTTAGTCAACCTTGCTTTCGTTCTTTTCGCGAATCTGTCTCAATTAATCGTCTTATATATGTACATAAGAACATAATCACCCTTACCGTGAGTTTCGCCCGAAAAAAAATCACCCGAAATTTTTTCATTCGCCCGGATTGAATCCGCCTTAGGGAGTTTTACCCGGAATAAATTTCGCTTCGAAAATTCGAACATGAAAATTACAGCTCTAAAATAGGTATACTTGAAGTGTAAAATTATCTAATAATTCAAATTCAATAGTAATTTGACAATATTTAGCAATTTTCCAGATCTTTAAAATATAACAGCCAATAAATAAAGAATTGTTCAAGTATTTATTGGATCTGTGCTAACCTCTTCAATACCACCAGCACGAGCGATTTTTCGCTGAAGGTGGATACTAAAAAGGTGTAGGTAACAGTTTTGAAATTGGGCTGGCGCAATCGTCTTTTAGTCCGATTATGCTGGAAGACATACCGCTTTTGACCAGTCCAAGTCTATTTCGCATAAACAAATTTTATTTATGCACACATTTAAATATAAATTGTTTACCCCTTTCCACTGAGACTAATTTTCAATTGCAGGACCCAAACTATGCAGCTTCATCCTTAGCTGTTTTCATAACTCAGCTACATTTTCCTTGTTTTCTTTGACAAATCCTCTTGCAATATCCGGCTTTTCCTGCAGTTTCCCTAATATTATCCCTCTTTGAACTTTGTTTACTGTTTTCTTCCTGGAATAGAGCGACCTTATGTAAAAAAATTTTAATAAAATTACTTACATTTCGAATCCGCGAAATTATTCAAAATAGTCAACAAATTCAACTAATCCACCAACTATTTCTGCCCGAAATAAGTGTTGCCTATAAGGGGAAACAATGTTCGAAAGTGGAAAATTTCCGCCCGAAATTTATAATAAGCGAAGAGTAAAAAGTGAACTATTTCGGGCGAAAATGAAACTCACAATAAGTGTGAATGTATACGAATATGAAATAATTTTAATAAAGGAAACAAAGGTAAGTATGTACATGCTCCATGCGCTGCTCCGAAGGCTTTCATGAGTAGTTGCTGGTAGATGTTCTTGTTGCCACTGTTTAGATATTATATATAATATTTTTTTCATTGTTTAGGAAAATATTAAAATTATCCCAAGAACATATAAACTTTGCACATAAGTGCACACCAATATGGAAGCGCCAACGACTGGTACTTTTACCTAAGGCGGGGCAACCCCTAGGGGACCCTACAGCGTATCATGCAATTTGCATGCTAGACACAGCCGGTAAACTTCTTCTTCTTTTTTTTCTTTCTTTCATTGGCTCGATAACCGCCTATGCGATTTTGGCCGAGCTTAGCACAGCACGCCAGTTATTTCTCTCTTTCGCTAACTGGCGCCAGTTGGAAATACCAAGCGTACCAAAGTCCTTTACCGCCTGGTCTTTCCAACGCAGAGGAGGCCTCCCTTTTCCTCTGCTACCACCGGCGGGTACCGCGTCGAATACTTTCAGAGCTGGGGCGCTTTCATCCATTCGAACGACATGACCAAGCCAGCGAAGCCGCTGAATCTTAATTCGCTGTCGTTATAAAGCTCGTACAGCTCATCGTTCCATCTTCTCCGGTATTCGCCATCGCAAAGGCGTAAAGGCCCATAAATCTTTCGGAGAATCTTTCTCTCGAACACTCCCAGAGCCTTCTCATCAGATATCTTCATCGTCCATGCTTCTGCGCCATACATCAGGACGGGCATAATGAGAGACTTATAGAGCGTAATTTTTGTCCGTCGAGAGAGGACTTTACTGCTCAGTTGCCTACTCAGTCCGAAGTAGCACTTGCTGGCAAGAGTGATCCTCCTTTGGATTTAGAGGCTGAGATTATTATTGATGTTAATGCTGGTTCCTAAGTAAACGAAGACTTCTACTTTTTCAAAGTTATAACTGTCAACAGTGATGTTTGATCCCAGTCGTGAATGTGCCGACTGTTTATTTGATGACAGGAGATACTTCGTCTTGCCCTCGTTCACCTCCAGACCCATTCGCTTTGCTTCTCTATCCAGTTTGGAGAAGGCAGAACTAACTGCGCGGTTGTTAAGGCCGATGATGTCAATGTCATCGGCGTACGCCAGCAGCTGCACACTCTTATAAAAGATAGTGCCTAACCGATTTAGTTCTGCGGCTCGAATTATCTTCTCCAGCATAAGGTTAAAGAAATCGCACGACAAAGAGTCACCCTGTCTGAAACCTCGTTTGGTATCAAACGGCTCGGAGAGGTCCTTCCCAATCCTGACGGAGCTGGTGGTGTTGCTCAACGTCATTTTATATAGCCGTATAAGTTTTGCGGGGATACAAAATTCAGACATTGGGGCATAAAGGCAACTTCTTTTTGTGCTGTCGAAAGCGGCTTTGAAGTCGACAAAAAAAAGGTGGTGCGTGTCGATTCTTCTTTCTTGGGTCTTTTCCAAGATCTGGCGCACTGTGAATATCTGGTCGATAGTAGATTTACCAGGTCTAAAGCCACACTGATAAGGTCCAATCAGTTCATTGACGGTGGGCTTTAGTCTCTCACACAATACGCTCGACAGAACCTTATATGCAATGTTAAGAAGGCTGATACCACGATAGTTGGCGCGTATTGCAGTATCATCCTTCTTATGGAATGGGCAAAGTACACTTAGATTCCAATCAGTAGGCATGCATTCGTCCGACCATACTCTACAGATAAGCTGGTGCATGCGCTTTACCAACTCTTCTCCACCGTATTTGAATAACTCAGCTGGCAGCCCGTCAACTCCGGGCGCTTTGTTGTTTTTTAGCCGTGCTATTGCTATACGGATTTCATCGCAGTCGGGTAACGGAACATGAATTCCGTCGTCATTGATTGGGGTTTCGGGATCATCATCTTCTCCAAGGTGGTCTCTGTCACTACCACTAAGTAGTGTGGAGAAGTGCTCCCTCTATAAACTAAGTATATTCTGAACGTCAGTTACCAGGTCGCCGTTGTCGTTCTTACAGGAATTTGCCCCGGTCTTAAAACCTTCTGTTAGCCGTCGTACTTTCTGAAAGAATTTTCGGGCGCTTTTCCTGTCGGCCAACATTTCAAGCTCTTCGCACTCACGCATTTCGGCCTTTCTCTTCTTCTCTCGAAAAATGCGTCTCGCTTCCTTTTTCAACTCACGATCGCAACGTGGCCCTGTAGGCAGCATCTTTCCGTTCCGTGGCAACGCGACATTCCTCATCGTACCAGTCATTTTTCCGGGCTCGCTGGAAACCAATAGATTGTTCAGCGGCGGTACGTAAAGAGCAAGAGATGTGGTTCCATTGCTCTGAAATATCGCTGTGTTGATTAGAGCTCTCAGAGAGCAGGAGTGCGAGTCGAGCAGCGAAGTGCGTGGCTGTCTGTTGTGATTGCAACTTTCCGACGTCGAGCTCTCCTTGTGTGCCTTTTCGCACGCTTTTTGACGTACAGAGGCACGTGCGTATCTTGGCTGCGACAAGATAATGGTCCGAGTCGATGTTGGCTCCTCGGATCGTGCGCACATCTAGGACACTGGAAGCGTGCCTTCGGTCTATCACAACATGGTCGATTTGGTTTCGTGTCTTACCATCTGGAGACAGCCACGTAGCCTGATGTATCCTCCTATGCTGGAACCTGGTACTACAAACTACCATGTTTCGGGCCCCGGCGAAGTCGATCAGTCTCAATCCGTTATCAGACGTTTCTTCGTGGAGACTGAATTTTCCGACTGTGGAACCAAAGATGCCCTCCTTACCCACCTTGGCATTAAAATCGCCTAGCACGATTTTTATATCGTAAACTGCTCGAACGAATTATAAGCACCAGGCTGATAAATGAAATCGAAAAAGGTGGAAATCTCTCAGAAGCGCAGTTCGGTTTTAGAAAAGGGCGATCAACTGTAGATGCGGCTATGCTGGTGAAGAAAATAGCAGAAGAAGCAATCAGTGGAACAAGGTGGATCAAAAGAATATTGCCTAGTAATCACGCTAGATATTAAAAATGCGTTCAATTCCGCAAGCTGGAAGAAAATAGCTGAAGCTCTTCGCGGTTTTAAAGTGCCGATATAACTGCGGAAAATATTAAGCAACTATCTAGAAGATAGGATACTTACTTATGATACAGACGAAGGCACCAAGCAATGCAACACTTCCGGAGGAGTACCACAAGGATATGTTCTGGGTCCATTACTCTGGAATATAATGTATGATGGCATTCTGCGTCTGCAAATACCCGAGGGTGCGAAAATTATCGGTTTTGCGAATGATATATGTAGCTCTAATTATTGTGGCCAAGCACTTAAAAGATCTAGAGCAAATAGCAAACCTAACAATTTAGCGAATTCAGACTTGGCTCGATGATGCCGGCCTCCTGTTAGCCCAACGAAAAACAGAGGCAGTATTAATCAGTAGCAGAAATGCTCGTGAAGTCATCAAAATCAATGTTGGGGGACATGAAATTGTCTCGGAACCTATCCTTAAATATTTAGGCATAATTTTCGACGCTAGGTTAATATTTAGAAATTAATTTAGAATATGCAGTTGAGAAAGCAGAAAAAGTTGCAGCGGCCCTATCACGGCATCTGGTGAGTAATGTAGGCCCTAAGCAACAAAACAGACAGCTACATATATGCAAGCGTGATACGGTCTGTACTTCTGTAGGGTGCACCAATTTGGTCGGCTGCGCTCGAAAAGACTTCATACGCACGAGAGATAAGATCATTATATCGCCTTTGCGCGATCAGGGTGTACAGCGCGTTCAGAACAACGTCGGAAGAAGCAGCACTGATAGTGGCAGGGCTCTGTCTAATAGAGATTTTGGCCAAAGAGGTTGTAACACCAGCGACAAATAAAATAAGACGTGAAGCGGCGAGGCAGAGTTGCCTGCGGAGTTGGCAGAGTCGGTGGAGTGCAGCGGGCAAGGGACGCTGGATATTAAGGTTCATTCCCAGTTCAGTTTGGAGAAATGGCTAGATAGGCGACATGGCGAAATTGATTTCCACCTAACCCAAATTCTTACGGGACATGGTTTTTTTAAGTCTTATTTGTACAGGTTCAAACACGACGATGACCCTTACGGCACCTTCTGTGCAAATCAGGTGGTTGAAGACGCCGAACACTGTATTTTGTCTGTCCGCGGTTTGCAATTGAAAGGGATGACTCGAAGAATGACACGAAGTTGGGGAAATCGCTTTCGGTTAAAAACCTTGTAGATGATATGCTCGAGTCTAAAGAAAATTGGTCCGTTGGTTGCAATATGGCGAACAAAATCCTAATTAAACTGCGTCAAGCGGAGCAGCTCCGCAGAAGTTCATAGAAAGGCAATAGGCCGCTCCCCCTCCGCGAAGTAATACCTAACGGTAGTTCCACGAAACGAAAAAAAAAAATTTATAAATAAATGCACATAAATGTGCACAAATGGAGAGACCTACAGTTTTGTGCCGACTCCGAACGGCAGATGGATTTAAAAAGAAGCTTTTTCATGGCTGAAATGCCCTCGGAGGTTTGCCATTGCCTGCCGAGGGGTGACCGCTTTTAGAAAAAACGTTTTCTATTATTAAGATTTTGCTTGCTCTGACTAGGATTCGAACCTCGAACTCACCAGCATATCAAGTTATAGCACGCACCGCTACCAACTTGACCACAGCGGACACTTTTGTATGTATGTATATAGTCACTTTATACTCGAGACTTAGGGGTGAGCGAGAGTTAATAAGCTAGTGTAGAAAACTGGTCCTCAACTTAAGATGAGTCCGTTTAGCATCTACATATGTGGTTGCGCCAAGAAAGTCGCCTATCCAGGTGGACCCCTAGGTATGTGACATGATTGCTTTGTGGTATTTGTACGTTGTTCGAAGTCAAGGGCGGATAATTTTTCTTGTTTAGTGTAAATGTAACGGTGAACTTTCGATCATACATATGTATGTGCTCTGAGGGAATAACACTTGAATTTTATACATTAGACGGTCTAGCCATACTCGATCAAATGCCTGGGCGGACGTCAAGAAATATTGCAGCGCAATATTCACACTTTTCAAACGATGTTGGGATTACAGATATAATGCGATTTACTTGTTCGATCGTACCATGTTTTTTCATGAAGCCAAATTGGTGGGATGGTATTATGCTGTGGGCTTGAAGATGTGGGTACATGCGCAGCGTAAGAAGTCTTGCGAATAATGTCGACATGCACGGTAGAAGGCTGATAGGCCTATAGGAGTATGGTTGTGTTTTGTCTTTTCCGGGCTTGGGTATCATTACAATAGTTAACATTTTTCATTGTTGAGGGAAATAACAATGATGAGTGATTGCATTAAATAACATACAGATGCAAATTACAACACAATTTGGTAGCTCAATAATTATTTTTGGAGTAATTAAGTCGTGCCCAGGGGCCTTTTTTGGTTTGAATTGCTACTTATTTACTTTTGAAATTTCTTCAGGTGCAAATTTCAGCTGTTCAGATTTCGACACTTGGGATACGGGTGGTAGTGTAAACCCATTGGTTGCTGGGTTTGGTCTGAAAACATTTTGTAGATGAGCAGCATAGGTGTTTGCTTTTTCCACGACACTCCGAGCCCATTTGCCATTGTTGTCCCGTACTGGCGTTTCAGTCTTCATTAGCGCATTAAAATATTGGTGTGCTCTTCACAGCTGGTACTGTGTGCTGGAAGCATTTTCTAATAGAAGCATTTCAATTTTCCTATTGGTCGGATAATGTTTTTTGTTTCCCATATAACATTGCTTTGGTGTGGTAATGCTAGCGGCAGTTCTGATTGCAGATTCAAAATCTGCTAGGGAGTTTTCAATGCCGTCAGGTGTATCTAAATTTGGGTGGAATACGCGCACTGATATATTTTTTGTACTTCAACCAGTTTGCAGCATTTGTCGTGAGCATACTGAGTTATTATTTTTCGTGCGGCTGATGCCACAAAGTGAAGAGTACAGGTGAGTGGTATGAAGAGAGATCTGCACATGATTCTGTACTAAGAAGACTACGAGGAATTTTTTAGTCACCTCGAAGTCATACAAATCTGGCAACTTTTGCGGGTCTAAAGGCCATTATGTGGGCTTTCCAGGAGAAGCGTAATTAAGTTTGTTTCTTTTACATACTTATAAGCGCGTTGGACATGCGTGAACCCCAGTGAGAGTGCTTCGCATTATATTCGCCTGCAGCAATGAAGCGCTCTCCCAGCAAACTGAAGAAATACATAAATTGTTTTTCTGTTATCGTGAAACGTGGGGGCATTAAACCGCGGACAGTGTAATATCAACTTCTTGGCAATTCCTATCGAGGGACGGTGTTTAATGCGATTTTGAACTAAAATACCAGTTCCGCCATGCGCATTTCCATCTGGATGATTCATGCAATAAAATGTATATCCCGAAATATTGAAATTATATTTATTGGTTAGGTGTGTTTCAGCAAGGAGCATAACGTCAATATCCTTGTCGTTAAGGAATTTTGACAGCTCTAGTTTGTGGCGAGGAATGCCGTTTGCATTCCAGATGGCTATTTTAATTAAGGTCATTAATCTTTTTTTTTTTGAGTAGCAGCAGTTTGAGCAGGGTGTTTTGATTTCGCATGAGATCTTGCATTGTGTTTTGCATGAAAGTTATGAAATTAATCATGCTTTGTTGCATCGATGCTACCATGGCTTTGATATTGGATTGTCTACTGCATTGTGCGTGGGGCTAATGTTCTTGTTTTGCAACTAGAGGTTCAGTTATTGTATGTGCAGGATTTACTAGGCACTTGCAAATGAAGCACCATTGACGGTATTTAATAGAGCCATTGACGGCGTGGTTCTTTTGGCAAAGAAAACGCTAGGATATTTTTTGGGAGGGCACAAAGGCATTCTATAAGTTATGAGTGCGTTCAAAGGCCACACGTTGGTTGATCCGGTTTTTCAACTCCTTATAGACTGGACAACCCATATACAAAACATGTTCGCTTGAATGTTTATAAGTGGTTGTACATATATTAAGAGTAAAATGTGGTTTTCACAATCACATTAAAAATGTTGAAGCAAAAGTATTTCGACATATAATTGAAAATAATTTAAGGAAACTGGTAATACAATTCTTATAAAACTTGATAATCCTTTAAGATAAACTTAAAAGTTCAAATATAATTAAATGATAAATTTAAATATTTCCGAAAACACTAGCTATGGATGCCACTTATTTTAGCCGTGTACGTGAATAAGCTGTTGGCAGATTTGTTGACCGCTAATGCGCATAGTTGAAAAAGTAGAGGGACGATATTGCACAATTTAGTCGGTGTTTTTTTGGAAATATAACAATGGGGCTTAAAATCTCTATGTTGCTACTTTCATGGATGTTGCATCTGCTTTTAACTTACTGGTGTGCACAGTTTCATTCAAATCGTTGAATATCACCTGACAATCTTTACGTTATTAACTGGTGCTTAACAAAATGCTAAGGTCTATTTGGCCTTGTTTGATTTCAGTAAATAATATATTGGTTATATGTATAGAATACCACACGAGTAGCAGAAACCAGCGTAGGCATGTAGAACTTTACTTTCACAAAAACAACAGAAACACAAATTCAACTTACACTGCAACTATCGCTTCACTCCCTTTTAAATAAAAGATCTAAAAATAGAATATTATTTAACATAACAAATGAACAACCACCACAAACAAGTTACATAACCTCAAACAAACACTACAATTGCGGCTGTCTCAACCAATACTCTAACGCAAACAACTACTAAACCTTGTGTGTGCTTACAAAAAACATGTTGTAGCAACATTTGTAAACAATGTTGTCAACAAAACCATTATAGTTCTCCAACATGTGGCACTACAAGCAACAGCAGCAGCGGCAACCATTGCCTCAAATAGTAATTGTGGCATCATCTCCAGGTATGCAGGTGGAGGTAGAGGAGATGGCACCACTCGCAAGTGTCTCATATTTGCCTTTTGCACTTTCCGGGTGTGCGTCTGCAGATTTGGGAATTGCCGCACTACATTTGTGATTACACTTGATTTTTTCGATTTTCCAAACACACACACATGCAAACAAGTAAATACGCGGATATGTTTTGTTACTTTGCATAACATACATTCAGGGGCTCAAGGGCATTGTAGCGGATTGATACAAAGATAGTAAACAAACCGCTAACGACGAAATATTAAGGGCACTTTTTTCTCTCTTCTTAATATGCAGAAAAAAATTGGCAAAAAACAAACTACAAATAACAATTACATTGGAAATATTAAAAAAAAAAACTATACAAATTGTCGAACAATTGGACGCAGCGCAGCTTATCACGGAAAACAAGAATAAATGGAATAAGGAAGCCGAACGGAAAGTTAACAACAAAAGCAACAAAATATATAAAGAATACAAAAAAATAGAAAAAGTTTCGTCCGCTGTCTCTTTTATATTTATTTGTAAGCACGCAGAAGGCATCCAACGCTTGATTTAAGACTTAAAATTATTTTTTAAGTAAACAAATATTCTTGAGAACTATATTAATTTAAGGAAATATAAGAACAGTTCACACAGCATAAGCTCAAAACAGAGCGTTTTGATGATGGCTTAAGTATTACGCATGATGTGGGTTCGACTGCTGCGGAAGCCAAGAAGAAAGAAGTGTGATGGGGAAATGTGGTGATTTCCGAAATAGCACTACTTATAATTTCTACAGCTTTGAGTATTGTTGTTCTTTTCTTATAATTTATCCCAAAAAATTAATTGGCCTTAAAGCTTATAAACAATTAAAAATTATATATTAATTCAAGTTTGTTAAAAGATGGATGTTTCACATAAATAATGAAAAAACCGGTCAAAAATAATAAAAGGGTTGAGAATAAATTTAAATATACAAAATTTGTACAAACAACAACTACACAGTCAAGTTGAAATAGCAGCGGAACAGCCGCACTTGATTGTAGGGTGTTGTAAAGGAAAAGGAGAAAATAACAACAGCTCATACAGCGTAAGCTTAGCTCAGCCTGTTGAGACGCTGACTGAAGGGGTCCTCTACAAAAAATTTGTTTATTTGTTAGCCAAGGGGATACAAAAATAAATTCTTTTGGAATATTCTGTTTCAGATGAATTGCATGACCGGAATCCAGCTAACCGTTTGACCTTACATTTTTGATAGGGGTGCATTTAAGATCAAACAGAGGTCAAACAACATTGACCAAAATTCACAAAAATGTATGTTTAAAGTTCAAAAATAAACTATTCGAATCCAAAAAAGTCTAATGTTATTCGCATTAATGGTTCTCCTGTAATCCATCCTCAAAAAGGCGTTATTTGTAGAGGACCCCTTTAAGTGTTGTTGTTTTTTCTCTAATTTTTCCAACAAAAATTGGCCTTTAGCTCATTTAAAAATAAATATGTGAATTCTAATTAGAAAAAAGCCTTAATTGCAAGAAGTTGTAATAATAATAAGCAACCCCTCAAACAAAAATAATAGAATGATCAATAAGTAAACAAAAAACATCTAAAGACAATTTTGCTGCCCTATTAAATCAATTACTTTTTTTTTTTTTAATTAAGGTGTTAATTTATAAATTAATAATTGAGGTATTAACGTTATAGCCAAACTTATAAAAAATTAGAGATGTTTCAAATGTTTTGTATAACAAATACTGAATGGAATTGCATCTTTAAAAGTTTTACACATCTAATTTATATATTAAGAATTTGAAAAGGAAAATTGTATTCTTAAGAAATCGATTTCTATATAACTGAAGATTTTTCTCCTTTTCTTTTGATAAAACTAAAATAGCATTATAAAAAATTTATTAAATTTGAAAAGCTTTAAAAAGCCATTTTTTTCATACAAATTTTCAACAAATATACAAAGCATTTTAAAATTATATTACATTTAATTTAAACTGAGGTCCCTGACAGTTCATTTTAGAGGCAGAAAAAATATTTTTTTTAAGGTAAAAATATGATGAACGCTGAAAAGCAAATATAACTTTTTGTTTAAAGAAAAATGCACAAATAATTGATTTCATTGAAAAAAGGTAGAAAAATATAAAAGTTAAAAATTACTAAGCAACACTCTATTCGCAAATTATAGCACAAACACATATTGACACATTTGGACAATTAACTTTACTCCAAGCAATTAAAAGATCGTCAATTCTCTATAAAACACTATCCAAAACAATTTTTCAAATTTAATAAAAAACGCAGAAAACATTTATCAAAATTTCATCAAAGTTTTCAACTTTTGTAAAAAAATTTAAAGCTTTTAGAGTATGCAGATATGTAGCTCATTCAATTTTAGATAGACAAAGTGCATTTTTTTGTGGCTACGGATTACCTCTGATTTTTGACGATTTTTACTCTGACGCTGTTTCTCAATTCCTCCAAATAAAAAATTATCGCTGTTGCGATTTATGGAGAAAACTGCCAATAAAAAAATTTCAAAAATCAGTGTGAATATATGTACATACACTTGGAATTTGTATTTTTTACATTAAAATTGAATGTGTCAAAAATTGCATACTCAAAAAAAATTCTCAATTTTTTTTTGAAAAAGCTCAAAATTTTTATAATAGTTCTTTAAATAATTGCACACAATGTTCTTTCCGCGAAGGCAAAGTCAAATTAACTATTGCAATAAATGCTTAAATTTTGACTCTTAGGCAAGCATTAAACGGTTCTTTCAAACGTTACTTGTTGTTATTTCTTATCAGTGCAATGGTTAAAAGCTTGACTCGTTGCTTGCTGTTTGTGTTGGACATTGATAGATGAGTCTTATTAAATTTAATTTAAATTTATGATACTTATTAATAACACTTATAAGATACAAAAAAAAAATAAAACAGCACACAAACATAGTTAGTGTAGCTTTTTTAAAAAATACAAATTTTGTTAAGTTTTTTTTTCTAATGGTTAGTGTGCTCAGAACGTTGTCTTTGCTTAAGTTTCTAACTATTACAAGATGTCACTTAATGTATAAGTATCAAAGGGTAAATTAAAATCTTGACGAAACGTGAGGGAAAAAACATTAAAAAAATAGGTTAAATTTCAGTTTTTTCGACATATTGGCTATAAGGACACCCAAAACATTGATTTTGGGGTTTACAGTCATCTAAGGACTTAAAGACGGACTTATTCTGAGAAGCTTTGCCAAAGAAAGTTTACCAAAAAAGTCAACATTAAAAAAGTTAGAGACCGAAGAAAAATGTGCCTTTCTCTTACAATGGGCCACTTTGATGAAAAACTTCAAAAAAAAATTTGTATGAAACCATGATTGTAACTCAAAAAAGTAATGATGCAGTTCGATTCGTAGGACCCGAAATAGGGGGAAACCGTCGAGTTTGGTCTTGTCTGTTTTTTTGACTATCACAGTGTAGGTAATTAGAAAGATATATGTATGTATATGGTAGTATTATAGTTTGTGAACAGAGTATAGGAGTATTTTGTAGTGAATGTAATAATACATATTTTAATTAGAAGACTTCTGTGGTACGAGAGTATTTACTTGGGCTTGTGTGTGTAGATATATTTTTTTTTACAAAATTTACGAAATGTCACAACTGCTTTGCTGTGAAAACTATCAGTCATATTTCACGTCAAAGGCTTTATATATAAACACATACTTCTTCACATTTACCTTTTAAATATGTATTGACTTGTGCAATCATGCACGGAAATGAAAACATATCATTACAAAAAGGAAAAGTATTGCAAAGTCTCCAATGCAAGCAGCATAACTACAGAGCAAAAGCAGTGCAAGGTAGACGATTTAGAGAACTACATACATACATGCAAATATTTAAATATATGTAACTTTATAAATTTGTATGTGGGAGTTGTGGTTAAAATTAAAGGCAGAGTCGGGAAGTGACAATATGGCATATGATTCAGGGAAGAAAAGAAATTACCAAATAATTAAAAAATAAAATAAAAGGATATACATAACTACATATTGACAAACGTGATGGTATTCCGTGCAAACCAAACGATCTTACCGCGATGTATGTGAAATCGCTTCTGGACTTCGAAAATATGATTGATTTAGACCACCGAATGTTTCTAGTTTCGTAAATAATTCATTAACCTATTATCCACTCAATAGTCTATATTCAATTTGTTTTTAATCATGAGAATCTTGGATGAATAATATCGATCTTGAGCCTTCCTATTTTTATGACTAACCCGCGTCGCAATATGTATTAATTATTTATTATAATTCCTCTAAGCAACAGTAATTTGGAAATTTTGGTTACAAGGATTTCTATTCTGTTTCTATTTATTTTGTTCAAAAACCTCCGCTCGAGGGGATAAATTAAAAAGAAAATAATTAATTACTTCCTTACAATTTTATTTGAAAATGTCTTCATTTCAAAATTTCAAATCGTTTATAAAAAAAGTTATTTAAGTTTAATCAAATATGGTTTAAAAGTTATTTTAAACCATTTTTTTGTATAAAATAATTAGTAAAATAACTTAGTTGCAGAGCAAAAGCAAGTACTTGACTTTGAACAAATGGACCCACCTTAATAATAATAGTACACTACATAGATCAGTGTTTGGCCCAGCTTCTCCTACCATTTCTGGAGTGCGTCTTTATATTCTATCACAAATGGAGGTACCGACTGCGAACGGCATATGTATGTTATGAGAAGATTTTTCATGGCATAAATGCTCTCGGAAGTTCGCCATTGCCTGCCGAGGGGTGAACGCTATATGAAACCACTTTTTCTATGACTAAGGTTTTACATGCCCTGGCAGAGTGTGGGTAGCCTCGGCGGGCAAAGCCAAACCTCAGAGGGTATTTCTACCATGAAAAAGTTGTAGGAGAAGTTTGGACAAACACTGAGCTATGTATATAGGGCCAAATTGTTATTACATGATATATTTTATCGGCAACAAAATAAATGAATTTTCAAACACATTAACACTAGAAACAAAAATAAGTGCATAAGTCCAATATTTTTCTTTTTATGAATATTTAAAACTCATTTTGAAAAATATGATACATATACTTTGAGCTCGATGTTAATGTCCTTTTTAATATAAAATTGTTTGGTTTTCCTTCGCTTGGTTTAAAAAAAAAGTATTGTGAATATTATTAGAGCTATCGGTTTTAAAATGATAACAACAAATTATTCGTTATCAATATCATTAAAGTTTTTCATATTTCCACTGAATATATCTTTCTCGATAAGTGTTCCCTAGCCAACATCATAATCATAATCGAAGTATTTATAGATTTTTTTGTATCAATATCGTTAGCTCTAATTTTTTTCTACCAGTGTGGTTTGCGTAATTTGAAATAACGCCATGGTAATCGTTATTGTACCCCTTTCGATGTGTATATCGATATCGTTATTTACATTTTAATCAATATTATTATTGACATTCAGAAGTGATTTGTTATATATCAGTTGTGAATATTTTTAAACATTTTAAGCTTCATTTTGAAATAAAAATATATATATTTCTATTTCTTATCAAATATATTTGTGCGTATATGTAACTGATATCGCTGGGCACAATTGCATGATTGCAGTTATCTATAGAGAAATTCAAAGATAGTTTTCGTACAATTTTAACGGCAAGGACTTACCTCTCAGGATACAGTTAGCTGTCAATACTCAATAAAAAAATCTACAGAAAACTGGATAGTGATAATAACCTCTTACAGTGGAAGTTGGACTTTGTGTAATCTATATTTTCAGCGATAATAATGGTTAGATATCGAAATCTTTTTGAATATTTTTATAGTCGGTCCTATATAACGTTAGCTTTAAACAAGTTTCGCAAAAAATTCGAATTCGAGCGAGCGAGCGAGGCAATCGCGCCGCTGGCAACAAGGCGCTCGCAACACGTGCACATGGCGACTGCGAAAGCACTTTACTTTGCTCGCTGGCAAGTGATCGAGGCTGATGTGTACCCAGAATGATAGAGAAGAAGATTGCGCCTTCCCAAAATGCGTGACTTAACCATAGTGAATCAGCGAAAGAAAGTAAAAATAGAATGGCGACCACAGAACAGCATTGCCACTTTGGTAATTTTTTGCGAAAACTGGAATTTTTTTTAAATTAGAACAGATTTGGTAAATTTTTTCTCAATTTGGAAGTTTTTTTTAGTTTTAAATAAAGTTGCTACTAAAAAATTTAAAACTTTTGACCGTCTTACAATTGCACAAGAAGTCTGCTTATTAAATATGGCCCATTAACTAAAATACCGTCATAACCCAAAAATTAAATTAAATTCAACCATTCAATATCGGCCGTTGACTGAACAACTGCATACTGAGCTTACACTCAGCTTAAACGACAAACAGAGTTAAACTTGTCAAGTTTGGTTTGGAGACAAACCGGTTTCGGCGTTGTGCCATCTTCAGTGTAATTTTTGTCTCCAAACCAAACTTGACAAGGGATGACGGAAATTCGTTCCAAAATACAGCGACTTTTGTAATATTTTTTTGGGTTTCGCAATATTTTTTAGAGTTTTCGTAATAAATTAAAATCTCTTTATCATCACTAATACCTTGCCTATAACAATATATGTATAAATATGTACATACATATCTACAACCATTAAATATAGAGCACAAGTTTTTGAAATCCACTATTTCCAAATACAACTGACTATTGTTAGCGTTAAGTTTAAAAAAAAACCTAAAAGTAAACATTTGTTAAATCCCAAGCAAAAACTTAAGTTCAAAAAGCGAGGATAATACAATAAATATAAGGAAAATCGTGCAAACAAAAAACCACATATACTTTTATTTAATTATTAATAAAGGCTTAAATGTAGGTAATTATTAAATTCCGATAAATTAAAATTAAAGCTTTTTTTTCTTTATTTTAGCCAAATGATTAGTTTGAACAAAAACTGTGCGAGTACTTTTTTTTGTTGGAATTAGACACGAAACAACGCGTGCAGAAAACAGCACTCAGATTACATGCCGTCCATTGTACTGTTTTAATGTTCCTTTTAATCTGTTTTATTCTCTCGTGGGTCTCTTAGCCGTACGGACGTGTTATAACAGTGCTATTGCTATTATTTTGTTTTGTTTTGTTTTGCGTGCGTTATACACCAACAATTAACCATAAACGTAGTCGCGATAATTTTGAAGGTGCTTCACATGCACCTGGTATCAATAAAATGCCGCGTTTGCATAATGATGCTAAGGCAAAAAGTGTTAATTATTACTTGCCGCTTTAAACTATTGACGATGATGATGTCGAAGCCACCATCGAAACTGTGGATAATAAAAAGATAGTAGTTCCTCCGATCACTGTGTTAAAAACTAACGCTACTGCAATACATACGAAAATGAGTGTAATGGAAATACAAGATTACTATATCAAATCAATATCCATAGGATTTAAAATATTCTTAAAAAATGATGCTGATTACATTAAAACATGTGACTGTTTTGAAAAGTCCCGTATGGAGATCTTCTCTCACAATACTAAACATAACAGGCCTTTCAAAGCTGTTTTCTCTGGACTTGAGAGTGCTACATGTGATGAAGTCAAAAGCGCTCTTCTCGTGCTCGGTTTACAATGCATATACGTAAAGATGATTGAAAAAACTACGAAATTTGGTCTGAAATTGCAACTATATATCGTCTATTTTCAAAATATATCTACAACGTTAAATGAATTAAAACAAAAATATTGTTACATCAATCATTTTAAAGTTAGATGAAAGTTCAAAACCAAACCAGCAAATATGCCAACTCAGTGTCGAAATTGTCAGTTATCCGGGCATGGAAAATCACATTGCAATATTATAACATCATGTGCGTTTTGCGCTGGTTGCCATTCCATATCGAACTGTCCTGATAAGAGTAAATTAACGTGAGCTAACTGTAAGGGCTCTCACACATCATTCGATATTTCTTGCCCTTGCAGAACTACCTATGCGTCGCTCGTCAATCGTCGGGAGAAACCTAACAACACACTAAGAGGCAATAAGCCTGTTTTTAATAACTGTGAGCGTAATTTCCCTCTTCTTGCTAATACTAGTGCACACACACAAAAGCCTGTATTTAATTCGAACTGGTCGAATTTATTTAAAAATAATAATAGCTCAAATTCTAACAATCTTTTCTCGCTTGACAAAATTAATTCATTAATAAATGATTGTTTACATAAGCTAGCTAGCTGTAAGAATAAGTAAGATCAATTTAGTGTTATAACTGAATTAACTATAAAATACCTTTATAATCATGATTAATACAAAACTTAACATTGTAACTTGGAATTCACGTGCTATTCAGCATAAAGCTAATGCATTTTTTTCCATTTTAAGCAATCAAAATATACAAATTGCTCTCATTACAGAAACATGGTTAAAGCCTAACATCAGATTTGCTCATCGAAATTTTGTTGTACATAGAGGGGACATACTGATTGGCAAAGGAGGTGGCGTTGCTATAGTAATTGACAAGCGCATTAAGCATACAAAAATTCTTTCTGTGTCTGCGCACGTTACTGAAAATGTTGGTATTGAGATTGAGCTTGCTGACAATAATCGGATTCAAATCTTTGCAGTTTATTTTCCTGGTAACTCTGCCAATTGTTTAATACAAAGTTGCAGTCATAACTCTTATACTCAAATGTTTAAATCAGATTTTCTGAAATTCTCTAGACGTCCTGGTCATGCTATATTTGGTGGTGATCTCAACTGTCGTCATCGTTCCTGAGGTTGTGCCCGTGCTAACTGTTGGGGTAACTTGCTATATGAAAGTCTCAATCATTCCCGAATTAAAGTACTTGCTCCGTCTGAGCCCACTTTTATCCAACAAAATGCTAAACAACAGCCCACTGTACTCGATCTCTTCTTTACTAATTTGCCAAACATCACAATTCAGCCATCTTCCCTACATTTTCCTTCTTCAGACCATCTTCTCGTACTCCTCACTGTTAATGCTGATACTGCTTGTAAAACGTTAACTTATAACGATTTTTCTCAAGCAAATTGGCGGCTTTATCGTTAATTTCTTTCTTCTATTTTTACAACGCCTAATGTGGACGATATGCTAAATTCTGTTAATGCCATTGTACATGAGGCTGTTGATAAAGCTGTACCAAGAAAGCGTGTCAAACCTGGCTCACCCTCGCTCCCTCCTCATATCATTGATGTCATAAAAACTAGGAACGGGCATATAAGGCAATGGCAACGAACCAGATTATTATTTCATAAATATTGTCTAAAAAATCTGAACAAATTTATTTCTGATCAGCTGTATGTTTTTCGTAATAAGCTCTGGAATGATAAACTTTCTTCGTTAGACCCTGTGGCAAAGCCTTTCTGGAAAATTGCTAAGCTGTTGAAACGTAAACAACAACCAACACCCACGCTTCTTCATAATGGTACCTCATATCCCAACAATTCGTCTAAAGCTGAAGTACTAAGAAACACATTCATAACCAAGTTTTTTTTAACAAGTTTCCTCTCTGACGCAAATACTATTAATAGCGTACATAAAACTATATCGGATGTATATGTATCTACCCCAACTATCAACCCACCTTTGTTAAATGCAGATGACGTCGCACACTTAATAAAATCTCTTAATATTTCGAAAAGTCCTGGGCCTGACAAAATTTCAAATGCATGTCTAAAATTTTTTCTTAGAAAAACCATCTTGTTTCTTAATAATGTCCTAAACTGCTGTCTTCGACTTGGCTATTTTCCAAATTGTTGGAAAGTTGCAAAAGTTATTGCTCTGCTCAAACCTGGTAAACCTATTAACAGCCCAGACAGTTATCGACCCATTAGTTTACTCAATGCTTTTTCAAAAATATTTGAAAAAATTATTAAGTCCAATGTAGTGGACCTACCTCAACGCCACTTACCAGCACTCATAAATAGCAATGAGCAAATTTATGAATTAGTCACACTTCATGTGCACCATACACAAAAGGGTTTCATATAACCAACGAAACTCTTTTATACATTTCATAACGTGCAATGCCTTCTGCAAAGTCAGCAATCACTTTGTTTAACTGTCCACGACCTTTTTCGAGTTCTGACTGGAAATAATGGGGCGGAGTCATGGAAGCGCTAAGTAATTGATAATTGTATAAATACTCACGCTTTTGATCGAATAAAGGAGAACTAGAACTACACTCTAACTGAATGTGTTTTACTTCTCGACAATCCGGCTTGACTTTCGAGTCGCCTAAACATACAGCATCGACAGCTTGCTGTTAAAACATAAGTTGCACGCTACAACGTCTATAGGACTAGAGACGTAGTGCGTTTTAGGTAGAAAAACCAGAGCGACTCAAACCTTACACCAAGCTTATAATTCATCTGGAAGACAATCATACATTGCAAGATATACAATTTGGTTTTCGCTAAGGACACAACTGCTGTCATCCCCTGGTTAGAATAAAAAACTTCGTAAAGAAATCATTCACAGAGCATAAGTCTGTTGGCATGGTTTTACTAGATGTTCAGGCTGCATTTGACACGGTGTGGCACGATGGCTTGATTTATAAACTCGTTCAAATTAATTTACCGCTTTATCTCATAAAAATAATCAATAGTTTTTTAACTGATCGCACGATGTTCGTATCCGTTCATGGTACTAACTCTTGCAATAGTCCTATAGCTGCAGGTGTTCCCCAAGGTTCTGTCCTTGGCCCTATTTTATTTAACATTTTCACTTATGATATTCCTACACCCCAACACTGCCATATCTCATTCTTCGCAGATGACACTTCTGTTTTCACTTCCAGCTCCTGCCCTACTGAGATTGAGACTAACCTAGTAAATGCTGTTCTTAAATTAGTCAAATATTTCGAAAAATGGAAAATAAAAATCAACATAGCTAAAACTAATGCAATCTTTTTCACGCGGAAAAGGCTAAGAACTAATCTTCCCTCTGGTCCTCTTAAACTTTGCTACGGTGAAATCGAATGGGTTCCCACTGCCAAATATCTGGGCGTACATCTGGATACCAAGATCACGTTTCAATACCACATTAAAATGTCCATAACTAAACTTAATAACTGTACTAAACTTATTTATGCTCTAATAAATCGTAAATCTAAACTATCTATTCAAAATAAGAGGATCTTGATCAAGACTATTCTTCTGCCAACCGTCCTTTATGCCTCTCCTCTGTGGTCTGACTGTGCCAAATGTCATATCAACAAAATTCAAATTGCACAAAATAAACTGCTTAAACATTGTTACAATCTACCTTATCATCATTCCACAATTAAACTTCATAAATTGGCAAAATTTTCTATGATTGCTGAATGCGTATCCAAGTATACATTTAATTTCTTCTCAAAATCAACGCATTCTGATAATGATATTATTAAAAATTTATTGCCTTAATAAGCACTAGTATTTAGTTTTTGTTGTAAGTTATTAGTAAATAAGATGAAAATGTCCTAAAGATTTTTTTTAAATTTTCCTTGTAAATAGCTATCGTAATCAAAATCCTGTATGTATTTATATTAAACACTTATAATTTAGTTGTAAAGAGAATATTTCTCTAATCTCTATAGTATCTCATTTATTGTATTCACCAAATGTAACTATTTTTTTTATCTGAATAAACTTGTATTTGATTTGATTTAATCTGTTTTAAATCTGCAGGATTTACGAATAAATCTTAGCAGATTTTTGGGTGTCAAAGAGCTCAGGTGTTCGTCTCTCTACACGTCGCGACCAAATGCCTCATATGTAGTTCTTGCAAAGGCGGGACAGGAGCCCAGAAAGTGTTCCGCCGTCTCTTCCTCTTCATAAAAGGGGCATATGGAGTGGTCATGTACGCCTATCATTGCCAGGTGTCTATGCCACGTGAAGTGACCTGTCAACAGTCCAACAAGTTGCCTGCAGTGTTAAGACCGGGCTAAGTGTTGGCATTGAACCAGCATTCAGCCTCAGGGAACTCAACGTTATAGAGTTTCATCAGCTAAGGAAACTGTGGCGTACTATCCTGAGGAATTGAAAAGACGCAAGTGTCCATAACTCTCCCGCCAGCATTTTAAGCATACTTGCATAATTTCATCTTCGCAAAAATTAGAATAATTATTTTAATTCAATTACATTTTCTGCGGGAACATTTTGTGAAACATAAAGAATTTCAGTCTGTGTTCCAAACTTGTATCAATTTCGTTTTTATGAATGAAGTTTCTGCATATACATATGTATGCTTTAATATGTAGTCATGTTTTGAATTGGCCTCTCCGATGTTAACATCGTTTATAATTTTTAGAATATATAATGGGAAAAGAAAATACATTTTACCACTGGATCAGCGGGGCTATTTGAAATAAGGGCCATTGCTATACGGCGACTCGAAATCACACAAACCGAAATAATACTGAAGAGGGTTCACTGCTTTAATACGCGATCTACAACCACCTAAGTTATGCCAAATATTTGTTTTATAACACGCTATATAAGTGACCCCACGAATGTAAGTTTTTATACCTGTTCAACAACTGTAAGAAGAAACTTACAAATTCAAAGTGTACCTAAATTGCCAATGTTAGGTTAGGTTGAGTTAAAGTGGCTGCCACCTCGCCGAGAGCACGGTGGCACACTTGGGCTGAAAGTTATGAAGCCCATTGTGGTACCATCGCCTTAAAAAATGAACCATCCCGTCCGATTGATGTAGAGTGGAAAGCTAGGAATGCTCACACAGCTCAGGTTGGCTAGGCAGTCTAAGAAGTAAAAGAGTGTGCTCGATACTCTCCACCTCTTCCTCGTGCATACAGCTACGACAAAAATCGTTTGATGGGTAACCTAGTCTTTCCCCACTGGTGCCCATAATGGTTGGAACACAATGCCGACATACGGCCGAAATTTTGCCTTGCCCAGCAAAGCGACATCCTCAGCGACGTTCGCCCGGAAATTTCGCTTACTAAAACATAATTACGGCTACAACGAAATCAGCTGATTTTGCCAAGTTACAATTAACGGATTTGTTAATTTTGTAGTGAAACTATTATTTTGCGGTTGAAATATGCTATTTTAATATGGATCAAAGAGCTTCTCCACTTGTGCAATTGTCAAAATTATTTATTGATGCACGCGAACGTTTAAGAAGGAGATGTTGGACAAGGCCAGTAATTCTGACAAGAAAACGGTTGGGATTTCATGGAACTAGTTTTGCACAACTGAAGCTTAGAGATAAAGAACATTTCTTAAAAGCAACGAGAATGACTGTGCCTCAGTTTAATGTCCTTCTTAATTTGCTTCGAGAAAAATTACAAAGGTTTTCCAGAAGAGAACCAATAGACGCGGAAACCCGTGTGGGCATTACGTTGATGTAAGTTAATGCTTACCATATAAATATATGCATAGAATTAAAATAAACCAATTAATAACAATAATAAATATATGACCAGATATCTATCACAAGGGTGTGCCCCACAGTTTTTGGCGTTTTCTTATAAAATAGGGGGTGTCAAAAGTATGGAAAACTATTTACGAAACCCGTGACGCGATTTGGAGTAAGCTGCATGGAATATATATTTCCCAACCAAATCAGACAGAGTGGACAAATATTGCCCAAAGTTTTGGCAAAAAATGTTTAATCGAAATATAAAATTTGCTTTATTTTTCATTTGAACAGATTTTACGTAAAAACTGGAATGCTACATTGCATTGGAGCAGTTGATGGTAAACATGTCAATATAAGAAGACATTTAGTATAGTCCTAATGGCAGTATGCGATGCTGATTACTATTTTGTTTTTGTTGATGTTGGTGCAATGGGAAGTCAAAGTGATGGTGGAGTTTTCGCTCGTAGTTCATTTGGGAACATGATATTAAGGAACAACCTCCTACTTCCTCCAGATGATAACCTTCCTGGTATAACAGTAATATTCCAATAATACATACGCACATAGTCAACGACTAAAGTTTAAATACGTTGATTTTTTTTACAATATTTGAAAGGTTTTTGATTTCATAATTTTTTCAAAATTTCATTTCATTTCATCAAAATTTAATAGGTACAGACAGAGAATTTCCATATTATTTTGTGGGAGACAACGCGTTTCCTCTGAAGCGCAATCTAATGCGCCAATATCCCGCCCGCAATTTATCAAACCAGAAACAAAATTTCAATAAGACATTGTCATCCGCTCGAGTCTATATTGAAAATACATTTGGAATTCTGGCAAACAGATGGAGAATACTGCATACGTCTATTAAGGTATCGCCAACCAATGTCGATAAAATAATACTGGCCATGGTAGTTCTGCATAATTATTTGATGTTAGACAGAAACTCTGGCTACTTCGACGAAAATTTAGTAGATCATGTAGAAAATGGGCGTGATTATTCAAGGAACATGGAGACTATCGGACATGAGACTTGAGAACCTTTCGAATTTCCCAGGCTAATAGGTCATCGGCAGAGGTATTTGCGTTGAGACACGAATTGGCAGATTACTTGTTATACAATTAAACAAATTTCTCATCAAATTCATATATTTCTCATTAAATTCATATATTTTTTATTAAATTGATATATTTCTCATTAAACTCACATATTTCATATTAAATTCATATACTTATGTATGTATGTATTTCTCATTAAATTCATGTTTCTTTTAAAATAAAAAAGGAAAAACCAATGTCAGAAAAAAATAATTCAATTTCAAAACATATGACAATACAGTACCTGGTCATCGAATTACGAACGGGGAGCATATTCTATATTTTTAATTTTTTTGCCAATGTTTTTAATTTGTGGTGTAAGTTACAAACTTAAAACCTGGGTGGCTTCCTTCGGCTATATTTCTACTGTATTATTAACGGTATAATATTCGAATAAGCTTGCCTACTTCATAGTTATAAGCTCACAATTATTGTAACTGTCGTTTTTCGTCAATCGTACATAAACGTAAACGCGTGTGGGTGAACACAGTGCGAATAAAATTTTAGATTTTGGTGAAAATTTCAGCGTAAAGAAGGAGCGTAAGTAAAAAATGAGTTAAAAAAATCTCTTACTTACTGAGTGTGCCTAATCAATGTTTGTTCAACAATTGATGTCCTTTTATAGAGAATGGGTAAAAAGTGCGACATACAAAAGGAGAAAAAAGTGCAAGCCGTAGCTTTTCTGAAAGCTGGAAATTCCAGTTATTCCACAATAGCCAAAAATCTTGGAATTTCTAAGACATCGGTGGCTGAAGTGGCAAAAAAACTAAGTGCGGGGTGTGATGAAGCGGCTATTTTCGGAAATAACAGGATCAACTGCAAGGGCCTCCGGAAGACTGCAGACAGAGAAGACCGGATGATTGTTCGAAAAGCTTTGCAAGTTCGTACCGCAACTTCTGAAACCATTTTAAAAGCAGTTAGGGACTGTGGTGTGGAAATTTCGAACCGTACTTTGCGTAGACGTTTTTACGAAAATGGACTAAAGTGCAAGAGGCCAGCTAAAAAGCCGAAATTAACACAGCTGATGCAGAAAATACGTGTTTTATGGGCTAAGCTGCATAGAACCTATGACGCCACCTATTGGAATACGGTAATTCACACATTTTTATTACATTCTTAATTTTTCCTTACATATCTAATTTCTTTATTTTTACGTTTTTTATAGGTCATCTTTAGCGATGAATGCCGTCTGGAGGCCGTCACCAAAGTGGAAAATTATGTGCGGAGGAGGAGAGGAGAACGATTTTCTGAAGCTTGCATTGTTCCGAGAGTAAAGCATCCACCTTCAGTGATGGATTGGAGCTGCATTTCAGACGAAGGACCCGGCCCAATTCACTTCGTTGAAGGTACGATGCGCTCTGACCAATACATAAGTATTTTGGAAAACGTTTTTTTGCCATATTTGGAAATGCTAAGGTATCCGGCAAGAGACAATACGTTTATGCAAGATGGTGCTCCTTGCCATACCTCCAGAGCTAAAAACGATTTCAATATTTGAATTCCATTTTATAAAAGTTATTCACAAATTTAGCAGTTCAGCTTATAATGAATTTTCAAAACTACTTGGTATTTTTTTGAGACCAAATGTAATTATTTCTCTTATTGTTGTGGAACTATTCATCATAAACCAAAGCAATCACGTCTGCTTCTATTTGCCTTATATCGGCCTGCGGCCAACCAGAACCACTTATTTTTTTAGCCAAACTTTCGAACAATAACGATGTCGCAGCACGGTCTTGGTCACTTGATAATGTGGCAGATGCGAGTTCTTTCACTGTAACCACACATTCCTGCATCTCATCCGTAAAAACTTTGGTCACTTCTGCATCTGCTCGCTTTTTTGATGGGTTTCTCGGTATCGGCTCGTTTTTGTTGCATACGCCTTCATCTGTTTTAGGTGAGCTTTGATTAACCGTGAAACTGGTTGATGGGGCGCAATCAACCAATAGCTCCATTTCATCCATACTAACATTCTCTACAGTTCTAAACAAGAATGTATGAACAAAAAAACCAAAATCAAGACTTAATCCAAAATGTAAACATACGGCCTTGAATCTCTATAATTGTCCAAAAAACTCATCATCTGTAAATACATACACTTTTTTGCCGGACTAAGTGCGCCGCTACCAGAACTAAGTTGTGAAGTGCGCTTGCGCCTTTTGTAATTGTCACGAAGACCTTTCATCTCTTTTTACACATTTCACTTAAAAATATATCTTCCATGCTACATTGAGCGCAAAATTATTACTTTGATTTTTACTCACTCGGTAAATTAACAGATTTGGCAATTCCTTTCCAAAGCTGTCCATTTTTAAATATGTTTTGTGCTTCCGTACTTCTTCAAATAACATTTCGTTAATATCCATTTTATTTAAGAAAATAACAAAAATTGTAAGTACGCACTTGAATTCGTTTACTACAATGTTTTCTTTCTTCAACGTAAACAGCTTGTATGTAAGCTGATAGAGTGACCATATTGATTGACTTTTACAACATAGAATGAATACAGCGAGAAAAAGGCTATTTAACAAAAAACAGAAAATGTTGAAAATAGCTTTTAGTAAAGTTTAATTTTTACAAGCAACACAATTAATAATTTTTAACAAAAAACTAAACCATTTTTTGTTTTATTTCGATTTTAAGACCTTAGAATATTTATTTAATATGGTCACAATCATTCACATCGCTGCCAGCGACGACAATAGAAATAAATCTATTGCCGCGAATAGACGTCGGACGAATTTCGTCGTGCGCTTTGGTTGTGCGCATTCTCATATACGGTGGTGTGTTCTATTTTTCACGACGAACATTCGCGACGAAAAGTTCGTCGTAGGTCGGCATTGTGTTCCAGCCATAAGGCAGTGCCCGGTTATCACACCAACTACTAATCTAAGAGCGGAGCAGTCAAGCCAGGTGAGAGCTTTGAATCGTTCACATCAATTTCTGGCCAGACTTGTCTTGTATAATAACAGGTGGGCTCCGTAGGCCATCTAGAGTTTACCTTTTCCATAAGCACTGATCTTAGTATATGCTTGACGGTCACTAGAGGTATACCCACATCTTGGGCTGAGTAAGCGTGCTGGGTTGAAGAGATTCCGTCGTTTCTTATATTCCGATGAATATGATCGTCAATGAGTCTCTCGAGAGTTCTGAGAAGGAATGAGGTAAGGCTTATAGGCCTTAAGTATTTAGGTTCCGCGTGGGCGGCCTTGCTTCCCTTAGGTATGAAGACCACCTTCGCCTTTGTCAACTCGTGTGGGATATAAGTAAGCGGTAGGCAAGCTGTAAAAATCTGGGTGAGCAGTGGGCATATAATGTCCTGGCGGCTTGCAGTTGCGCAGGGAAAATTCAGTCTGGTCCTGTATGGTTCGAAGGACATTATTGCCTCCCAAGGTATTTCCAGAGAAGGAGTTGATTATTCGTCCTGGCGAGGTACTGGGTCTTCGGAACAAATTTTGAAATAGGTGCTCATTAGAAGCTCCAGCATTCCGCCACAAGTTGTTGTCCAGTCTCCGTTTGGTTTCTGGATAGAGTTTATGAGACTCTAGACGCAGTAGTGCAGGCGTTTGTTGTACGGTTTACCGCTTCGTCAATTTTCGACGTTGAGTCCAGCTCACAGAGAGAAGGGTCAATCGTGTACGAGAGACTCGCTTTAACAGGTGTTGGCGATAAGCCTAGCCTATCGTGAAAAGCGTGTCTGGACGAGGAGGTTAAGAGGGCATTTTTGAATTTCTGACAGTCCGTACGCCTCCTGTTCCTATACGCTTGCCATGTAGCTACCCGATAACCACACGACGCTTTCCCTCAGTTTGACGCTGATGCTTACAGACCCCCGAGCCATTAAGAGTGGTCGCAGAAGTGGGTGCGCTCGTGGCGTTGCCCGTCTGTCTGGCTTCCTATGTCTTCTTGTGGACCTTATTGGTGATGGAGTAGAAGCCGTAGCTTTTTACCCTTCCACAGTCCGCGAGCACTGGATAGAAGCATCGTTGGTGACAAAGTATCCTTGATTTAGCCAACTCGGATTATCCTCCAATAACTGGTGGGTAGATCTCCGTTGCCAAGGCCGATGAACTCGAGGATCTCTTGGGGTTGAGATGGTTCCGCTGGGACCCAGGACCAGGATCGAGGGCACTTAGGGATCTCGAACCTGTGGACAGCCATCAAATTTACCCTGGGCCACAGCTGTCCCACCGCGGAGATTGCCTCTTTGTAGTGCCGGTCCGCGCACGCGACCTGCTTGATTCGCCCTTGATACCAGCCGGCATCACGGACGACTGGTGCAAGGCCGGGATACTTTAGGAGTATGCCCTTATAGACCCTGCATACCCTAAATTGCCAAAGTAGGATCTCAATTGCATCTATAACACAGTACGACAGTGGTTGGTACACATGAGAAGTGTTAACATAATATGAAAATAGGCTTAAAATAAAGAACTACGTGTCTCGGCGTTTTGCTGTAGCACGTCAGAATTTAGAGAAAATCGATTTTTAAGCTTCAAAGAACCGTGGAGGTTCACTTCTAATGTAATACTATTATAAAAAGTTCTATAAAAACAGAATGGGAGAACCGCTTCTAATGTTTGAGCCAGTTTTGAAAAGGTAATTAAATTTGAATTTTTTTATTAAGAAAACAATTTATTTTTCTCCGGTAGATGGCGCTTTAATTTTCATGTAAAGTTGAAAAATAACCAAAAATGTACGAAATTCATTAAAAATACATTTATAATACATACATTGGTTATTTTTTAACTTTACATTTTATATTCTGTTAACATTTCTCATGTGTACCAAAAAAAATTTGATTTTGTCGTACTGTGTAATATCAACTATGTCATGGCCTCGTTTGCCTACTCGTCTGATGCTCGGTGAGCTGTAGCCTCGCGAGCGAGCAGTTTTGCGAGTGAGGAGCTAAAATGAGGCTAATCCGCACTCTGGCTTTATACCGCCATTAAAAAAATATCGATAGGAATAAATATTTTGTACATTATATCATAGTTTTATCTATGTATGACACGGATTGGAATGGTTTTAATTTTGTCAATCTTATGTATACATTTTTTCAATCATATTAAAACTGTTCCGTTAAATTGAAAGTATATTTATATACACTCGCAAGGTATTAGCAAAAAATTAAAAAAAAAAAGTTTTGGTTATAAAAATAAATAAAATATACTCGAAAAGAATTGTTTAGCTTTGACTGCAAAAATTAAAATAAGAAACATTGAATGAACAAAAATAGACACTAGGATTTTATAAAAATAATTGCGGTCTATTGTTAATGAGAAAATATGATGGAACAATTCAAGAAAATATTTTAACTTTTATCCAATTTTAAGATGTGTTTAACGTACAGTGTGGTATGACTTTTATTTTTTCTTCCGCGATATTTCTTAAATTAAATTGCATTACATTTTTTCTAAACGAACAATGTTTTCCAGCGAGTAATTAAGTTTAGCTATTCCGTTTTAATTTACATAGCTATAAAGTTACACAGTATGTATGCATGTGTACAATGAATGTATGAGTCCAAAAGGAGTCCTTCTATGAGCTTCAAAAAAATTGTATAAGCCGACTTTTTATTAAAACAATATTACAGTTTCGAAATTTTTAGCAAATATATTCATTATTACTTTTTTTTGCGACGAGAATATGTCTACGCATGTACATACATATGTATGAAAATAGACCGCGTGATTTTTCTTATAATTGTCGCATTGAATCGCCTTTTCTTAGTCGAATTTCACAATCAAAAACTGTTAAGAGAATTTAAAGCAATACGGGTTATGGTGGGCAATGGTTTTGTTTATTAAGCTGCTTGCTACATCCCTCCTAATTCTGACCTATCGCTATATTCTCACCATATTGCCCTACTTAGATCCTTAAGTTCAATGATAACTGCACTCGACTCGATGATTGTACTTAGTGACTTCAATATGGCAGGCATATCATGGACTCTCATTGATAACTTAATCGATCCAATTTCATCAAGGGATAGGTACAATGTGTTCTTGAAGGAATGGCTGAGCTCTGTCTAACTCAGATTAAATTAATTTCAAACAATTTTGAATCCATTCAAATCTAAATCATCTATGAATCGGTGGAGCCCTTGGTTATTTCAGAGGATCCTTATCACCCTGCAATTGAGTTAAATTACGAAATTATAGGTGAATTTGGAAATAATGTTGATAAATGAAGTTGCTCAAGCGATCGTTTTATTTGCGAGAAAGCCAATTTCAATATATTAGATCGAGAATTGTCAAAATTATCATGGCCGACGCATACAGATGATGTTGAACGAAGTGTCCAGCATTTTAATAATACTATGGGTATTCATCTAAACGCGCAAATGCCTCGTAACTGCGTAAACTTCGTAAATAAACCGGTTTTTCATACAATAATAAAAACGTTTACGAGGTTTATGCGGTTGCGAGGCATTTGCGCGTTAAGATGAATACCCCTAATATATATGTACATCTTCTTTAAAAAGTTTGTACCTAAAAGGGTTTACGTACAAAAAGAACAATCACATCCTTGGTTTTCAAAAGAACTCAGAAATTTAAAAAGTCGCGATCTTATAAATTGTATAAAATCAGGGTTGGGCATTTTTGCTGTTGAAATTAAAATTGCACTATTACTAAACATTAGGTGATATAAAAAAAATTTCACTTTCACTAAACTTTTAGTGTTAATGAAAAAAAATTGCACTATCACTAAACTTTTAATGAAAAGTGATCTTTAACTAAATTCCACTTAGAAATAGTATTTAGGGACGGTGCAATCGTTCCATATGCAATTTGGCATTCATTTAAGACTAATAAAGTAATTTTAAAGGATTTGGTATTTTTAGATTTACCAAAAAAAATTTAAAGTCGCCAACTAATCGAACTTTTGTTAGCTCCCTCGTACATGTGAATTTATATTTTATGTCCGATATTAGTTAACAACTAATTTTTTGAAAAAATGCTTTTTGGTGTATAAGCGCTGTAATTAAACGATGCTGTTGGGTGACCGATTGCCCACCGCTGCATTCGACTATCACTTTGTTATTATTAGAGCGGATATTTTTATGCAAAATAAAATTACGTTTGGGCTTTAAAAACTAAAAAATATGCATTAAAATATGCTCTTAAAATCAGGAAACATGTAAGTTTTTCTCTATCTACTAACAAAATTCTATTTATTTGTAATTAATTCTAAAGCAGTTAACAATAAGATGCTGTTTAACATTCCCAAACGAAAAGGACTGGCGGCGATCTGTATAAAATATTTAATAAATTGAAAGGAACGCTCTACGTTTGCAGAAGGCACGGTGAAATCCTGAATAATCCAGTTTGATTTTGTACTTCCTTTGTTTTTAACTTCGTTAATTTCTTTTGATGTTTGTAAGCCCTTGTTTTTTATTTATAACGGCGTCAAATTTCCTAACAATGTCAAGCCTTTCGAGGCAATGCAAAGACGAACTCGTTTTCTCCAAAGAACAATAGTTTTTTTGAATGTATGATGATTCGGATTTGATGTATGCACTAGTAAGCAATGCTTTTGATGTCTTAATGGCTTCTGTATCCGTACTATAAAAAGTGCTTTTACCACGCGAAATTTTCGGCGTAATATTTTACCGCTTCTACCTACATACATATATACCACATCGTGTTATGGGACTATGTGGCAAAGGTAAAACTGAGTTTATTTCTTTAAATTTAAGTTGTCGAGAAGATGCATAAAAATCACATAATTGCAATGAATGGAAGATTAATATTTTTACCCTTTACCATACCAAAAACAGTTTCAGTGTTTGCAATTAACCTATTGACTAACCGGACTGCATCCTTACAAGCTCTACCACGCGGTGTAAGCCGGATAAAATGTTTTTAATAGCAGATACAATCATTTAGTACCACCACCTTTGTTGTATTGAACGCCTCGACAAGGAATATATGTACATATTGAAGAATATATTTAGGGGATTCATTCATGAGCAACGTAGCGAACAACACGTAATCGGATATTTCTCTTCTCTTCTTGGCTTGCGCAAAAGCAAATATTAAAAAAATAATAATACATCTTAACTATTAAATCAACAGCGACAGTGGTTTTAAACCAACAGAAATAGTGATTAAGAATTATGTGCGAGCGCAATGCGCTCGACTTTGTATTTAATAAAGTTATAAACTCTGGAAAAAATTAATTAACTAGAAAAAGAAAAAATGACAACGTGACCGAGAACACAATGTCAAAAAATAGCAAAAACATTACTACGCTATACTAGACGATGATCTAGAAGAGTGTAATGAAGCATTTGTCAAATTTCAACAATATGTAAACACAAGCAAATTAAACAATGAGAGCGAAGAAACACGAGCTAATAATGCTCTAAGCAACAACAATAAACCATCAACTAGCGCAGCAGCAGCCGACGCTGCACCTGCTAGTGTAACACAAAACAACGTATCGACAACAATTACAAATGTCAAAAACAAGAGTAATAACAAAAACATTCCACCTATCAATACATTCGATGTAGAATCAAAACAAATAATCGAACTTATTAAAAATGGTCTAAAGATAACACAATTTAAAATTAAAGAATATAATCAAAACAAACTAGCAATATACTTAACAAACCTCGACGACTATAAAAGAGTACGCGGTTACCTAGAAAAAGCCAACGTCAAATATTATTCGTATACACCTAAATGCCTAAAAACAAAAACATATTTACTGAAAGGCCTAAACGGCAATACCAATTCTGAAGAAATTCTCAACGAGCTTTCCAACTACCAAAACGATAACCTTAAAATTCTTAAAGTAAGCCCATTTACCACTAAAAAATCAATACAGCGAAATATATCACTGCCAATATTCATGGTCCAAGCAACCGCTGAAAGCAATATTAATGAATTGAAAGCAATCAATTGTGTTTTCTACCACTGCATCAAATGGGAACATCTACGTAGACCTCAGATACCACAGTGCAGAAATTGCCAAAACTTTTACCATAGCGCCGCCAACTGTAATATGCCACCAAGGTGCGTGAAATGTAGCGGATCACATAACAGCAAAGAATGCCCTCCCACAGAAGGAGAAAATACACAAAAGGAAAACCTATACTGTGTATTATGCAAAAAACCAGGGCACCCCGCATCCTACAGGGGCTGCGAACGATATAAGGAGCTACAACAGAAGTTAAGATTGAAAAAACAAAATCTAGCAACAACTAAGACTAACAACATTAACAACCCAAATAGATTCATTAACACTAATGTAAGCTATGCAAACGTAACTAGAGAAGCGCACGGCGCATTAAACACCTCCAATGATCAAATTATTCAAAATTCATTTCTAGTAGAATTAAAAAATACAGTTTTATCTTTAAGCAAGCAAATAACAAACCTTCAAAAACAACTAGAATTGCAGACGGCTAGAGTCGATGCAATATGTGGTTTAATGGACTCAGTATGAGCGTTGGACCCATGCAGGCTATTATTAAACCCCAATTAAATATTATTTCCCTTAACGTCAATTCTCTCATAAGTTTATGTAGGAGACTAGATTTAAGTGAATTTTTGAAAAACAAAAACCCAGACATATTATTACTTAACGAAACTAAATTAAACCCGAAACACAAACTAAAATTTGTTGGATATAATTTGATAAGGAAAGATAGGTCGGCCGGCAAGAGAGGTGGTGGCACAGCGATACTAATCAAAGAAGACATTAAATTTACCAAAGTTTTTAATCGCAAAATCGACCATTTATCATGCTTTGAAACTTGCATAGTCAAGATACATATGCCCCCGAATAACATATTATATATAACAGCAGCATATTACCCAGCAGGAAATAATAACGAAGTATTTAAGACAGAGTTTAACACAGTTTTCGAAGCTCTAAATCTCGAACAACTCAATCACTATTACATACTAGCAGGGGACCTTAACAGTAAGCACATGGACTGGGGAAATGCCCAAGATAATCCTAAAGGCAGAACGCTAAAAGACTGGCTTACCACAAATGAGTTCAAATTCAGATGCAATATGTACGCCTCTGTATCACCTTCATACATGAGAGCAAGCTCTTTTTTGGATGTCTGCATTGCCGATCACAGACTAAATATACTGAAATTCAATGATAACGCCATAGAAATTATAGCTCGTAGAGACGCTAGCTTCTTTACACTACTGGCAAACTCAGAAGAAGGGACATCGGACTACAAAAAAACTAATTGGAAAAAATTCAAAAACACTTTGACTTCAGAACTCCAGAACGATATCCGGATACCAGAGAATAGAAATCTAAATAATATTGAGATCGACCACCACTTAGATAAGCTAAACAATATTATATTAACTGCCATAGAAAAGAGTGTCCCGAAAACAAAAACTAGCAGCATTCCTCATAACCTGGCCAAAATACCAGTCTTAAAAACGTTACTTTTAGAGAAAAGTAAAACTCTTACCAATATAAAAAAATATAACCGGCTACAACTACATTGCTCTTCTAGCACAATACAACAAGAAAAGACAAAACTAAAGCTAATCAAGAAGCTTATCCAGGAAAATATCAAAATACATATAAACAATCAACTAGAACATAGACTCTCTCATATTAATACTAGCGATCCTTCAAAAATATCCACTGTTAAAAAATCGTTTCTCAAAACTCAAGATGAGACCATCAATCACCTTTCTATCCCCTTTGCTTCATCCGAACTGATGCAAGAAGCGGGACTAGGTAGCTCTTTAATTGAAAAGAATCTGACAACCAACAGCTACATTATTAAAAACAACAAAGACATAGTAGATGTGATTGGCGTCCACTTTGAAGCAATCCACTCTTCAAAACAGAATGTGCATACTAATCCAGCTCACTCACAAGTTGATGAATGCTTCAATGAGTTTTTAAGAACAAAAACTTTATTCGATAGCATCGAAACAAAGAAAACCACATTTAGCACTGAAAAAAGAGCAAATGAGCTTACCGAGGAACAGACTGAAAGCTTCTTCATTCTTCCTAACGACCTCACAGGGGTATTCGCAAAATTGAAAGGTAAATTGTCATCAGGTTTAGATCAAATACCAAATATCATTCTAAAAAACCTTCCCTCAGAGATAATTTTAGAACATTGTACTCTATTTAACAACATGCTGAACAACGCATATTTCCCACCTTGTTGGAAAAAGGCTAAAGTGATAGTTATACCAAAAAGAGACAAAGAAAAAAATAATATTAAAAATCTTAGGCCTATCAGCTTGCTTCCAAATATTAGCAAAGTCTTCGAGGTGGTAATAAATAAAAACATGAGTAGAATACTCGATAATAATAATCTGGTCAGCCCAAAACAATTTGGCTTTAAATATGGACATTCAACTATTCATGCTATTAACCTTCTAATCTCGGAAGTAAACTGGAACTGGAATAAAAAAAATGCCACAGGTGCCTGCTTCCTTGATATCGAAAAAGCTTTTGACCAAGTTTGGATAGAAGGACTTATAACAAAACTTATCGGATACAAATTTCCTCTCCATCTGATTATATTAATTTATAATATGCTTTGTAACAGAACATTCTCGGTATGGATAAACAATATAAAAAGCAGCCGAGAATACAATATTAAAAACGGCTTACAGCAAGGAACTGTAAATGCCCCCATCCTTTTTAACATATTCATACTAGATCTACTGCATAAAATAGATAATATAATAGCCTTCGCAGATGACGTGGTTATCTATCACTTAGACAGTACAATCGCCAACATAAACACACAACTTCAACTTAAATACAATAATGTAGAAAAATATACAATGGACTGGCAACTCAAATTAAACACCAACAAATGTGAAACCATACTATTTCGTCCCCCTATCAAAAACTGCAACACTAACATAAAAAAAAATTGGAAAAAGTTCAAAATCAAATCTGAGAGTACTAACATAATAATTCAACAAAACGATAAAGTCAAATACCTCGGCATATACTTAGATAAGTTCTTGTACTACAATCATCACATTAATAACCAAATAAAGAAAACAACTAGAGCATATTATGCTTATAAAAAAATGTTCTCGACGAAATTTCTGCATAACAGACTAAAATCAATTATGTATCAGTCATTGGTAAGACCTATACTCACATATGGTTGTCCTATTTGGTATAACTTGTCACCATCATACATGGAAAGGTTAAGAAATCTGGAAAGAAGGATCCTGAGATCATGCACCTCCTTATATAGGACAGCAAAAAGTAACTACACCAAATACGTAACAAATGCGAAAGTGTATGACACAGCCAACGTATCCAGAATTGACTGTCATATAATAAATCTAACTAGAAGACACATAATGCGCTGTCTTTATAATGATAGTAACACTCTAATAAGAGCACCTTACTACGAAAGTGACGAATATTTCCTTTCAACCATTAAAAATGGATTTACACCACCGGAATCATTTCTATACCTTGACAAGAACGGTTTTATACAAAATAAGGACCATATACCGATTATTTATCATATTTTTAGAAGAGCCAACGTTAAAACAGTTACGTCATAAGCCCTTAACAGAGAAAACCAACGTTTTGATACATACATCTCTCCCAGAGACAAAATAGAAGCCCTTTCTATTAAAAAAAAATGCTGGTGGCTAAACAATTCGCAATCGTGAACACGAACTCATGCCGGATATCCGACATAACTTTCTCTTAAACGATTTTATCTTTTATTATAAAAAGCTAATCATGCATTGTTTTTACAAGTTTTTTTTTCTCTGCCATATAATCAAAATATTATAAAAGCTTTAAGTTAAAGCAGACATATTTATATACCATCAATTAATAAAATGTTACTATATATATATCTATAAGAAGCTCGTTAAGTACTTGAGAACTCGTCCAGAGTCATTGTATAATAGTAGTATATACTTAAAACTATTGTTTATTTTAGTACATAGCATTATTAATACCAAATAAATAAACAAAAAAAAAAAAAAAAAAAAAAAGAATATATTTAGTAGAATGAATAGCGTGAGGAAGTTATTAAGAAATGCGACCATGTTGCTGAAGTTGAAAACGTCTAAATAAATTTTCGTCAAAATTTTAAAGATTTTTTAAGAGCGTTCAGAAAATATTTTTGTATGCAGTTTTATAACCGAATAAATTCGAATATTTAAAGTGGCTTACACTTCGCGTTGATTTTTGATAATTTTTTGAAGTATTGGAGTTATTTTTTTTTATAAACACAAATATTTAGGTACATATATGAAGTTTTTTAAAAAAGAATCGTTTTTATATAACCCTATCCAAAAAATTTTGCCACGAAAAATGATCCTATCATCCAAAAAATGTTTTACAAATACAACACAGCTCTTCCTTCCTCTACGCCAGTGGAAAGCCCCTTTTCATCTGCTGGAATAATAAATTTATATATACATATATGTTACTTCAATTAGGAATATGATGGCTTACAATATGAAATATGAACTTGACATAACGAAAGAAAGATGTGTAGTGTAGTAACTTGCGTTCGTCCATATTATATTGCGTGACCCGCTTACGTCACTCAAAATCTAGTTCAATTACACAGAATGAATAAAGTCGGTCATTCTAGTGCTTAACAGCATTTTTTATTTCACTTTCACTAAATGTTTAGGTATAGTGATTTTGTTTTCGCTGTCACTAAATATTTAGTGATAGTTTCATTTTTTCACTGTCACTAAATATTCAGTGATAGTTAAATACGTTTTTTAGTGAAACATATAATGCATTCATTTTTGAGTGCACTATACCCAACCCTGTCTAAAATAACTGGTTTGCATAATGACTATGTTAAATACTCAGTTTTCCGACACGCTTATTTTGAATTAAATAAAAAATGCTACATATGTTATTTGCGTAAAGTCAAAAGGAATTTAATACAAATTTCGTTAAATCGAAGCGCAGGGTGAATGATTTTCCGACTGCTATGAAATATCAAAATACTGCCAATCAATTTCCAACATGTTTGCCCAATTCTTCAGGTCAAATTACACTATGAAACAAAGTAATTTTTTTTTACTGGGTTCACAGTATGTAATTAGGATTCGACACCCTAAAACTATTTGAAAAATTGAAATAAAAATGTTCTATCACGTCAAGTTTAGTAGTGAAACGCATTTATTGTTTTTACTTAAAATTATATGAAGCGGTGACATAAATTGTTATACTACTTTAAAAAAAAAAGTAGTGGCAGTAGCCCTCTGGAGGCTCCAACAATGAAATCGTTCACCGTGTTTATCACTTACTAATCCCATGTTTTGATACATGCTTGTGACCTAATGCTGACATTAATTCATCAATATTATTACAGAACACTAATCCATCTTCTTTTGAATAAAAGGTAGCTAAGGTAATGTGACGTTTTCGATGAGCTGTAATTTTAACTCCAGTTTGCAATAGATGTCATTGTTTTAATCTCGAGCCTAATATTTTAGATTTTTCTTTGGTGAAATCGAAATCTCTAACAAGGACATTTAGATCTGATTGACTAATCAAATGCGGTTAGGTTTTTTTCATCTATAAATACCATTTCGCTATTAGAAGCGCCTGAATCATCTTCTTCTTCATTAGGACTCGATAAAATTGACGAAATACAAAATCTTTTCGGTACCGGAATGTCTCGAGAATGTGGTAGCGGCGTTGACACTGATAGCAAAGTAGCTGATGACACACCTTCTACAGTTGTTCAACAGAAGTAACAGTCGTGTACGTAATTTTTGGGTTCACGCCACTGAATTAGTATACCAAAAGACATTTGTTTAACCCTTATGCCGACACCCGGTTCTGGGCAGACCATATTGAATTTTAAAATAAATTTTCAGTAAGTGAATGATTTTGGTTCGGATTGATATTCCATGATATCTTCGAGTGACTATTTCTATACCAGTTAAACATTAAAAATTAAAAAAAATAAAAAAAAAGTGATCATATCAGGGTAAAATATCATATGACCCCACATGCGATACACCCATGGTCTGGTTAGACACGTCATTATATTTCATACAAATAAATATAATTTCGGGCAATTCAAACTTTTTTTAATTTTTTCTCTTTTGGAGTTTGATACTGTGTAACGTATTTTGTGCACCGTTGTTTTAAAGTATAATTTACCTTACTTTATTCAGTTTTTACAGACGTTGTTATATGGTAGTATTCGGTTAACTTTCGGTTAACTTCTGAACAAGTCGGGCGGTAATTTCGAAATAAAATTTCGCGGAAAATAGAATATAGTGTAAAGTAAAGTAAAGTAAAGTGTATAGCTATGGAAGAAAACGGAAATTTTGATGATAAGGTGGATGTGGCATATAACCGAAGACAACAAAAGATGATAACTGAGGAAGAGTTCCTGGAACGTATTGGGAACGCAATTTCAAACGCTAATAAACAAGATGGGAGTGGTGGTGAAAGCGTTACATTTGATGTCGAAAATAACGATGGTGCCTGTATGTCTAAGCCATTCAGAACAGTTTAAACAATGCTTCGGCTGTATTCCACCAAAACAAGCATAAATACTATCTTATTCTTTGTATGTTTATATGTATTAAATAACTTATATAAAATATGATAAAAATTAAATAAACGAAACAACGGAAGATAACCTTGTATACATAATCTTTTTATTTATTCCACGTTCTGCATAACCATATTTAGTAATTAATCACTTTTATTTATTAACTTAGCAAATTATATCTGCATTCCTATTCATTTTGTATGGAGGTCTGGCCAGACCATGGGTGTTGTTGATGTTGGTTGTGTGGTTCTAGAGATATACATATGAACTCATAAGTGGGCGGTGCGAAGCCCCCTGTACAAAATTTTTATACAGTCGGATTTCCTGAGCTTCCATAGCTACTGAAATATAGCAATTTTGCATTTTCGACAATTTCCTTTATATGGGAGGTGGGCGTGGTTATTGTCCGATTGTCTATTTTTAACACCAACCTGCTGTGGGTCAAGGCAATCTACCTAAACGAGTTTATGTCAGAATTTTAACGTTCACTCCGGTTCTTTTGATACTACAGACTTACTTTTTTACGTAAAGAAGACTATACTCAATACTCTCAATAAATGCATAATACATATATTTAATTACTTATTCCATCAGCTGATGGACATTTGTCCAGTTTTTGATTTCGACACTAAACAAAATCCTGCCTTCATGACTCGGCACAGCATACTCGTACATATATGAAATTTTTTTAATATATCCGTGCGGCATGCGGATGCGCCCCTCGCATAGTTCGATATGACCCGTGTATGATGGCAGTAAGTCGCAAATAGTTAACTCATATGGCGGCTCATTTGAACTTTAAAATATGTACATAAGACGAAATTTCTAAGGAAAATACCTTCCTTTGGACTCTTATATGAGAGTTTCATATGTATAAGGTCTTGAAAATATGACTCTTTATTAACTTATTTATGTTGGGAACTGTTCGTATCTAATCAATTTTATAATGAAAACAACTGTTGTGCTGCTGAATTACGCACAGCGTTTGAGCCACGCCTTACAAAAGCAACCGCAATAGCAACTTAAACCAAGAGTAACACAAATTTCCTTTCGAATATTAAACTACTACACATTCTCACGGCTGCCGTCACAAATCATCTTTAGTTCCGCAGTTTTCACACCATTTTCACTTAGCTGCAGCATATCTTATGCCAACACGTCTTAATGTATGGAACACATAAGCATTTTCTGAACGTGTTTTTGTGCACTTTAACTTTGCTTCTCAGCTGCTGCTTGCCTGACTTAACTTTATATTGAACAACCTCCGGCTGCAGAAGGTTGCCTGTTGTGTTTGAGTGTGTGCGCGTGATTTTGAATGCGTCAAGGTTTGCCATGATTTGCAATGCTATGTATCGTGTATTTGTTTTCCTTTTTTTGAATATACAGTTGCGATCACTGATATAGTAGTGCGCTTATCCGATATACTTTGTGCCCCTAATTCCACATATTATTCGATATTGGTATTGATTTTTTTTAATAATCATCTCTAGTGTATAATTTTACTTTACGAAAATTTTTAAACGTGCAACAGCTTTGGTTTACATTTTTTAGAGGAAGGCTCTGTTGTGAACGGTATGAGCAGTGAAATAGTAGCGAGCAACGAAAATGTCACAAAATTAAACTTCTAGTGAAAATATTTGATTTTTTGGAATAAAAAGTAAGTTTAATATGTTTAGCTGGAATAGACAAAAACGTAATTTTCATCAAATTAAATAAAACAAATCAAATGGGAAATCAAAAAATAGTTGGTTATTCAGCCTCCATGATTCGAAATACCGTAACTTATCAAACTAAGAAGAAATTATCAAAAACTTCCATACGACAAATTATAAAATATTCGAAGGCTCATACTACAATGTCAGCTGTCGAAATGTTGTATACAGTAATGAGACATTCCCGAGAACACAGCCATTATGAAAGAAGCTCACGCAATGTCCCTCTTTTGAAAAAAGAAACATGTGGTAAACAGACTAGATTTTGACAAAAAACACCTATATTGGCATATTCACATAGGAGGAACATTTTATGAACGGATGAGTCAAAAATTGTTCCGTCCGTTTAAAATGGGTTTTACAGCAGGATGTCGACCCTACACATACAAGTACGCTGGCAAAATTCTGGTCTCGGGACAACGGAATTGAGGTCTTCCCTATACCTATATCCATCAACCCTATAGAACTGTGCACTGCGGTTCTCCGGGCATGTCAGTCAATACCACAGGAAAGATATCAACGCCTCGTCGACTCTATGAGGGGTCATTGTGCGGCAGTGATACAAAAATAATGGTCATTCTACCAAAAACTAAATACTTGTGATAAATTTTAGTATAAATATTAACAATTTAACACGAACTTATGTTTTTATATTATACACTACTATTTTGCTGCTCGCAGTAATTTGCATAAAAAAGACATGTTACTTGAATTAATTTTTTTTAGTGTTCATGTAAATACAAGTGTTTTGATCCTACATTTAGTAATGGAATTGTCCTTCAGTTTTACAATAAAAAGAATGCATCTATTAATTTAGTATTCTTGTAATTTCAAGTGCACACTCCTCTTTCAGTGCTCGCAGCTGTATCTGTGTGGAAGCGCAATGCGTGCACCATTTGATTGTTTACTTGATGAAGCTCAGGCAGTGTGCATATGTGCAAATTTTTTGCCTCCCAATAACAAGAATAACAACAACAAAAGCAACAAACGCCTTAACAGTATCTGCAACAACTTTAAAAGCATGCATTATTTGTATAGCGCGTGCATACCATACAAACATACATCTGTACATATGTAGGTAAATGCATAAATAAAAAATTTACTGTCAGTTTGTTTGGCTAGTGCATTCGGCCACTTTTATACGGTTCAAGCTGCAAGTGGCACGTTTGTTTTGTTTGCTTTACTTTGCCAGGCTTTGCTTTGCTCGACACCCTAGACGTCATTGCTCTTCCCACCGCTGCAGTCCGCAGCGTTCATAGTTACAGCGCCACATTTGCCAAAACTTGTTAGTTTTGAAAGTGCGAATGTAAGTACATTTGTATGGGTGTGTGTATGAATGAAATGCGTGTGCCATATGTGAGTGGCAGCATGTTGAATGTAGCCACTGAACCATAGCAGATGCTCTGATGAGAGCGTGAGTGTGTGTTCATTGCTATTCGCTTTTATGGTAGCGCATCCTCATCTCTAAATTGGAAAGTTGTTGTTAGTACCGTCGTCTTTGAAAGCATTTCAGAGAATTCTGTATTACGAAATAAACTGAAATGTTTAGTGCAGTTTTGATTTTTCACTGTTATTCTTTTTTTTCTCCTTTGACCGATTGAAATTGAGTTATTAAATTTGGAAGCTGTTCTATGAACCCTATATTTTAGGACTGAAAGTAAAATCGGCTCAAACACTGTATATAATACAACAATAAATCAACTCGTTTTCATACGAATCAAAAACCATTTTTTTTTAATTCTTTTCCATGACAGAGAGCTTTTTCAGAACTCTTAACACTTAACATGCGGCAATGTGTTATTTGAACCACTTTTAGCGTATATTCTTTATTTTGACCCTACTTTATTGAAATAACATCAAATTTTATTGAAAAGGATTCCTTTTTTTATAGAAACGATTCCAGTCGGTATCTGGTCCGATGTTGTGTTTCGCGGCAACAGTTGTATTCATAGAACGCCGTGTTTAAACATATAACTGAATCGGCAGCTGCAATTACATTCTTTTATACGGAGTCTTAAGAACTTAATGATTGAGCAAGTCTCATATGCTTAGCTTACATTAAAGCATACCGATTGTGGCCAGTAAAACTCCGGTATTCTGCTTACTTGGCGATGCAATCTTATATTATATCTCTTTTAGCCAGTGGTATCGAGTATCACCCAACAAAATAGTTTAAAATGCAAATTGTGTGAGAAACACTTTTAACTAACACCTTGGATTAGATATTAAATTTATTTTAAAGTAACTACTTCAGCAACTTTACCTGCGATAACAGCTGTCTGTCTTTGAAGCCATTCCGTCCTAACTACGAACGACTGGACAACCATGACCAGATGCTTCAAGTTAGGCGTAAAAAGACAAAATCTGATTGTCGATGGTGTTAACAATTAATATCTGAACTTCATACTCCTCAACTTATGGCATTGATTACTTGCTTTGAATAAAGCAATCCGCAAACCTCATATAAAGTCACATTAGATTGGTAGTCTCAGCGGCTCTTCTTAAAAACGTCTCATAAGTTTATTTTATGATCGACTGTTTCCGTTCATCAAACGGTAATGCGTTTGTCCGAAGTGGAAACAATTTCTGCCGTTTCGTAGAATTATGATAACAGAGCAGCATTATATAAAATATACGCTACCCCTCATTGAACTGAAAATTTATAACAAGGTAACAGTTTTCGCGTATTCGAACCTGCAGTTCTTCTTCTTCTTCAAGAAACCTTAAATTGGTTTCGCAAAAAGCTGTGAGAAAATTTTTTGGCAAAATTTTATGGAATGTGTATCTATCAAAGAAAAAAAATCAAAAAACATGTAAAAAATCTTTGTATTTTCTATAAAACATAATTAATTTTAAGGTACTTACGAAGAAAAAAATAATTGGTGGAAATGTCTTAATACCAAAATATTTCATTAACAAAGTTCCATTATGAAAACCGCAATCAACTAATGCATATCTACAAATTCTTGAAATGCTAAGATCAATTACCTAAAACGCCACAGTAGCCAACCACTTGTTGTGTGCAAATATTACAAAAATAAATGAACTTAGTATGTAATATGTATAATTTTACAAACCTCTATCTAAGTCTTGAAAGCGTGCCAATTTAATTTTTTTTTTCTTTTTAAGGGAAAATGTGCGTTAGAATAGATATACATGTAAGCTTTCTGCGTATTCACACTTGGTCCACTTTAGTTGTAGAACATACAAATGTAAGTACATAAACACAGCTGCGAACGAAGAAACAGCAACTCAAAGTATAAATAGATCCTTAGCAATTTTCTCAAAATGTTTTATTTCTTTACTTATGATCATTTTCAAGCAAACATTAAAGCAAACGTCAAATTGTAAATAAGTAAAAAATTTTTTCTCAATATCGCAAGGCTTCAAAAATAAAAGTTATACAGAATACGACAAAATTTTAATTTAATATCTCCTTTTAAGTATATTGAAGTTATTTAGCAAATGGAACATGAGCTTTTATTATTTATGAAAATTTTAAGTCTTAATATTTTGAAAATGTATCATTATTTAAACATAAAATAATTGGTAAACATTCTTTCTTTTTAATAACTTAAGAAATGTAAACATTTTGATATATAGAAGAAATTCGAACGTTTTTCTTGTATTTTTTGTACCAACATTGGCTGAGCTGCCAAAAAATGCACACAAAAATCTCTAAATCGAAATCTTAAAATCTGAAAAGAGTTTGATGAAGTTTTCGAATTTTAACACATTGCAAATTTGAGACATCGTTTAAAAAGTAATATATGTATTTCGATGTGGCTATTAATTTTTTCCTCGTCACTGTGCAAATAATGTTTCAAACATATATATAAACTGCCTTTTAGTTTTTGTTCACTTGTCTGACATTTTTATACACTTATTCAGACTTTGTCTGACCGCCTACATTGTGTTGCGCGATGACTTGACTTCCAACAAGAGTCCCCTGAAGCACACGCACACACATACATACACACAATCACATAAATAGAGTTCACTGTCATAACTATTGGGCGTCTTGCTCTTTGTCTGCTGCTCAGTCGGTTATCTAAATGGTTGAATGACTTGACTTTTTTTGTTAGTTAGTTGGTTGTCTCAATGAATGCTTGAATGTCTGAATGCCTAGCTGGTTTGTCTGTTCATTAAGTTGCATAGTGTGACGTGCCACACAAGCCAGTTGGACAAAAGTCAATGTTTAATTTCAAAGATATAATGGTATTTTTGCGCGAGAAATACTCCAAAAGAGTTATAAATGCGGATTTATTTTGTAGATTATCATTAAACAAACAGCAAACAATGGCAAATCTGTTAAACATGTTTTTTTATTTTTATTAATTTTTTTAATTTTGATAGAGTAAAAAATGAATTATAATTCACAATTTTATTGAGCTTGAGACCAGTTTATGGAAGATTTTTATTTGGAAAAACAACAACAGCTTTTTTAAAAGTAGAAGTAAGAGTACTATTTCGGAAATCACCACATTTCCTCATCAGACTTCTTTTATTTACTTAATTATATTTTTATTCTTCATCACCACTTTCCCAAGCTTTGAATTAGGGACTTCGGACTTCGGAGCCAACACGCTACATACTGTGCTACGCTTGCCGAGTGGGCTGTTGTATATATTCTATCTTCCTTAAACAAACCAACTACAAACAAGAGCACCTAATCTGTCGCTATTTAAACTTGCTTATGTGGTTGTTGTTTGTGTTTTTAGCAATTAGTTTTACTAAGTTTATAATGCATTTAGGCGTGCTCATCCATGCACATAAATTTTGTTAAGATTTTTATTGGCCCTATTAATCAATAATAATTGACAATTTTATTGAGCTCGAGACCAGTTTATGGAAGATTTTTATTTGGAAAAACAACAACAGCTTTTTAATGATAGAAGTTGAGTAAAAAATATTTAACAGCGCTTGACACAGATCTGAAATTTATATATGTGTTAACGTTGTGTCCATGCTTTTTATTGAATCCTATTTCAACTATTAAAAAAAACTTTTTTCAGAACGTGTATTTTCTATAAACAAATGGGATCAATACGAAGAGTTTGTTTGTGAGTTTGAGAAACTTTTCAACATTTCCTGAGGAAGAACTCAAACCACTCATTGCACCAAAAATTAGTAGTGGCATTGAAAATGAAGAAGGTTATGAAGATTTAGAATATCAAGAAGACTATGAGTACTACTGCCGTCTGTCCGTGAACAAGATAACTTGGTTAAAAATGAGATTTCTTAATGAAACATGGTACATAGGTCTCTCTTTGCACAAGGTAGGTTTGAATATATGTAAGATCTGCAATAACCATGCCTACCTACCATGCAACGTAAGTTTTGAAAAACGCAAAAACTTCGATTTTTTTAATATCTATTGAAAAAAAATTTGATATTTCGAGCAAATTTGAACAAATAAACTGAATTTTTATGTAATTTTGAAAAATAGGCTGTATCTCAATAACAGTGTTAGGAATCGTCACTAAATTTGGTAAACATGTTGTCCACGATACCACTAGAATGGTTGCCACGCCCATACAAACATAAATCGCACTATATATTCAATTCGGTTTCGCCCGAACTTAGCTTTTCTTACTTGTTTTTAATTAAAACCGTTACTTTTAAAATTAAAGTTTTATTTTTTTTTTACGAAAAGAGTTCTAAAGTTTTACTCTTAATTTTAGATAAAAACCTGAAATACTTCTCAAAGCCCTAATATATTTCGGAATTTGAAATTTCTTTTCGAATTCACTTTCGAAAAAGTATTGAATTCTTTTTTAGTAGTATTTTAAAACTTATACCACAAATGTTATTTCAACATAAAGTAACACTTACTGATTTAATGGGGCATATTCGACCCTAAAAATTGCACAATTTTTTTTTTCTGGCCTTATCTATCGAAAAAGCTAAAAAAATAATTTTGTCCAGCTAGTTCTCTGCAAAAAATGCGCTTAGTCTGCGAATAGTCGCAAAGGAATATGCGACTAATACAACTTATTTATATGGAATGAACTGTTCTCGTTTGTTCGAGCATGTCCTATGAAGAGACTAATTGATGAGGATTGGTATATTTATGAAAAGAAAAAGAAAAATCATTGCGAGTGAGATTCGAACCGGCTCATCGATGGTTGCTAAGCGAACGCTTTGGTTACATGCCAACGACGCGCATGCAATTTCGTTGCATAAGTGCGTACATATATATATTTATGCATCGTTTATTATACCCAATAAAGATGAATATAGGACTAATCTACAATTATACCCGTTTTAGACTAGTTGTGACTAATTAATGCCCAATTGTACCCGATAGAGACTAATCCCGGAATACTCTCTTTAGAGATTAGTCACACAATTTTTTGCAGGGTTCTTCTAGCCGCCACACTGTGCATTGGTTACGAAAGCCTATGAGCGTGTGTTAGAAAACATACATACATACATATGTATGTGTATTCGTTTGAGTAATGCATACTGGTATGTAATAATTATTTCATGACTTAGTTTTGTTTTAGGCTTTTGCTGGTTTATTGTTGGTTGCAAAGTTTTTGATTGGTAGTATTACTTTTTGATAGTAATTTTTAAAATAGTTTGGTATGTTTTTATTTAGATTTGTATTACTTTTGCTTGACTTGTTGATTGATTAATTATTTTCTAAGTACATGTAAATTGCGTAAACTCTAATGCTTTTAAATTTAATTAGGTTTATTGCCAATATTTACTTTACTTTTTAACTCATTAAAAATACCTTTAACATAGCATAGTAGTCCTAACTTCTTGTTCGCCTAGAGTTATAAAAGGAACTAAACCTCAAAAGATATGCGTGCAAAAGTTCTGAAACGCAAAATTATTGCGTGTTTGAGATTAACTACAGATGATTGTTTATTTTTTTTTTTCAAAGAAAAAGTTAGTGAACAAAAAAGTTCAAGTAGAAAGCAGAAATATACAATAGTAAAGGTCAACTAGAAAAAATTCGTGGGTTCATCTCAGCGTATAAAATTAATATAAGCATTGTAATTCTACTTGCTCCTAATTGTAAACGCACTAGTTTCTCTGTAAGGTAAATGAAAATAGAGGTGAGCTGAAATGGAAAACAATGCCAAAGCACACATTTTGCGACAGCGTGCTAGGCACGAAAATAAAATTTTTTCATTTTTTTTATTAAAAAAAGTAACTATTATAAATAATTATTCCACTGAAATAATAACAACAATCACTGGCTGCAGATGGCTTTCGCTATTTATGTAGTGTACAGCGAAAAGAAGAAAATAACTAAATATAAATAACAACTTAATTATTTTTTATTGTTCGAGGGTGAGCCAAGAGGTTAAATCTTTAATTGACAGCGAGATACAAATTGATTTATAACACTTATATTATCGTCCGTTGTCTGCTTGAGAAGGTTTGAATATCAGCCTGTTAATATCCTTTGTTGACAGTGTAACCCGTGCATTGTACGAGCACGTTTTGGATTTTTGTGATCACTGGAGAGTTATTGACTGAATTCAGAGAAGCCTCGACCGTAGATTTGCTGTTACTGCAAATTATGTATTTACTGCTATTTTGGGAGGTAAAGTTTGCCGCTTCAAGTAACGCAGCTGCTTCGGATGTGAAAATATACGGCTGTGCGTCAGATCGCCCAAAACCTAATCGCCCAAAAGCAAAAATGTCAAATCGCCCAAAAAAAAATTTAGGCGATCTGTCATTTGGGCAATTAGACATATGTCAAATCGCCCAACTTTTTGGGCGATTAGACATTTGGGCGATGTGACATATGTCCAATCGCCCAACTTTTTGGGCGATCTGTCATTTGTGCAGTGAGACATTTGGGCGATTTGACATTTTCTGTTTTTAGCAAATTTGTCAAAATAATAAAATAAAAGTACGGTAAATATGCTCTCAACTAAAAGCAATACCCTTGGCTAAAACAGTAAAAATATAGTTCTACTAAAATAAATAGAACATGCATGCAACCCACAGACATCCATATATTACAAAAGAATTAAAATTATAAACTGAAATGTGATAGAATGAGACATTGAAATTCGTGGAAGGGTTAGTTAGCCGAGCTCAAGACAGGGCAAAGGTTTGCTTAAGCAAGAAAATGTCAAACAACTGAAAACACTGCTTAAGAACAAGCCTAGGCTCAAGCGGCAGTCAAACAACCGGCCCTATGCATTTTGTAAAAGGGAAAATTAGATTTAAAAATTTTCAAAGAACTAACCATTTTCCCTTTTACAGAAGTTGATAAGAAGTTTTTTGCATTTTTGGGCGATTTGACATCTGGGTGATTAGACATTTGGGCGATCTGTCATTTGGGCGATCTGTCATTTGGGCGATCTGTCATTTGGGCAATTAGACATATGTCTAATCGCCCAACTTTTTGGGCGATCTGTCATTTAGGAAATTAGACATTATTTCCAATCGCCCAACTTTTTGGGGGATCTGGCATTTGGGCTATTAGACATATGTCAAATCGCCCAAAATGTTGGGCGATTTGACATTTTTCGGTTTTGGGCGATTAGGTTTTGGGCGATCTGACGCACAGCCAAAATATACTAGTAACTTGGTAAAATTCCAACTGTTATAGTGGTACCTTTTTCGTTTGTCACCGCAAACGATGAACGGGTATCGGTATTTGATCCGTCACTAAATAATTTTTACCTACATATATGGTTTTAAAAGAGTTTTAGTATTCAAATATATTTGCTTGCTTTCTTCAGGGCTAGCAGCATTGTTTTGCGGTTTTGACGGTTGTTGATGTCTAAATAGTTTGGTAAGATCCACTCTGGATGAATTGAAAAGGCGACATAAGCGACATAATCTAACCAATGTTTTGAAGACAAGAATTTAATTATATTAAATCTTAATAATATGCTGACCCCAACACAGGGCCGTAGCCCGGATTGACCCATTAGAGGGGCTAAACTTTGTACAGGGGGGCTTTATATTTACAAAAATAAAAAATAAAAATAATCCCCTTAAGAAAACGGTATTATGTCAAGTAATACAATATATATATAAGCAATCTATAGCATTTTGAAACATAAAACATTTAAAAAAGTTGAATTCTTTGCATTTTTTGCTGAATTCACGCATAATGTCATCTAAATTTATGAATTCTAATCTTCGTTTCACGAAACCCATATAAGATAAGTTTCGAAGACATGATTAGACATTGACATGGGATTGACAATATCGATACGCGCTAATGCAGAAAACGCTTATTCGTTAACTGATGTACTGCTACAAATTTTTCACAAGCTTCAAACAGACGGAACGTGTTCATAAATGCATTTTCATATGGGAACAAAATCTTAAGACGCTGCTTCGTGTGTTTTCTGGCTTGTCTCTTTCCTTTACCAGCCACTTCAATACCACATCGGCAATGTCAATCCTATTTTCTCAAGTGGTTTCAGGATCTGATGCTCTGACAAATACAAGGGGTGCCGAGCCCCCGTCTCCCCTCGCGCTCATCTAGCTACGGCCCTGGGCTAACATATTTACAGTGTTGCTTGTATTTTAATCTACTATCGAACGTAATTCCAAATTTTTTAATGTAGAACTTTTATCACAAGGCATACTTGCTACTGATGGTTTGGACCAAGCTTTGAGTTTAGAGAGGATGTTATTAAAAGTGCTTTTACTAATTATAAAGTCGGTTGTTTTAGAAAAAATCTGGGTGTCGTCTGCCTAAGAAAAATGTTCAACATTTGGGTTTAGAGATATGATAGAGCTGACTTCTTTGAATACTGTTATAAACATTACGGAGAGTGGTGACCCTTGCGGTGTTCCGTTGAAAAGTGGGAGAATATTTGACTCGTCATTGTTAACATGTACAAAGAATTTCCAAGTGCATAAGTACAATTTTATGATTTAAAAATTTTTTCACCGACTTTCCCGGGAGTATGCTCTTTTAAAACAACCTGCGAGCCAACTCTATCATTTGCCTTTTCAATATTTATACTGTGTAACGATACATGGCTCCTGGTTGCCAAGGCTGTGGAGGCACGTCTTCAAATATTCGGATTGGATCTATAACACCTAAGCGTTTCTGGAATGTGATCTGTTGAAAACTTAAGAGTTTATTTTGTTTGCCAAACCATACAAGACGACGAGCAATGATTTTCTTCAAAAATTTTTGCATACAAGGTAGCAGATACTCGTATATAATTCTATAATTGGAAATCAGAACCAGGTGTTTTACCAGACATCGAAGTAAGAGTTGAGTTAAATTCTTTCATGATAATACGAGATTCCATAACGCGAACTTCGTAAAAGGGAGAGAGAGATTATGATACAATTTTCTTAATAAGTTAACTTTTTCAACACTAAAATCCGATAAAGGTTCGATCTATGTGAAAAATTGACCAGGTTACTACACATTTTTCGGCAATTATTACGCTGATAGGAAGAGGTAACATACATTTTATCTGGCCAGATTTTCTTCGGCTTGGAAAAAGGGGTGTTTTAAGCTGTGAGTGATTATAAAGCTTTGCTTTTCGAACGCGTTTAAAAATACATATACATATGTATAAAAATATTTAAAAGGGGAACAAATATACAAGCAAAGGTAAAATTTCTTTGAAATGTTTGCTATTCTCAGTTATTTCAAATACTCTCAGATTAAGTCAAGCTTTTAAAAGCAAGATAAAATTATAATTTCAATTTATCATTTCTATTGATTAAACATGGAATATAAAAACACTCTAAGTTAAAAAAAATATTTTTAAAATTCAGTGAGCCACACTCAAAATTGGACACTTCATGCATACGATCTTTTGACTTAATAAGAAAATAAATATATTGCGATTTCAAATTAGTTTCTTTATTTACGTACACTAGTATGTAGGAAGTACAACTTTAGGAATTAACTTCATGAAAAATAAAACCAATACAAGAAAATAAATGTTATTCAAAAAATGCCATATATGCTGCTCACATTCAGAATGGGGCAGTTATAATTCGTGAGCTGGGTACCGTTACTTGTACAGAAGGGTAAATTAACTTTGTTCGCCAAAAATAATCGAGATAGATATATACATATAAATGATCAGAATGAAGAGTGGAATCGATTTAGCCGTGACTGTCTGTCCGTCCGTCTGTCTGTGGTTGATGTCATTAATGAAATTTGGTACATAGATTGCTCTTTGGCCAGGGTAGGTTGGTATTGAAATAAAAACTGACTCTGTTCATATGGTACAGTGCCAATATACATACATATACAAGCGGTAATGGATATACCAACAAATACATTTTTTCCTGCATACTTTCCGTTTTATACTATTTTCATCTTAGACACTTAACTTGGAATTCGCTATCTTTAGGAGTTATAAGGATGGGTCGAAGAGAGGTGCCAACAATTTGTAAGCCGTAATTTGTGTTCCGGTTCCCAATAATACAGGTATACCTTAAGTTACACTTATTTAAGAATATATAACTGCAACCACAATGAATAATAACTAAACTGGATTTAGTAAGAAATAGATACATATATACATAGAAGAAATGAGACTGTGAAGTATGTAATTTTGTTTGTTGAATATATATTTTTAGTGAAATGACCATTATATGGCCTGAATTTAATACAGAAATGTAAACTTTTAGTCTTTTTCACATTTAAAGTGGTATTTTAAAAATATTCAAAAACGAGGTATGATATTATTCTTTGTGCCTGCAGATATAAGTATTTATTATCAACGGTAATTTAGCTATTAAAATAAGCAAACAATAATTGTATAATAGGTATCAAACTTTTTAAATAATTATCACTTCAATTGGTAGTACTCATCGATATTCGTATCCTTCGCGTGACAATGAGGCTTAAATGGTGATATGGTCGTTTTCTCTTGCCGAGTCGTCTGAAGGGCGAGCTATCATAGAAAAAAACGAGTCGTACTTCGCAAACGCTGTCGGAGGATATAACATCGCCGAGTCCTAATACCTTGAGCCTTCGGATACCAACGAAAAATTCAAATTCCAAAGCGACAGAGGCTTCCGCCAGAGTTCATACTTGCCAAGATAAAAAAGAATGAGGAGAGGGGCTCTTTGAACGTGCGAGACGTGGAGAATCGAGCGAATAAGAAGCGAATTAGGGCCCAGTACATGTGCGTGCCTGCACAGGAGGCGAGCATGCGTGCTCAAGTCTCGCGTGAAAACCACACTGCAGCGAAGAGAAACCGGTCTCTAGACGATTGCGAGAACGCTCACGTAGCAAAGATGTGAGTGGCGCATCAAAGCTGATACAGCATCGCCTGCAAGGTGTCCGGAAATACACTTGTTATTATCCCCACTCAGGAAAAAATCGAGAAATATTTTCAAGTCTTGTTTTAAGTCCAAGGTGTGGAAACCATACCATTCTAAAAAATATAAAAGTGAATTTCGACGATCAAAAAATGCAGCCTGGAGGAGTCACGGCTAGACTTAGGAAAGTTCTGGCTGTTGAACATTCCTGCCCATCGCTATTATGCGGGAACGATGCGGTGTCCACTGAGTCAGTGGGGGACTTTTTTGCCTAAGTTGCTTGTCGACACTCACTTTCAAGGTAACTCTGAAGTTAGTAGTAACCCTCGCAACATCGCTAAATCTTTGTTTTCAGGAAGTATAATTTCATGGGTGATTAAATCTCTTTCACCTTACAAAAGCCCTGGTCCGGATTATTCCGGTCATACTACAGACCGTGGAGGACGCTCTCATGCCTAAGCTTTTATGAATATTTCAAAGTTGTGTAGCCCTTAACTACGTTCCCAAGTGAAAGTAGTATTCATTCCGAAGGTGCGTAGACGGAGCCATGGTGTTGCTAGGGACTTTCTACCGATCAGTCTGACGTCCTTTCTTCTCAAAACTCTTGAGAGGATTATATACGCACATCTCCGGCTGCTACTCTGGTGCGAACAGCTGTCTGAAGCGCAGCATGCGTACTTGAAGGGTAGATCCACGGATACGGCTCTTAACGAGGTTGAAAGAACGATTAAAAGATCTCTGGAATTCGGAAAATACACATTGGCATCTTTCCTCGACATAGAAGACACCTTCCACAATGTTCTTACAGAAGCTACTCTTGTACCATTGGCCAGCTACGAGCTACAGTGCACTGTTACAAGGAACTGCGCTGTTCAAGATGGAGAAGGGGTTTTTTCTAACTTCTTGGGCGAGGGTAAGTCTTACCACCTGCTTCAATATGCTAGTGTCTTTCTGGCTGACATTTTTCCTATTGGCGAAACCTGTCGCGCCCTAGAGCGTAACTGCCTAGTTGAGATAGTTGAACACCTTATGTACAGATGTTCGGCTCTAAGGAGGAAACGTAAGGTCAGTCTGAGGACGTTTGAGTACAATTCTCTGCAATATTTTGGCATGCAGAGCGTCAACAATATTCTAAATTTCATCAACTGCTCTAGTTGGTTTCAACGCAATAGTTCGATGTTCTTTGGTATCAAAACGGCACTCAGCTGCTAATTGGGCGTTGAGCTCCTTCGCCGCCATTCTAACCTAATGTACCTACCAATGTTTCATGCCGACTCTGACTCCGGTATATGTAATTCATGGTAGCAATATAATCCCTGCCGATGGTCGACTGCTTTCAGATAAAACTTTTTTTCAATTAACGGCCATCAACTAAAATGGAACTTTTTTTTTCTTCTTGCAGTTTTCATATACATATAAATGAAAAAATTAAAATAATTTTTCTTCTTTTAAATTGATTTCGTTAAACTGACGTTAGACTTTACTTACCCTGTCTGCCGTATTAAAAATTGTATTGTTTATTAAAATTTTTGGAAAAGTATTCCTTTCAGGAAAACTATTAATGCCCTAAATGGCAAATGACACTTCTTTCGGTAAGCAATTTTTGTATTTCAAATATTGCTACGAATTTTAACCTGCCGCAGCGCTACGTACGAAAAAAATGTGACGGGTGATTTGTATCTGTTTAAAGCTTTAGTTATAAAAAATGGAAGTTTTGTTAAAAATACCATCGCCATATTTGTATTGGAACATTTTATTTATACAGTACAATTATTTCACATTATACAGTACAATGTAATTGTACAGGTAATTGTTAATGCTTTATTCTAATTAAATTTAAATTATTGCTTACTCAGTTTTGAAAGCTTTAAAATAATTTGTCGATTTAGATCAACTTTTCTCAGTACTAATAAATTTTATTTGTATATCTATTTATTTCAAGGTAAGACATATTTGCATATTTATATATATTATGTATATTATTCGCTGCCGAGCTCTTCAATATTTGTGTATGTAACTATTTACATCATTCTTTCTACACATTTTATGTATTGGTTCAACATGTCGTATGAGCAACTGCAGAGATTCACTATTGAATCCAACTTGCACACTTGCACTCACGTTACTCTTCAGTATTTCTACCTTTTCACATTTAAATTATTTTTAGCACCGTAAAATATTGTTCAAGTTCGTTATGTACAACATCCTACTTATACTCGTAAGTTTGCAGTAATGTTGAAGTTTAAGCGTGCATGTATGTATGCCTCGCCCGCCACTCGCTGTGTGAGCTGTCAATTGCTTGAGTGGTTTATACTCGTATGTTTATACCTTATAAACATATGCTAATATATGCTTCAGTTATGCACATTATCCTTTATAAAAGTAGATATAAGTCAACTAAATAATAAACTTAAACTTCTTCGAGAGTTGCACTTACTTAAATGGATGTACCCTAGAAACATATTCCTGGAAATAAAGTGTCAAATATTATTTACCAGCTGGCATAAGAACTTACTTAGGTAGTTTTAAGCTGCAAGGAAAGTGGGAGTTGTAAGTATATTGCAATTCATTTAGCGTACTCCTTAAATTGATAATTACTTAGAAGCCTTATATCATTCAAACGTTAGTTACTTAATAACATATCTGAGCTGCATGGTAGTATTTGAAGCATTTGACGCTATTTCAAATAAAATGGTTTTTTTTTCCTTGGTTTTCATATAAATTGAGTATGTTAGGACAACGAAAATGAAAAACATTTTTTTTTTTAAAGTTATGCAACTCTAAAAATGTTAGATGTCTCGGCGTAACCAATTTTTTATCACTTCATACCTCACAAAAAATTTGTTTTATCGATGGAACTATCAATAACTTTTTTATAGACAAAGAGCCAAAGATTTATAAAAAAAAATGTTTTTAAGTAAAATTTTGCACATTAAATTATTATTTTAGATTATTTAATGGTAATTGTACCACATCTTGTTCTTCATATTTTTATTATTAAATATGGACTTTAATTGATATTTTTTATTCCTTGTTTAGTTGAAAAAGTTTTGACTAAGTAAGAAATCAGTGAGTATTGAGTTGAATTTTATTACAGGTTTGTATAAATTAAGCAGGACTCCTCTGAGCTAATTCAGCTTTAAATTATTTTCTTAGATTAATTATTTATTTTTTATTTTGATTTTGTTAATGACAGTTTGAGAATAATAAATATCTTTCTTTTATATTTAGTTACCATGCAAGGCAATTTTCTTTCGCCTTTTGCTTAATTTTGTATATAAAAGTCGAGAGTATTTATTATTATATATATGTACATATATATGTTGAAAGCTTGCATTTTAGCTTCTTGTAAGATGTATATTATTATTAAGGGGTAGTGAAGTGCAACATGACGGCTGATCTTCGGATATGACTCCTTTACACCTCTCACTATCAATCTCCTTAAGTTTCCTTTACGCTGGTAGCACTGTTAACCTAAGCCTCGGGTAGTAAACAGATAAAGAAAGGTGAGAACACCCCCACCTCTTTAGCCTGACCTTGGACTTCTCTACGCATCATTTAAATATTTGTTGTTACCGAGCTGGTGGTTGCGGTATTCTGTTACCTGAGTATGTAGAAGTGAAACCCTGCAAAAATGACTTTCAGGCTAACGCCTGACTGCCTCCGTCCCGATAAAACCCTGGCAGGCCTCAAAGTACGTTCCGATCTCGTCGCCATTTAGTTGGTGGTTGTACGCAACGGTTGAGGCGACCCTCCCGTTTTTGCGCTGGATCAGGCTCTGAGCACCCATCTCATAAGGGTGCGTGCCAACCCTTGCATGGCCTCCCTGATCCCCTTTTTCATTGATAACCATGGGATCCTAGAGCGAATACAACATCTGAGTGAGGATAGCGGCTTCGAGTGGGGACCCAATAATTAATGAAAATGCCAATTTTAAAAAACAAAACTGCGTCTTCACCTTCATGGGGTAATACAGTGCCGGCACATGCGCCAAAGGCACAATTTCGCCGCTTAGCGGCCATTTCCGGGTCGGCTTCCGGTAAGGCTGCAGGGATCGTGCTGAAAATGGTAGGTTGTCCAGCAGCTCCTGGCGCGGTGCACCCATCAAATGCCGGCATGAGTGCAAAAGCGTAGGGCCGCTAGAACGCTCAAGAAATATGAGGGCGCGTTACTGGAAACGCTGCCTAAGAGTGCAAGGGATGCGGTAAAGAGAGCGAAAGCTCTACTGCCAAATTACCAACCCAATTACCCAAACTTGGCATCTGCGATGCAGAGGATGTATGCTGAGGAGGAGCTGCTTTACAGCGAGGGAGAAGTCAGCGCTGACGTCACTGTCGTTGCGGTGGAGGATATAGCAGGGGTCTCAAATGAGGGGTCTGAAGATAAACCTCCGTCACCCTATTATAGTGATGGAAACATGACGACCACTCTGCTGGAGATCGGAGAAAAATCTCTGCTGTTAGCCTCCACGTATATGGCGTACAATGCGGAGGATCCCCCTCAAAGTCGACTCCGGGAATTGGTGAACGACCACAGAGCGAGGTTAGTTCTGATCGGTTGCGATGCCAACGCAAACCACGTTCAGTGGGGTAGCACCGACATCAACGGTCGAGGTGAGTCTCTTTTTAACTACCTTTTAACAACTAACTTAGTTATACGCAATAGGGGCACCGAGCCCAATTTTATTGTCAAAACCCAACAGGAGGCCATAGACCTTTCTTTATGTAGTAAAAAACTGTATGATATGTTAACGAACTGGAGGGTTCTGGATAAACACTCTTTTTCTGACCCTAGATATATTGAAACGATTTTAAATCTGTCCCCGGGTGCTCCTAAGGTTCGGAAGAACCTGAGGAATACTGACTGAATTCTCTGCAGAGAAATTCTTGATAATAACCTACCGCATCTAGTACCGGGTGAGCCATATACTGCTGAGTCAGGAGTCTGAGTGGCAGACTTATAAGCAGCTCTTGCGTGTGTACAAGAGAAGCTTACGTGAAGCAAAAAGGTTTTCATGGAGAGAATTTTGTACCGGCATTGAGAGCGTTACCGAAACTGCCAGACTAAGAAACATTTTATCGGGCGCAGCAAACCCGAAAGACAGGATTTCTCCGGGAAACCGGGAGGGAAAAGGAACGGTCGAATTACTTCTAGACACGCACTTTCCTGGAAGCTCACAAAAAAGGGAAGCGGACTGCCCGTCGCCTAGTGGATTCGTTCATTTCCCCCTCTCAAGAGACAATATTATATTGGCTATTAAAAGTTTGAAACGATATAAGGCAGCAGGACCAAACGGTATTATACCGGCGCAGTTGGCTGCCCCTATTGATACTTCTGCAAATTGGCTACTAAGCATGTTTAGAGCCTGCTGCTAGCTAAATTACGTAAACCAAGCATGAAGATCTGTTCCCGTGGTCCTCATACCCGAAGCAGGTACAGCTTCACACATAAATCCGAAGGATCTCAGACCCATAAGTCTGTCATCCTTTTTCTTAAAACCCTTGAAAAGCTAATAAGTAATTATCTCTCTCTACCCATCGACAAAAGCCTATTGTCTAACAACCAACATGCGTATCTTAAGGGAAGGTCCACAGACACTGCACTGCAATCCTTGGTGAGCTATATAGAAAAATATTTCAGCTACAAAGAATTCTGTCTTGTGGCCTTTCTCGACATTGAGGGAGCTTTTAACAATATAGTTCCGCAAGCCATAACGCAAGCTTTGAGAGAACTAGAAGTGGAAAACTCTTAGGTAGATTTAATAGAGCAAATGCTCTTGAGAAGGAAGATAACAGCAGAAATCGGTAAAAACCGTGTTTCAAGGCATGTATCTAGGGGGACCCCGAAAGGTGGAGTGCTTTCACCCCTCCTCTGGAATCTGACTGTGAACTCTCTCTTGCGTGAGACAGGAGGGGGCGTCGCCAGAGTTGTCGCATATGTGGATGATATCGCCGTAGCGTACGTGGGCAAGTTCCCGCAAACCCTGTGCGATTTAATGCAAACAACACTCCTCGACGTCGATATGTGGTCCTCGCGATGTGGGCTCAGTAGAAATTGTATTCTTTACAAGGATATATAAGTTGCCGGAATACACGGATCGCTGTGTTGATACTGTGGTCCCGGGCAGAAAATTCGCGATAAGGATCCCAATCAGAGAGGAGTGGTTCAGAAACTTCCACACTCCGCCTGGAAGTCTCAAGGTATTTACGGATGTTCGAAGCTGAATGGCAGAGTAGGAGGAGGAGTCTTCTCGTAAGACCTATCTCTCAGCTGCTCTTTTCGGTTACCGGACCACTGAGGTCCCAGCTATAAGAGAAGGACAAGGACATTTTCATTTTTAGTGAAAGTCAAGCGGCAAATAAAGCTGTGAGCTCGTCTGCGATTAAATCAAAGATTGTACTGGATTGCCGCCGATCTCTGCAGGAGATGGCTAAGCAGAACAGGCTAAACCTCATTTGGGAACAACGAGGGTAACTGTATGACGGACGAACTTGCGAGGGAAGGAACAACCAAGAAGATCCTTCCCGGTAAAGAACGCGTTGGTATGCCCTTTGGTACTTGCAAGCTGCTTTTAAAAGAATTCGTTTATGCTCGTGCAAATGAAAGCTGGGCACAAATTACGATCTGTAGGATCTCTAGGCAGACATGGCCCAGATGGGATTGTAAACGGTCGCGTTGCCTATATTCCTTAAGACGGGATGAAATATCCCAAGTAATTGGAGTCCTAACAGGGCACTGCCTCATAGGTAACCATGCGGCGCGTCTCGGAGTACCTTTCCGCAGATGCTGTAGAAGCTTTTATGCATTTGTCCAGCGCTAGCGAGAAGCAGGCTTCGTTTTTTAGGGGCTCCCTATTTTGGGGACCTCGGCGAATTAAGTGAAAAAGACCCAAGACGCTTGACAAGATTCGTCAAGAACTCAGGATGGTTCAGCAAAGGGGAGCGAGCGTTTAGACAGTGGTATCACAATGGGCCTCTATATAATGGATTAAATGTGTCGCTGGTTATCAGTGGCAGCTACACCTACCTACCTATCAACTTTAACTTTAAGCAATAACTATCTTCCGCTCCTCACTTTTGCATCGACTAGTCGGAGTATGGAAACTTTCCATCAACACATTGACATCACTGACAAAGTGTGATGACAGATATTCAAGAGGATGTACCAGTCGGCATTTCGCATAGTATAAGTCAGTATGTAACTATAGGAGAATAAGCCATTTTTGGTTTGGCACATTGTAATCCCACGTTTTTAGATTAATTTTGCCTTTATGCTTTTCATCACTATTCATTTTGCTGGCCTTTTTTGCTACATTCAACAAGTAACTAGATCGCGTTGCTCTAACTTCGTTTGTTATCTAGTATAATTTGTCTCCCTCTTTCGCTATTTTGTTTTTAATTTTAATGTTCGTTTTAGTATAAAATGTAACAAAATGAGTTGGAAGAACACGATTGAAGAAGAGTTACGGACGCTTTAGCTTAATATGCAAACTTATGCTGTTAAAAACACAAACAGGTTGCAGCTTCTTGTCATTTATCTCCTTCTTTTTCTGTCTTTTACTTCATCACTTAAATTTTACATATTATTTAAGCGCAATTCTTCTTATTCATCTGTATTTTATTTCTTACCTAGCTTACAATTTATCAGTTTTATGCGGTCGTTCTTGTCGTAGGTGTTTACAAAACTTGAGTTTTAATCTTAGCCTTAGAATGTCTGCGTTTTTTATTTTCTTTTTGCTACTCATACATGTTTTAAATAATGCACATTTGCAAAGATTTTTTATATGATTATAAGTTCGTTTAAGTTTTAAGGTCGGATGAAAGGATATTTGTCAGGAAGTAGAAACGTTGTCTGGTCGGAACTCCGTGATATAAATGTAAAAAATTTTGTTTAACATTTATCGTTTCTCCTCTTTAACGAATGGGTCTTTTTTTCTGTTACGCACCACAAATCTTAAAACTATGACGATAACTAATTATTCATTTAATTGAAATATATTGGTCTGCTTCCGCATTGAATAGTCATCAGGTAGAAGAAAAAATTTGCTCGTACGACCTAATGTAACTACATAACACATGTATCCTGAGAGTGTTATGCTCTCGCGCTCTTGACTACCATTTGATCAGCTCGATAAGGTTTAAACTAATGAAAAACCTAATATAGAAATTGCACCTACTATTTAATGATTGCCCTTCTTTATGTGCAAACGTTTTCAAGTTTGTTAGAAAAGAGACTTAAATATATTCCCAAAAAAGTAAGCCCGTAAAATTTTTGCAGAACTTTGAAATGTATACTATGTACAAAAAAAATTGCATGGTTGCGGGTTTGAAGAAGAGGAGTCCTGTACAATCTTAAGCAATGAGGAGCAAATCCCTCTACAGTCGAAGGCGAAGAGAGAACTGGTATGGATTATGATGCTCTGGCGAAAAATCTTTCGACGTGGCTCGCGTTGGTTGAAAATGAAGGAAAGAAAGCCCATGATCACACTGAATGGGCCAAGTGCAGAAAGACCTGTTGTAAGTAATTGGGGCATGTTAGTGAAGAAGAGGGGGAACTGGCGAGGACCGTACAAGCAGAAGATAATATTTAATTAATATTTTGACAAAAATCGCATACATCTAATGTTCAAACTAGAGGAAGAATGCACAAACATTTTCAAAGTGATTTGTACCGCGTTCAATTCTATAATATGATAAAGTGCAAATTTTTAGTGGCTTAAAATTACCGAGGGCGCTTAGCTTTTTCTCCCAAAAAGTGCATGAATGAATCTTATTTTTCCATGAAAGAAAATGGGCAAGACCTTCGGAGAAACAAATTTTAGAAAATCAACCATAACTTCAGTGACTTGAATTTGCAATTTATTAAACTTAAAACCGATTTTGCAATGATTATTTAATATTTGAAGGTTCAACTTTTTTAGATCAAAATTTGAACAAAATTTCACAAAGTTATTTAAAAAATACTTAATAAAGTTTGAAACTTGGATTTAAGAATTTTTCTATTCAATGAACTTTATGTTGTTCACAAAATAATAAGAACTAAAACAAAAATATAATGTTCAAATATATAAATACATATGTAAAAAGCTTTATTTATTTCGCTACTTAATCGCCCTGATCGTGAGTTTCGTTTTGGCCCTAAAAAGTTCACTTTTCACTGTTCGCTTATCATAAATTTCTTGCGCTTTCGAACATTGTTTCCCTTATCGGCAACACTTATATCGGGCGGAAATATGTAGTCGGCGGTTTCACTGAATTTGTTCACTATTTTTCGAGAGGCGAAAAGTATATGTGGGTTCAAAATGAAAGTAATAAAATTAAAATTTTTGCCCATTCCAGGAATAACACAATTAACAAAGTTCAAAGAGATATACCTTTACGATTTGTTCTAAGAAACGATTTGTCGTCGAAAAAAGGAAAATGTAGCTGAGTTATGAAAAAAGCTAAGGATACAGCTGAATAGTTTGGGTAATGAAAAAAGAAACCAAATAGATAGGAAATAATGTATACGATATATATTGGAACGATTTTCCGTCATCCCTTGTCAAATTTGGTTTTGTGACATACCCATACCGGTTTCGGCGATGGGCCATCGTCAATGTCATTTTAGTTCAAATACAAACAATTTATATCTTAAATGTGCGCAGAAATACTAAATTTTTATCAAAAATATACCGCGAGAAATCGCAGGCACGCACTAAGCTTTCCAACTGGCGGAATATGAAATTGTAGTTATGCTGATGGAATTAAAGAGGGAAACAGATCTAATAAATACTTCCTATTGACTGTAATATTGTATAGATCTGGAAATTTGATACATTTTGTCAAATTACTATTAAATTTAAATTATTTGATAATTTTACACTTCAAGTATACACATTTCAGAGTTGTAATATCCATGTTCGAATTTTTGAAGCGAAATTTATTTCCGGGGAAACTCGCAATAGACGTTTTCAATCCGGGCGAATGAAAAAAAATATTGGGGTGAATTTTTTTCGGGCGAAACTTACGATAAGGGTGAATATGCTTGCACTGGCTGATTTGTTTTAAATGAAAATACGCCATTTGAACCATATCAATACGCTTAAAAGGAATTTTTATGGGCTAATGTTTTATAGATTTCAAAGCTTGTTTGAGAGGTTTGTACATGCATATGTATACATACTCGTATACATTTATGTATGTTAAAACCAAAATAGAGCATATTGTATATTGATATTTGTTCGATTACAACAGAAAAAATAAATACACGGCAGTTTCAATCGGAGTGTAGCAATGGCAAACAGCGAAAGTGCCAGCAACAAGATAAGTTAATCCAGTATTTATAATCGCTTATATGCCGTCTGACAAGTCACTAAGTATATAAATTATCTTGCACACAAACGCGTGAATTTGTCAATAAATGATATTATCAGCATGTACTCTTGTATGCATTTGTTTCGCATCAATTTACTTCCAGTGTAAACACGTACCCACTTCTTATGTAAACATACATTTCGAATTACAAATTAACTTTGCACGATTCAACGGTTGTCAACGCGATGCCGCAGCAATAACAACAATAATCAGAATACCATGAAATGTAAACTTGACATGGTTGCTTAGCAGCTTACTTGTATGTTGCAATTTTCCTGTTGACGATGACAACAGCAACAAAAAAAATAATACTCTGTAGTATCTGCAGAGCTTCCAGCGTTGCAAATCTATCTTCTGGAAAAATTTAATGCCATGTTAGATAAAACAAACATACATCCGCAAATATATGTATATACGCACACATACACATTTCCGTGTAAGGAAGTTTCGTATACGTACCTATTTTATTAAAGTTTCAGGAGAAAGTTTCTTTTATCACAAGAAGGAAAATCAAAAAAGAGAAAAACTGAACAACAATGCGAATGCAAATTAATGTGAAAATTAATATTTCGGCACAACAAAATTTAAGTGGCTGCTAATATAATGACAGTAGTAATACTCGTAAAATTAATAAAAACAAGTAAGAAAACCTAAATTCGGGCGAAACCGATTTTTATGTACCCTCGCGATCCCCATAATTTTGTTTCACATCGCAGCTAGTATTAAACTTAACTCAATTTCTTCAAATAAATACTCCAAAACGAAGTTTTTCGCTTTTTTCAAAATTTCCGGTATATGGAAGTTGGGCGTGGTTATAGTCCGATTTCAAAAATTATTGACGGTGATGCTAGTTATAACTAATACCGTTATTGAGATACAGAAAATTTTTCATAAGTGGGCGTGGCAACGCCCATTTTTCAATATTTCATAGATACCTAATTTCTTAGTTCAAAATCGCTCCAAAATCCAAAATTCACTCAATTTGCTTTAATGGATACCGGTAAAACGGAGTTTATGCATTTTTCAAAAACTTCCGTTATATTGACGGTGGACGTGGTTATTGACCGATCTGGGCCATTTTCAATACCAACCTACCCTGTCCCAAGAGCAATCTATGTACTAAATTTCATTGAGATATCTCAATTTTTACTCAAGTTATCGTCTGCACGGATAGACGGACGGACGGACGGACAGACAGACATCGCTAAATCGACTTCTCTTTTCATTCTGAGCATTTTGGTATATACATGGTATATGTCTATCTCTATCTTGATTCCATTATGCTGTCACAAGCAACCGATATGCTATAATAACTTTGTTCGCATAACGGTTGCTTGTGTACAAGTACGCTCGGGTATAAAAATTTAAAGGAACTTAAGTTTAATACTCTCTCTCTTTGATTTTCCGAGATACATTATAAGCTTAAGTGTATAAGCTTAAGTTTAGGGAGCTTATAATGTATCTCGAAAAATCAAAAAGAGCAATGAGATATATTTTATTGTATTAAACTTAAGTTCCTTTAAATTTTTATACCCGAGCGTACTTGTACACAAGGGTATTATAACTTAGTTATAATAATTAGATTAGTTATAATTAGTAGCATCTACCTACTGGATACAAAAAAGAAATGTAACTTGGTAAAATACTCGGTAGTAAGATAAAATGTTCTCGTCAAATGTTTTTTATGGATTTAGTAAAGCAATTATTCAAATAATAACACATTTTTACTAGAATGCCGTAAAAAATACTTTCAACAGACAACTGGAGGTTTAGCTTAAGTTTATTATGAAAGTTTAAGAGGTTTTACAGTGCTAGAAAAATTTCAGCCCAAACTGTTGATTTTGCACCAATTTTGTATCTCCATTTTCGCATTCAAAATATGCCGCAATTTTATTGAAATTTTAACTATTGATAACACTGCGTTACAAAAACGAGCTTTAGTTCTGTCCTATGAACCAAATATACTTTTTCGGAAAGCGGAGAAAAAATAAAAATACACGTGTATCGTCGATTTTCATGTACACGTCAGAATTTTTTTTTATGTATAAAAGTATATAAAGAATATATAGAAAAAATACTTTATACATAAAAAAAAAATTTGAAAAAGTATATTTGGTTCATAGGACAGAATGTGTCTAACGCGGTGTTTGTAAAGCAGTGTTATTTTTATTTTATTTTCTTAGATAATTTTGATTCGTTTTTTTGGATTATCATAAAAATATTTTACACGATATATTATTGTTTGTATCACTTATGTTAACTAATTAATTTTTTAGAAGTTTAGATTAAATAAGTTTATTCCCTTACATAGGTCATACAAACCCCAATTGTTAAACTTTTCAATTAACTAAAGAAAATTAAACAAGTTTGTATCCAAATTTATAAAATTTTTCTCATAGTTGTTCGAATATTTTATGTATGTATAAGGATTTATAAGCTGTAACTCCCAGAAATTAACATTAATTTGCTTTATATACAAAACGTACAGACAATATGTTTCAATATAGCCGAAAACCGCAACACACGCAAATTAAAAAAGATTGAGATCTGTGTATTTAAGAGACGATTTTGAAGACATTAAACTTTCTCATCTTAAATATTTGTAATTCAAAATCAGAAACATAGAGTTTCAATAGCAACGAAAGTCTTCTCTTCCTATTTCCGACAGGCTCTATATGTGAATTTGACAGGCTCTAGGTGCGAGCTTTGTTAGTGAATTGGTGTTTTTCTTTCCTTGTTTAATGAAATGTCTGACTTAAAATTTAAATTTGAAATCAGGTTGCCGCAGATTTTTGAAAAATATATTAAAACGATTTTGTAAATGTCAAACGAATATGCTATCTCATTTTTAAAAATTACTTCCTTGAATTTATTTTCTGCTTTGCAATTAGAAAAATTTGGAATTATTATGTAAGAGTTATATATAAAACTTTCACATCGGCTATTAAAATTTTCTTTCTGACTTATAGATTTTCTAGTAAAGATTTGTTAGGGCCTTAGCGGCAGACATATGAGAAGAATGAGTAAATTATTTTATAATTTTTTTCAATATTACTTTCAACGTCAAATATGCATATATTTAAGTTCTTTACAAATGTGGTCAGTAAAGCAATATCATGGTTTTCTTGTCAAAATGGTTATCTTTATTTAAAAGAGAAAATTTAAAATTCACCATTTTTAGCAAATAGAAAAAGGCGATAATGGCTTTTATTTTATTTTATTTATCAGTTACGGACTCTAATTTTAATTAAATACAAAGAAACTAAATGGAATATATTTTTGTAAAACACACAACTGATGCATTCCCGATTCAACCGACTCTTCCGGGACAGGATTTTATTTTTCAATGAAACTCATATATGTTGATCCTTGGTCAAAATGATGAGACAAGTGTATTTTTGTTTGCCCCAAAAAAATATTTTCTGGCATCTATGACCAATTTTGTTATCCAGGTAAAAATCGATATTTTGAGATATTCGCGCGAACCTTTTTTTCAATTATCCATAACTTTTTCAAATCATGACCGATTTAAATAATTTTTACGCTCAAATGTTTGTAATTTTTTGCACTATTTACTAATGTTATAAACAATTTAATTGTCAATTAGCAATACGAATTTAGTCTTCATGCTTTTGTAAATCGCTTTTCGCTCTTATCACCAACTGTTCTACTTCTACCACGACCAATACATGATTTTTGTTTTTGGTTTGTGTATCACGCTACTTTAACTTTAACTTTCCTTTTCTATTCGCTTTAATTTTAAAGACACATATGCGCGTGTTTGCTTGTGTGCGGGTGTGTGTATTTGGGCTTGTAAGCAGTTTATCATTTATTTTGCATTGAAAAATGTGTACACATGTTTTTGCAGCACTCATACCCACACGTAACCCCACGTGATTTGGTTGTGATACGCAAATAATTCAGCTACAACTGAACACTTTTCATTTTGAACTTTCGTTCTACTCTACCCTTACTTGAACCATCGTGAATATTCTGCATATTTTATAATCCTGCGAGCGTCTACCCTTGCCAAGTCGCTTAGGTCGTTTAATTATGCAGATACTAGAAATTTCATTCTTATCCTTCAAAGTGCGGGACTTTCGCAAAGAAAGTGCCTTATGGTCTCGGGCTCTTCCTCATTTCTGCAGCTTCTGCAGAAGTCATCATAGGGGACACGCAGTCTCTCCGCATGCCTTCCGATTAGGACGTTATAACTCCTAAAACGAAGGACGGGCTTACTCTGCTCAGCAAGAGCAGACCCAGTGACCTTTTTACCTTCCACTCTGGCCACATTTGTTTAGACCTAATCCAGGTGTTATCATTGTCCCACCAGACCACTGCTTCTTTAAGAAATGAGTCCTTTAGAAGGAGCTTGCAGGTAGCGAGCGGCATATCTAAACCATTCCAACGTGACGAAAGCGGAATGGATGTTCCCTCTCTTGCAAGCTTGTCCGCCGTTTCATTTCCTGGTATGTTGCTGTGCCTTGGCACCCATACGAGGTGCTCAGCCATCTTGTTAAGAGATTTGCGGCAGGATGCCACTGTTTTGGAGTTGCAGTTGAACGAATCTAGTGATTTAAGTGCAGTTTGAAATATGAAGATTTCTTCTCTTCTAAACTCTCTGGTTCTTAAATACTTTATCGCAGCGACCTCAGCCTGAAAAACGCTGCAGTGACCAGGGAGACGAAACGATTTTTCCAATCCTAATTGGGCTGAGAATATTCCTCTTCCCACTCTGTTCTCGAGTTTTGAGCCATCAGAGTAGAAGTGGAAAGACCCTTCCGCCATAGTGATTCCATCGGAGTACCAATCTCTGTCGGAGAGCAAGATATTAAACTTCTTTTTGAATATTGTTTTCTTCTTTTTCTTGTTAGACAGGGTGGAATGTTCATATTTGTTGGAACGATTTTCAGTCATCCCTTGTCAAGTTTAGTTTGGAGACAAACCGGTTTCGGCGTAATCTTTAGTGTCAATTTTCCTTCTCTTCAGCCAAGGTCTGTTGTTCCGTATTTATTTCGTTTTTGGCCAAACAGGTATTGATGCATAGTCGTCAATGTAAACAATAGTAAATGTGTCAGGCGGATAGGATCCAAAAGGGTATATTTTATCTCACGACTGTCTTCGCGGTAAGATAATTCGTAATTTTAGTCCGTTTGGGTGTTGAATGTCTGTTTTATATGTAGGCATCTGTCATTTTACCTACGTCTTTGCTTTGTTTTTTTGTAAACAAGCCTTGATGGTGCAAATATCGCATCAAAAGTGTTTAGTTTAAATACTTCCATGTTCAAGAGCATATAGGCGCCGTCCTGTTTTTTTTGTGCATGCAGTACCTTAACGGTTTTCTTTATGTTTGCGGGTGAACTTTTTCGTTAACCAAGTGGTTTGCAAAATTAGATTCAGGTATAGCCGTGGGTTTTCGTATAATTTTTTTGTAGTCCCTTATGTTTTCAGGAAACCTTGTTCTTATTTTACCTCCTATTTGTCCTATATAGCTACGTTGGCACTCACAAGTCGGCTTATGCACGTCTCGTTTGTTCAGCGGGTCTTCTTCATTCGTGTTGCTTTTAAATATCTTTCCTAGGTTGTTACTTGTCTTGAACGCCGTGTGGATATTGTATTTTTTGAAAATTATTTTCTCAAAAGTCTTTCTGACAAAATTTAAGTAAGAAACATATTTTAATTAAGTCTGAAAATACTAAATTTTTTTAAACCAAAAGTAAATTTTTCACAAGTTAAACATTTTTTTAGTTACTATAAAATTTTGAGTCACATCAAAAAGCTTGATATTTAATTTCTTAAAAATTAAGATATTTTATTTTAAAGCACAAACAACTCATTCCAATACATTTTATTTAAATCATTTGCTTCCATATAAATATAAAATTTCTGGTTTATTTCTTCCAGATTTACCAAATTTTTGCTAGGCATTACAAAATGTCACTATACCAGTGGGATGAGAGCCGATATTGCAATGTATTGTCGAAAATCTACAAATATGCAAGGTAACGCGTAAGCGCCATCAAAGAAACGCAACATTCAATCAAACAGTCGCTAAAGTGTATGCAACGGGCATACTTTTTTACTGCAATTTTTACATATGAACGTACATAACATATGTACATACTCGCAAACCATACTTACAAGTACGAGGCTTAAAAAACAAAGTGACCACCAATCACGAAAAACCGTACACACCATAAACTGACGCCGAAATTATTACTAAAAACAGATTACACTGAAAAATGTACAGGCATATCGGCACGCCAGAATCTATGCCACAAACGTTATTACCTCAAACGCGTGTCAGTACGTAAGATAATACTTTTCACATAAAAAACTGTTTGGTAAGAGCGCTTAACCTTTTCGTTTTTTACGATGCTACAATTTATATGCTTTCGGTGTGTGTTTAAATGCGCACAATTCTCCCACTGGCCACACCAACACTTTTGTCACATTCTACCAAACGGAAATCACCTTTCAGCAGAGCAATTTTCACTCAATCAACGCAAAAATTAGCAAACAGAGTTGAGGGTGTGAAATCATATGTATGTGGGTATAGTTTTTTGTTGCCTGATTTTAGTCGAATTGTCAGAATGTTTGCTTTTCCGAAATGATTTTTGTTTTCATTTTAGAACTGTTTTTTTTTCTCATCGCAGCTCCATGCAACAGCTTACGCGCTTGACTGACCGAGCGTTTTAGTGAACGGTGATTGAGTTGTTGATGTGTATACGTATATGTGTTAAGATTTGACCCTAGAAATTTCTAGAAATCCACTGACGACTTTTCACATAAACAGCCAATTAAATGTTTTTAGATTAGCCATAATCCAAGTAATTGATAATCATGCGCTTGTGATGGCTCTTTAATTGGAAGCTCATTTTAGTAATTTGCATACATACTAGTTGTATCATTCTTGTGAACTTCTTAATTCATTTTGACACTATTATCATATATTTTTCGCTTTTATTTTTATTTCACTTTTCGATATATCTCGCCCTACTAACTGCCCAATTAGTATAAATTTGAGAAATTTTTTTTTTATTACTATTGTTAGAGATTAAGCTCATGGATTATCGCCCACTAATCTGGCATCACCATTGTTTAGTGACTCTCTGTATTCAGCAAATATCACGCCACTGTGCCGTTGACTGGCTCATGCCATTACACCGTTTACAGGAACAACAATGCTTTCTATATTTTGCCTTTATACGTTTTTCTTATTTAAGCGGGTCGGAAGTTGTAGAATGAATTAATCAACTTTCGATCGAGAACAGATTGGATTTATTTGTTGAGTGTTTAGTATATTCCTAAACATTTTTTGGTGCCTCCTGTGAGGATTGAATTTGTTTGTATTTTTTTAACTTTCGCGACTGCGTTAAATCTGCGCACATCAGCGAGCACTTCTATTTTTCGCGTTTGGTCCCAAATTCAAGCAGACCACTACGAGCCTGATGGCGTTGAAGGTGAGCAGCTCTTGTCCAATGCCCGCCAACACTTCGCTCGGTTCATGGACAACCACCTTGCCTTGGTTTCTGCCGCACAAGATGACGAAATTGTAAATCACGACTGAGGAGGTGTTTAACAAAATCTGCATCAAATTGAAGCGCAAGATGTTACCGCTGGCCAGCAGCTCAACCCATTCGTATAGTCATGCACCAGATATGCGGTTGGATCCAGTTTCAATCCCTAGTTTTGACGGTCAACACGAAAATTGGTTAATGTTTAAGGACATGTTTGAGACGTTAGTTCACAATAGGCGTGACTTGGATCCAACCTATAAACTGGGAAAATTGCGGCAGTATGTGAAAGCGGAAAATGTTCCTCTGATTGGCGGCCTATATACTGGGGGTTATAAGGAACTCATAATGTTCGCCATTTACTGGAATTGCCAAATCAGCCGCTGAAGTCGGGTGCCGAGTTAACTAACATTGTAGACTGTGTTCGTAATTATTTTCAAGCACTTGAAGTGATGAATGTGCCCGTTAAACATTGGGATGCCATAGCAGTGCCGTTACTTTTACCCAAGCTACCAGTTGTAACCCGTACGGAGTGGGGCATGAGCTTGAAATCTAACGATATTCCAAAGATAGACGATCTAATGGCTTTTGTCGAACGCCGAGCATGGAACTTGCCGCAATCTGTGTCTGTGAATACATCATCGGCGGCCACTGGAAGTATACCACGTACCGCAAGGGCGCATCTTTCCACAGCCTCTGCACGGACTTCTAATTTGCCGGCGGGGCAAGGTAAATTCATAAAGTGTCCATCTTGTTCAGATGTTCATCGCATTACAAAGTGCCACATGTTCCGAAATCTGTCGGTCGATAGACGATGGGAGTTGGTAAAACAAGCTTCCCTGTGTTTCAATTGCCTCAAGTCTGGTCACAGCAGCCGAGATTGCCCATCGGGCGTTTGTATGACCTGTCAGCAGAAGCATAACATACTCTTATGCAGAAGTTCGCAGCAAGCAGCTTATTCAAATACTTCCCCGACGAATACCACGCTTTGATCAAACACAATGGAACCCGGGGTGCTTCCACAACACCAATGACGTAACAGAACAGTCCAGTCATTCCTCCCGCAGAATGACCGGACCATTCTCTTAGCAACGGCAAGGGTGCTTCTTGCCGACGGTAATGGCACCTCTGCCATATCTGTGTTAAATCTCCCCAGGAGCTGTCAAATCTACTGCAGTCAGTCTAGAGCAATGTTACTACCTACCTCATCACGCAGTGATGACTAAATTCCGCGTGGTGTTACGCATCATCAAAAACAACAAACGGTGTGTCACTTAACGATACCCAACTTGTAGGGCCACCACTTCAAGATAGCTTGGTTGACATCCTGCATCGCTTCCGCCGGTTTCCAGTCGCACTCACAATTACTCCGATTCAATCAACTTAGCACTCTTCTTGTTAGAATTGAAGCATGCTTGAATTCCAGGCCACTAGTTCCTCTGCATGATGACCCCGATGGCAGTATTGCTCTTACACCCGGTGAATTCCTCATTGGACGACCTCTGAGCGCTCGACCAGAGGGACCTATTGCCGACATTCCAGAAAGCCAGCTTTTGTATTCACAACAACTGCAGAAAATGTTTGAGCACTTTTGGAACCGTTGGCAGCGTGAATATTTATCCACGTTGCAAGCGCGGCACAAATGGCAGCGACGCGGCCAGAATCTTCAGGTGGGCGATGTAGTGGTAATTGGCGTAAAGACCGCATCATAGAGACTCATCCAGGGAGTGATGGTTTAGTTCGGGTTCTTACTATTGAGTATAACACCCAGAAAAAAACTGCGGAAGGCCTTTTCGTAAAGCATAGATGTCAACGCCCAGTACAGAAGGTCTGTCGCCTCATTGAACCACCAGCAGAATCCCTGAACCGAGGAGGTTCAGCCGGGGAGGAATGTTAGAGATTAAGCTCGTGGATTATCGCCCACTAATCTGGCATCACCATTGTTCAGTGACTCTCTGTATTCAGCAAATATCACGCCACTGTGCCGTTGACTGGCTCATGCCATTACACCGTTTACAGGAACAACAATGCTTTCTATATTTTGCCTTTATACGTGTTTCTTATTTAAGCGGGTCGGAAGTTGTAGAATGAATTAATAAACTTTTGATCGAGAACAGATTGGGTTTATTTGTTGAGTGTTTAGTATATTCCTAAACAACTATTATTATTACCTTTTTAACGCCAGCTTTATGCTACACAGCAATTTTGTTCGAGTAATGACATCGGCAAATCATATGCAATTCAAACGCAGGCAAGATATTTCGAGCTTTGATTATTGCTTTTATTAAAATTATTGTGACGCATGAGGAATAGGTGAAATATTTTTACTAACTAAGTAGTAAGCTAACCTGTGGAGAAAATCGCGAGTATTGCGCAGGCTTGCTGTTGTTAGTATAATAACTATGAATGTTTGATGCTAATTAAATTTTTTCACAAGGAAGTTTCAGACTGTATGGCCTTGCTTATAATTATGCGATGAGTTTAATCAAAAGTGCGGCATATCGCAACTTTCAAAATTTATAAAAGAAATTAAAGTGACCAGGAAAAGCAAAAGGCTTTGTAGGCCTTAGGACCAGTTTATCAGTGCAAGTTTAACTATCTTTGTCGTTTAAACTAAGTTTAAACTCAGTATGCAGTTTTTCGGTCAACTTTAAATGGAGTTTAAACTATGTTTAAACGGCCGATCGCGCACGGTTAAACTTAGTTTCACTTATCAGCTGTTTGCTGACTACTTCGTTTTGGTTGCAACAATTTTAGTTGAGCGCAAGAAAACTTACTTCAAGTTTACACTTAATTTAACTAAACTTAGTTTAAACTGAGTTTTAACCATCACTGAAAAACTGGGCTTTCCGATAAAGGCATATGTATATGCTTTTCTTAGCAAGCTTTTTCCCTTTTACATTAACTTAGTTACAATTTCACGACTTTTTACTTAATTTAATGGAGTATATGAAGATTTGTTCAGTGACACATCTACTCATGAATTAATAAACTTGCGTGCGTGTGTGGCCCATTGAAGTTGGTAAATTCGCGTTTTGGTTAGATTCGTGCATTGTGTCAGTCAAAAAGTTTTTCGCCATATGAATTTAATTTATTGTAATAACCTAGAAAGTAGCTTTACTAATAACGGTTATAAGTTATAAACAGTTGTGATTTTCAAGCCAAAGCGTATTTATTGGACAAGTATTAAAAGGTCAATCATTTTCAAGGTCTTTTTGTTGATAAACAACTTTGTAATATTAAGTAATATATTAAAGTAGGAGAAGCGCAGTCTTTACAGTTCCTAGTTATCTTGGTCAGCCCCTATAAATATGACACCGTTATAACTCACCACCAATAAGTTATATAAAATCCGGAAAAATTGTCCCAATTTTGTGAGTACATTATGACTCTCAAAATTACTGTTTTCTAAGCATTATTTATTTTAAAAATTTTAAATATTATAAGAAATTATATCAAAAATGTTATAATCTGTAAAATTTTTATAATATTCGATTTTTATTCAAACTCATTTTTATATATTCTTTTATAAAATAAAACAAAAAAATCCGAATGACAATACCGGCAGAAGAGAGTTATGAATAATGATAAACGTTAAAAAATATTATTATTCTTTTTAATTTTTAATGCATTACTGCGGAATTCTTGGAGATACCTTTTGCCACTTGAATAGGAGATTATTTAAAATTTATGTAAATAAAGGAAGAAAATAAGTAATAAAACTCCAGTGGTAAGTTTTAAAAAATTTTAAGATTTTTGGAAATGGCAGCCAGTTTTCGTAAACAAAAAGTTTTGTGAACAATGACGGGAAATTATTGCAAAATTCAATAGCATATTGATTATTAATATCATATATAAGCTCTTCAGCAAGTAAAATTTTTCGTACTTTAAAGTCTACATAGTTTAATCATTTACTCTTATCATAAATATCGCTTCTTTCAGTTTAAACACATCATTGTTTTCACTCCATATCACCAATTCAATATGCTATAAACTTCCTTCTATTCAATCTGTATTTATTTATTTATATACATAGTTCTTAAAATCTACAATGTATAGCCTAAACTAAAAAATAAAGTTAAAACTACTTGGACCGCCAAGTATTAGTGAAAAATAACGAATCCGACTTCTAAAGCATATTAACACAATGATTGTTGGTATAACTCAGTTGCAGTATATTGGCCATACATATATGTAAGCATATAAAGTGCGAAGCAAGCATCCATACGGCGATGCACTGATTTGATCTAGTGATGCTTTTTGAGATGAGATTAGCTTCAGCAACTTAAAGACTGCCCGACTCACACCAAATTGGAAGGGTCCTACAATAATTATACAACATCCTTTGAAACTCATTCGTATTGTTACACTTTATATCATTTAACAACTCTTTAAAACATTTTAATCCTTGGTAATACAAGTTACACTTCACTGCTTCTGTTTTATAACCCGGAATACTTAAATAATTTCTGTTACGATTATTTTTGGAATGTACATTATTGACATATTTTATAGTACTCTTTAAATAATCACTTCCCTCTATAATATTCTTAATAAACTTCATTGCATAGTAAAAAAAGGTCCTGCTTAACGCTCAGCCAACTTAGTGTGTATTTACAATGAAATTAATTTCAGAGTGCAACGACTTCGGCATGCTTATACAAAAATTAACCCGTTCATCGTAATAAACTTGTAGAAACTCATTATTATCGTTTACCATCTACCAACACTTCACTACTAAGCGCCAACGTTACTTATTCAAACGCCAAGGAAATAGGTAAAAGCAATCAGGTACTTACACTTCTACACATATGTATTAAGATTACTTAAGATAAGCGCATACATACATATGCGGATACTATTAACACGAAAAGTAACACAAACACATATTTAAAAGACGGGCTTAACTGAAAACAGCTACGTTTATACATATATAGGAAATCAACAGCTACGAATGATATCATTCGCAGAACCTCAAACCATCATGAACATATAAATCAAGATGATTTTTTATCTTTTTCCCCCACACTATTTCTCTCTCTCTTTTACTTTGTTTTTCATTTCATTCGGAAGCGCCGATATATTTCTGCAATCCGACATGTGTGGATATTCCGCTGTATATGTGTACAACTGTGGTAAATTTAACATATGCAATATGGAAATACACAAACCACCAAACACACACGCACCCACACAAATACTTACATGCGTGATGCGGCCGGCTAAATATATGTACATATATTTATATACGTACACCTCTGTATCTGTGTGTGTATGCGGTAATATGAAAATGGATGGGTTGTGGCCAACGGGTTGACACGTCTCACAACCACACCTGTATCCGCACTCGAACGTATTCGTGAATATATATTTGTTTGGTATTTTGTCTATACGTGTCTCTTTATTTTGACCAAGGAACAACATATTCGAGTTTCATGGAAAAAGAAAACATGACCCGAATGTGTTCAGCTAGTGTAATTGAATTGCACTTTAATGCTAAACAACTTAAAATGTTATTCCCACTTTTTTTTAATAATTTCCTATAAACCCCGTTTCTTTATTTCAAATCGCTGGTAGTATTAAACTTTCCTCAATTTTTTCTAATAAATACTGAAAAACGGGTTATGCTTCGATTTAAAAAATTATTGACGGTGATGCTAGTGATATCAAGGACAATATGTTCACCAAATTTTGTGACGATACCTTACATCGTTATTAATATACCTACAGACTTTTTTATAAGTGAGCGTGGTAACGACAACTTTTCAAAATGTCATAAAAATCAAGTTTCATAATTAACTATCTCTCAGAATATCAAATTTTAATTAATATGTTCCAATAGATAAAGAAAAAACGAAATTTTAGCATATTTATAATTTCCTTTATATGGGAGGTGGGCGAGATAATTTTTAACGATGATAACAGCGATATTGAGGAAAATTTGTTCACCAAATTTTGTGACGATACCTAACACCGTTATTGAGATACAGATATTGTTTCCTAAGTGGGCGTGGCAACGCGCATTTTTCAAAATTTCATAAATACCTAATTTCTTAGTTCAAAATAGCTTCAAATACCGAATTTCACTCAATTTGTTTTAATAGATACCGAAAAATTAAGTTTTTGCATTTGCTAAAAGTTCCGTTATATGGCAGGTGGGCGTGGTTATTGACGGATCTTGACCATTTTCAAAACCATCCTACCCTGGCCAAAGAGCAATCTATATATGTACCAAATTGCATTGAGATATCTCAATTTATACTCAAGTTATTGTAACCACGGACAGACGACGGACGGACAGACAGTCAGGGCTAAACCGATTTCTCTTTTCATTCTGATAATTTTAGTATATGTATATATGTCTATATCTATCTCGATTACTTTTTGCTATAACAAACAACCTTTATGCCAACAAAGTTACAAGGACGTTCGGGTATAAAAATATAGCGAAACCGATAATAATATCGAAATTGTTTGTACCGCCAAATAACGAAAATGTTAATATTTATTAATAGAATAATTTACATATATCGGGTAATAATTTTTTATTGGTTTTTGAATCGAAAAAATACCAATTAGCGAAAGGAAGATTTTATCATCGACAACAAGAATCAAAACTTATAAAATAGCGATGTCAATAATGACAATATTAACATTGGAAATAACTATTAAAAAGAAGGAAGAAACCTTAATAATTGAATGATAAAATAAAAATCAAAAGAAAAATTTATTTATGATTTTTAAATTAAAAGTTTTTTAAAAATATATGCAATTTTACGGAATAATTGTTTACATTTTTTTTTATCAGATTTAATTTTTTTGGGAATATAAATTGATTTGTTATTTAAACATACAAATTCTTCATTAGGAATATAAGCGTCTAGGAAGCGATGTTAAAAGAAGAAAGAAATAAAAAAGCGATCTTCGGCTATGCCTAAGGCTTCATGTCTTTCATGAATGGAGAATTGTGTGCGAGTTTTATATAATATTAATTCAATATTAATGATTTGACTGCTAAAAATGTCCCATTAGTAATAATATTTGTGGAAAATTTCAAGTTGTTAGCTGATTTAATGAAGGAGTTTTGGGGCAAAATGCAATATCTGAAGTATCGGTTGTATGGCAGCTATGTATATGTCGTACTTATCCTATTATCATAATTTTCACTGCTAAAAGAGTTCTAATAATAGCTTTTATTTGTGCAAATTTTCAAGACTTTAGTGGCTTATGTGGAAGGGTGTTCGTGATAATTTCAATAATTTAACAATCGGTTGTATCGGAGCTATATGTTAGCTATACATTAGCGTAATAATGATTGATATTTGTGCAAGCTCATTCAATGCAGGATTAATGGCCAAAAATTCAATATCTCAACTATCGGTTGTATGGCAGCTATATGTTATATTTATCCGATCTTAATGATTTTCACTGCTAACATAGTTCTCATAATAGCTATTCATTGTCGAAATTTTTAAGACTTTAGCTGCTTAAATGGAGGTGTTTTAGTGGTAAATGAAATATCTCAACAATCAGTTGTATGGGAGCTATATGTTATATATCTTTGATTTACATGATTTTCATATTTTCTATAGAGCCTTAAATAGCGACCCTTCTTGCAAACCTTTGGCTGCTTAATTGAAGGATTTTCGAAGCAAAATATAATATCTGAACAATCGGCTCCTATGTACGTTATAGTCGCCCGATCTCGCCGGTTCCGACAAATGTCTAATATATTATAAAAAGGCTACTGACTGCCAAGGTTTGTTCACATAGCTCAAAAACTGAGGGACTAGTTTGCGTTCAAACAGACGGACAGACGGACATTGCTAAATCGACTCAGCTCCGCACCCTGATCATATCGGTATGCTTTTGGAGGGTTCAAACTCTTATCGTTCTGGTACTTACAAACATCGTACCAATGTTAATATACCATTTCCATTAAAGTTATAAAAAGGGTGATTTGGAACAAAATGTGGTTGACCAAATTCTAACTGAGTGAAGTTACTTAAACCTACAAAAGCCAATAGTTTGTAGTTTGTGTACATCAAAGTAATTAAAGCAGCGCAAACTCGTGGTATATATAAAAAATTGTAGACATGTTCTTACATCTACATTCATATACATGTATTTATGTAGGAACAGACTAAGCGCATTACTGGCATCAAGCGGCCAGTATCCAAAGGAATTTGCTGATCAGCAACCCTGACTGGACGAAACTGTTTTTTATAGAACCCAGACTGAACGAAATGTCGCGAACAGCTTTGAAGACAGAAGAAACGGACATTAAGTTTTTAAAATACAATCAAGCGACTCGGTTGTTAAATCGTGAACTCGTATAAAACACTTATATATAATTTTTTTTTATCTAAAAATTGACTAAACACCTTTCATGTAAATTAATAAACTAAAAAAATAAGCAACGGTCGTTTTTAATTACCACATTTATGTATGTACATACATAATTCTCATTCATTGGTACTCGTATATACCAAAAAAAATTTAAACGCAAATTACAAACCAACAGCAATTAACACAAATTACAATTAATTTTACTCTGTATGAGTTGAATGCCGCGAGTCATGCAGTAAAACCTCGCATTCCCACGAAAAGTTTTCTAGATTGACATAGCAACGTTTTGCAAAATACTTTCAAACTAAAATAACAGCTCATTCCACTGAAAATTAGTGCAGATTTATAGAGGATATAATAGAATATATAAGTGAATGATTGCAATATGTGCGTGTGTACATTAGGGTTTCCTAATTAAAAGAAAAGTATGGAAAGTGTGACTGGGCCGTGTTTTGAAAATGCAGTTTCTATTGATTCATTTCTTTAACCTTTCACAATTTATAGTTAAATGTTACTAAACTTAACTTAACTTAGCAAAATATATAGATATAGTCAGTTTGGTGAGTTTCGTTGTAGGGAGTTCTGATATGGCGGTCTTAGTTGCTGTTAATTTAGGTATCGTCTGTTTAGGACATTCAAGTATGGGTGTGGTGAGTTTGGGAGTGTTGAATTTAGGTGTGGTGAATTTTGTGCTGAAAGACAATATATGGTCAATCAAGAAGTTGGGGTGAATTAAGGTGTGGTGAATATATGAATGCTGAAAAGAAGCAGTTTACGTAACATAAAATAACAAAACTCATCGCCACGCAATACAACGTGCAGGGTAACGTAACAATATATAGCAAACAAATCTTGACTCAAAAGTAGGGGTGGTTCATTTATATTAATTTAAGGTTTGGTGAACTTTTCTGTGGTGAATTCACATATAGTGAGCATGAGAATTGTTTATATTTATGTATGTAGATATAAGATAATATGTCAACTGGATTGAGTTACAACCAATTTTCTATACAAGGACGTTCGGGTATAAAAATATAGCGAAACCGATAATAATATCGAAATTGTTTGTACCGCCAAATAACGAAAATGTTAATATTTATTAATAGAATAATTTACATATATCGGGTAATAATTTTTTATTGGTTTTTGAATCGAAAAAATACCAATTAGCGAAAGGAAGAGTTTATCATCGACAACAAGAATCAAAACTTATAAAATAGCGATGTCAATGATTATGTAATTTTCTTTTTGAAAAAGTTTCACTATGGCTAGCGTCATGAATAACGCAATGTTTAGTTGAAATATTTGATTTAGCTTTTTGATTTTTGTTTTAAGATTGAACTACCTTAATATGCAACTATGTATTACGAAAGCGGAGACATACAAATTTTGTGCGCTGCCAGCAAAACAAATAAATTAATATTAGTCGTACGACGTGCGTGTAGTTGGCATGCAAATGGACTGCATGCTGTGAGCGCCACCATAACAGCAACTACAAGCAACAACAACCTCATTAATCACTAAAGATAAATAAAAACTAATTGGCAACAAATGTTGTCAAAAACTGTTGTCTATCACAGCCACGTAACTGATTCGCTATTATTTTTGTAGGAAGTATTTGTTATTTTCATTTTCGAAATAATCAGTAGAGAATCGCTCTTAGTTCGTACTCATTTTGAACAATTTGTTTTACGTTTCTTTGCTTTAACACCTTTTAAACTAAAAGAGTGAGGAAAAAATATTCTGGGAAATTTAGCCTACACAAAAATCTACTCTCCCCACCAAAAGAAACAACAACACCAATGACAATACTCGCATTGTACTAAGTGCGAACCGACGCCAAAATCACGCCATTTGCGAGCAACGGTAGAATCATACCACTCACAGCTTAACAGCAGAGTGACGCTCCTCTGCTGATCGAAAGTTCTTACAACAAGTCCAGCAATATCTTATCGTTGTCAACATATTGCTAGGATATAAGCCTCGGTTCCTATAAAAGTAGCAACACAGCAGGACACGAGTCAATCGGCACGGAGCTACGCGTGTGGATAACAAGTTGCATCCGAAGTGTTTGTCTCGTTCAGGGTCGTCTTTTCAAGTGAGAAAGCACTTTCGGAAGCAACAGCCACGCGCTAGGCGAGAGTCTACGTGCGGGTAGTTCGCAGCCGTGGCCTACATCCAGAGTAACAGCATCCAGTAGCGCCAGTAGTACACTGGCACAATTTCCTGCTAAGGGCAGCGACTTCAGCACACCAGATTGATTTCCAGCGAGACACCAGTACCGACGCAACGAAGTAGCGTTGGCGGCACCAGAGGACACCGTTATATCGTCCGCAGTAATATATCGGACACTACCGCTATCCACGCTTACCATTAAGTAGTCAGATTGAAGTTATGAACCGATATTTTAATAATAAAGATTTTAATAGTCCCACAAAAATAAATTTATTGTTAACGAACCCTGGCTTAGACGGGTATACCCCTGCATATATAGCAAGAAGCACAGGGCCAAGAAAAGCTTCGTTACAAGAGTTAATTTTCTATCAAACGCGAAATAAATCCTATTAAGGAACTTTTTACATAAAATGCAGTTTTATTGCTCGGTCGATTTCAATGCTATAATATGTAAGCTTTATTTCCTTTTATTTTTTACTTCTTATTTTTTTTATGGCATACATTCCTTACATCGTTTAAATCAAATTTTTTTTTGTATTCCTAAAATTTAATGAGTTGGGATTAAAAAAAAAAAAAAAATGTAAACAAAGCAAAGTAAAAAATTTAAATATTTGACAATCTGCGAATAAATTTTTAAACATTTTATATATGTATAAAAAAACTCTCATATATAAAATTTGAAACAAAAGAGATCGTCGTAAAGAAACATTTAATTCAAAAGAGCCCCAACAGACCCTTTTTTTTAACAGCGTTTATCTAAAGATTTCTGAATAATATTTATTTTACATCCCGTAATAATATGGAAATTATATGTAAAAGCTTTTCTGAAATTAATTGACAATACGCATATATTTGTGTATACTATAAATACCGTGTTTTATTGGGTCAAAAATACTGAAAAACGTAAAATGTGTGTTTACATCTTTAAAAATTCGGCTAATACACTTTCTAGAGTTTTAAATATAATAGCTCAATAATACTCAAATTGGTAGAAGTTATAAAACTTTTGTTGCGAGTTTTGTTTGAGCTCAAGGCAAGTGATCCCATAATTTAATAAAGCAATATTTAGTTTATTTATTGGTATTTATTGTTGTCGATATTTCGATCTCAGTTTGAGATCTTCTTCAGGAGTCTTTGAGTATGCCTGGTCGACTCGATACTCAAAGACTCCTGAAGATAATCTCAAACTTAGATCGAAATATCGACAACAATAAATACCAATTAATAACATAAATATTGTTTTATTAAATTATTGGATCACTGGCCTTGAGCTCAAACAAAATTCGCAACAAAAATTACATTTTTTAGGCCAAGAATAGAATTAACGAAGTTATAAAACTATTTCCGAGATGACCACATTTCCACCGATGTAACACCTAAGCCGCCAACTAAACGCGCTACGCTTAACTGACGCTGTGTGAGCTGTTGTTATTTTTCTTTCTTTTTCCCTTCACAACTTACTTCAACTGCGGCTGTTCTGCTTTACGCTAATATATTTGAAATGATGTTTCGCGCTCAAGTAGACTTAAAGCTCAGTGTTAATATATATTTTAAATCAATAGTCTTATATTTAACTACTTAATTTATAATTTTTTCTTCTATTCTAAGCATTTTTAAAACTAATTTTTTTACCTATAAATTGTACAGCAGTAATTTTTAAGAAACGAAATCACATAAAAAGTTGAATGTTAAAAAATTACAAATACCGTTATTTATTATCAGTTTGGAACTTTTTGATATAATATTAAAGCGTTCATAACTGAGTGTATGTTTGTCTCACATTAATAGCAAAGAAAACTACGAAAAAGCAATGAAACAAGGCAACACTATTTTTCTTGTACCAGCTTCTGTATTTAGCAAGAAAAAAAATAATGTGTCAAAGCAATCACAAAGAGTTAAAATGATCTCTTAATCGAATAAAAGTTGTTTATGTACCAACGGAATGCGCAAGTGATTACTTTGAACAAATAAATATTAGAAGACGAAGTTGAAAATTAAATGAGAAACTGATGACCAACTTGATCGACTTTCTGAAATAGTGCAGAATGAACGTTTAAAAAAACCATGACTCACACATAACATTTTTAAGTTGTTTCCTTTTTTCCAATTTCAATAAATAAAAATTTATTTATTATATTAAAAGAAACATGCATCTAAGTTTAATACCATTATTAAAACCATGGATTAAAAAATTATTTAAGATTTCAATGAAATTAAATGTCGTTGATTACAAACCTACAATCAATTTAAAATTTTCAATATGGCAAATCCAATGTGACAATTTTTAAAGATATTAATATTAATATTACAATTAGTATTCAGCTCAAAGAATCGTTTGATCTAAAAATTCGAAGAAATTCAACAATTTTATAAATTTCATCCGCCATATTTGATACAGTCTTTTGAGTTGTTGGCATCCACATAATTCTTTGATCAGCAAAGTGGATGCTAAAGTTTGTATACGCATAGGCACGGTTAACGACTTGAATTGGAATAGCTTTCTATTTTTAAATGCTCTATTTCTTTTTTATTGCAAAAAAGGAATTATTCGGTTTTTCGTTTTTGGGGGAAAATATTTAAAATTAAAAAATATTATAAATATAAATTTATGACGAAATATAATGTTTTACTAAGCTTTAAGCAACATAAAATTTGAATTGACCAACGTTTTAATTTAATTTGAAACATTATATTATCTTTAACTGAAAACTTTAATTTTTAAATTAACTTTTTTTCATTTTTGTTATTTTTTTACTAAGAAGTGAGTTATTGTGTGCAATGGGGTACAGTGGTGCTTCTGGGTATGCAGTTACAGTTGCGCGGCTGTACTCAATCCCTACTCTTACGTCCACGCTCGTGCACCCTGGGCAACGTGAGCAACCCATGTGCGAGATACGGTAACCAACCCGTGTGGAGCCATGGGTCACGGCTAATAGATAGGGAGCTTTAGTGGAGCCACTCCGACATATTCGGCTTAAGGGTCCACTAAAGTCCGCAACGTCTGTTCACCAGGTGGTGCGGCTGCAAGCGGGCGTCTGTCTTGGAGCAAGCGGCTCGCTATATAAACGAATTTAAAATTTCATCCCCCAGCAATGGGTTGTGCGCAGGGCTTGGAAACCGCCACGTAAAAAACCACTTTCAATGAAAAGCAAAGCAAAGCTTCGGACAGGACCCCCCTCTTTAGATGACGACCACGGCAAACGTTTTAAGGACCATGATTTGAGGGCATGCACCTGGAATGTCCGAACCCTTAATTGGGAAGGTGCCTCTGCCCGGCTGGTTGATGTCCTCGGCAGAGCGAAGGCTGACATCACCGCCATCCAAGAAATGCGATGGACGGGGCAGGGGAGGAAAACGGTAGGCCCTTGCGACGTATACTACAGCTGCCATGTAAAGGAGCGCAAATTTGGTGTCGGATTTGTGGTGGGAGAGAGACTTCGCCGTAAAGTACTGTCGTTCACTCCGGTGGACGAACGTCTCGCCACAATCCGCATAAAGGCGAGATTCTTCAACATCTCCCTGATTTGCGCCCATGCCCCGACGGAAGAGAAGGACGATGGGACCAAAGACTGCTTCTACGAACTCCTGGAGCGCACGTTCGAACGCTGCCCCCAACACGATATAAAAATCGTGCCAGGCGATTTTAATGCCAAGGTGGGCAAGGAGGGCATCTTTGGTTCCACAGTCGGAAAATTCAGTCTCCACGAGGAAACGTCCGATAACGGATTGAGACTGATCGACTTCGCCGGGGCCCGAAACACGGTAGTCTGTAGTACCAGGTTCCAGCATAGGAGGATACATCAGGCTACGTGGCTGTCTCCAGATGGTAAGACACGAAACCAAATCGACCATGTTGTGATAGACGCAAGGCACGCTTCCAGCGTCATAGATGTGCGCACGATCCGAGGAGCCAACATCGACTCGGACCATTATCTTGTCGCAGCCAAGATTCGCACGCGGCTCTGTGCGTCAAAAAGCGTGCGGAAAGGCACACAAGGAAAGCTCGACGTCGGAAAGTTGCAATCACAACAGACAGCCACGCACTTCGCTACTCGACTCGCACTCCTGCTCTCTGAGAGCTCTAATCAACACAGCGATATTTCAGAGCAATGGAACCACATCTCTTGCTCTTTACGTACCGCCGCTGAACAATCAATTACTTTTCAGCGAGCCCGGAAAAATGACTGGTACGATGAGGAATGTCGCGTCGCCACGGAACGGAAAGATGCTGCCTACAGGGCCACGTTGCGATCGAGCGCAACGCGAGCCTTGCGGGAGAGATATCGTGAGTTGAAGAAGGAAGCGAGACGCATTTCTCGAGAGAAGAAGAGTAAGGCCGAAATGCGTGAGTGCGAAGAGCTTGAAATGCTGGCCGACAGGAAAAGCGCCCGAAAATTCTTTCAGAAAGTACGACGGCTAACAGAAGGTTTTAAGACCGGGGCGAATTCCTGTAAGAACGACAACGGCGACCTGGTAACTGACGGTCAGAATATACTTGGTTTATGGAGGGAGCACTTCTCCACACTACTTAGTGGTAGTGACAGAGACCACCTTGGAGAAGATGATGATAACGAAACCCCAATAAATGACGACGGAATTCATGTTCCGTTACCCGACTGCGATGAAATCCGTATAGCAATAGCACGGCTAAAAAACAACAAAGCGCCCGGAGTTGAGTGGAGAAGAGTTGGTAAAGCGCATGCACCAGCTTATCTGTAGAGTATGGTCGGACGAATGCATGCCTACTGATTGGAATCTAAGTGTACTTTGCCCAATCCATAAGAAGGGTGATACTGCAATTCGCGCCAACTATCGTGGTATAAGCCTTCTTAACATTGCATATAAGGTTCTGTCGAGCGTATTGTGTGAGAGGCTAAAGCCCACCGTCAATGAATTGATTGGACCTTATCAGTGTGGCTTTAGACCTGGTAAATCTACTATCGACCAGATATTCACAGTGCGACAGATCTTGGAAAAGACCGAAGAAAGAAGAATCGACACGCACCACCTTTTTGTCGACTTCAAAGCTGCTTTCGACAGCACAAAAAGAAGTTGCCTTTATGCCGGTTTGTCTGAATTGGGTATCCCGGCAAAACTTATACGGCTATGTAAAATGACGTTGAGCAACACCACCAGCTCCGTCAGGATTGGGAAGGACCTCTCCGAGCCGTTTGATACCAAACGAGGTTTCAGACAGGGTGACTCTTTGTCGTGTGACTTTTTTAACCTTATGCTGGAGAAGATAATTCGAGCCGCAGAACTAAATCGGTTAGGCACTATCTTTTATAAGAGTGTGCAGCTGCTGGCGTACGCCGATGACATTGACATCATCGGCCTTAACAACCGCGTAGTTAGTTCTGCATTCTCCAAACTGGATAGAGAAGCAAAGCGAATGGGTATGGAGGTGAACGAGGGCAAGACGAAGTATCTCCTGTCATCAAATAAACAGTCGGCACATTCACGACTGGGATCAAACATCACCGTTGACAGTTATAACTTTGAAAAAGTAGAAGATTTCGTTTACTTAGGAACCAGCATTAACATCAATAATAATGTCAGCCTCGAAATCCAAAGGAGGATCACTCTTGCCAACAAGTGCTACTTTGGACTGAGTAGGCAACTGAGCAGTAAAGTCCTCTCTCGACGGACAAAAATCACGCTCTATAAGTCTCTCATTATGCCCGTCCTAATGTATGGCGCAGAAGCATGGACGATGAAGATGTCTGATGAGAAGGCTCTGGGAGTGTTCGAGAGAAAGATTCTCCGAAAGATGTATGGGCCTTTACGCCTTTGCGATGGTGAATACCGTAGAAGATGGAACGATGAGCTGTACGAGCTTTATAACGACATAGATATAGTGCAGCGAATTAAGATCCAGCGGCTTCGCTGGCGTGGTCATGTCGTTCGCATGGATGAAAGTGCCCCAGCTCTGAAAGTATTCGACGCGGTACCCGAAGAAGAGTTATTGTCTGCGTCACCGCCGACACCCTCAGAAAATTGCACAATTTATGAAAAATACAGTTGTGCTACTGCGTAAGTTTTCTGATTTTTCTACTGTGTTTCCCTTTTTATATACATGCTTACTAACCGCTGCCGTCATGCTGTGGTGCTCGCTGGGGAGACGCGGTTTCATGACCATGCCTTAAACAAATAATATATGCACATTTGCATGTTCTCGCATATTCACTGATGCACCATCATGGCACTGGTTGCATGTGGCCCTCATGGCTAACAGTTGACGGTCATATTGCAGATGTGTGAAAATTTAAAGTGTCATGATGGCACTTAAAGTTATCGTTGCTGTAATCTAAAACTTAAGACGAGTTGACTGTTCATTGAGACATTAACGCAATAAACATTTATAACGTAAACGTTATAAATTCTTACAAAAGTATAGTGCTTGCTGTTATATTGATATATTGATTGTGCGATCAAGCAGATACATATACAATAACCGTAAAACGAAAAAAGTGAAGCATTTTCCATAAGTGTGCCACAGCCAATAATTTTATAAATATAAAAACGCAAAATCTTTGATATCAAAAAAAGCAAATTTTCCCTGAATTGGACTGTTTAAAAGTGAATCCTTTTTGAAAATTTTTATTAAAATTTTATCTAAGAAATTTCAAAATTTTCGAGACGAGAAGGTTTTGTTCTTAAAATTAAATCTTTATTTTTCATCAGAATTTTCCGATCAAAAATTGACACATTGTTGCATTATAACATTCCGTCCTTGATGTTTTAATTTTTTTTCTTCTATTATATCTCATCGACTTGAGCCGAAAGAAAAGTATTAAAATTATGTTTGCAAATTTAATTATACACAATGAATTTCCGGCAATAATTGTTATATACTGACAAATGGCTGTGTTATACTTGTACCGCGGTTGTGCATGTATGTATATAATCATATTACAAAAAATGGTTAAAATTAAAAATTAACTAAATGTAATAACAAAACTTAAAAGACGGACAGGGGACATTTTATCTATTTAATTCGAAATATATTTGATCAACAGATAATTGAAGTTCTCTGAAATAGCTGCTTTAACTTCTCTCGCTTTGAGTATTGTTGTTTTGTTCTTATAATTTCTCGCAAATACCAATCGGCCTTAAAATTCATAAACAATTAAAATAAAATAGTAATATGGCAAAATAATAACAGAAACTTTACAGCTAGAATAGTTTACTGATATCAAACGATGATAATTAAGCAAAATAATATATTATTCTCCAAAGTCCAATCATTCGAATTCCAATTGATTTACATCGAGCGTAGAAAGAAGTGAAAGTAATTTATAACTTCTTTTAAATGCAACTTGTCTCTGGTATCGAAATTTTAATTGAATAAGCGGGCCTTGCCGGACTGTTTCGTATATTGTACATATATGGCGGAAGATTTTATTGGAGGAGCCACAAAATTTAAATCTTTCAATTTATAACTGCTTCAAATCTTCTCATCACATTTCTTTCATTTTTTCTTCAACAACTTTTCTAAGGATAAATTCTGAAATAGTCATATTTAGTTTAAAGTGATCAGTTAGTTACGTAATTCAAACATTACTTTTATTTTTAAAGAACCCCAGACGGTGCAGAAAAGACTAAAATCGAAGGCTTATAAATAAAACATTTTCAATTTATGTTCATTGTGCTGTAACCTAATGAAAACGAGACTTCATTAATAAGAAATGGGGACAGGGAAAATATTCATAAAGTAGGGATACAAGTATGTTGTGTATTAAAATTTAATTAATTAACAGCACAGAGTACAAACAGATAGCCCTGCGCGCATTTCTTCACGCTATGCTGACGACCGTGTAATCTACGTTGTAGACTGGGATGAAGGGACATTAAGCTCCAGGCTTCAATCAGCCCTAAATCTAACGCTCAAATGGTGCAATGAGAAAGGGTTGTTAATCAAAGAAGAAAGGTGAAACTGACCAAACCAATGGTGGGAGGTACGGAGATCGAGTTTTAAAAAGAGTGAATATACCTTGGAGTCACACTAGAAAATAAACTCAACTGGAACTCTCATCTAACAAAAATTACCAACAAAGCCAGAAGGTCATTCAACACAGTGATAAAGCCAATTATTACCTACTCAGCACTAGTACGTATATGGTGGTCTAAAGCCAAAATGGCGAGCTCGGGCGCTACTCTCTATCAGATATGCTTGGTATTATCATAAGCATTCCACCATTGGCCATACTCATTGATACGGAGACTTGCGCTCTAAGTGGAGACTTTAAGGGGCATTTGGGTGTCTTACAACCACTCAGTGCTGATCATATTGTCAAAATTACAGACTCCATGCCGCCAAAGCTGTACTTTACCAACACCTACAAAGTCATAATATTGAAAGGGACACATGTAAATAGACGGTAAAACTAATAAACAAAGGATCACAAGTATGGTACACTGACGGATCCAAACTTATCACTGGGAGCACTGGGGCCGGAGTGTTCGGACCTAGATTTAAAAAAAAGTGTACGATGGAGTTATACCCAACCATCTTCCAGGCGGAAATCCATGCAATAGAGTTGTGCGCTCACGAGTGTCTTCGCAGAAGGACCAATGGAGCCACAGTCAACATTATGTCAGACAGCAATGCAGCCCTTAGGGCACTAGACTCCTTCAACACGGACTCAAAGCTGCAGAACGGCACTGTACTCTCTAGGAGCCGACAATAGAGTTACTCTGTTCCGGGTCATGAGGGCATAGATAGCAATGAAAGGGTGGAATATCTCGGAGAAAAAGGAGCCCAACAGAGCTTTTACGGCCCTCAACCGGTCGTCGGTCCCTCTTAGGGGTATACAGACATTCTAAGAGGTTCATACGTCCATCCCGTGAAGCCTCTGAAAAACTTCTCAGCATCAGCAGAGAGGATCTTAGAACTCTTACCGGGTAATTGACAGGTCACTGCAGGCTGAGATACCTTCACAAAGTGGGACTCTCTGAGGTTGCAGACTGTAGGGTTTTTGGCCTAGATGCGAAGACTTCTGAACATATATTTTGTGAATGCCCAAGTATAAGCGGACGCAGGCTTATACACCTTGGGGAGCGAGTATTACCTCCATCCAGAATATGGACAACCACAACCTCCAAAGTGCTTAATTTCTTAAGTAGCCTAATGGATGGAGTGACAAACTTAAACAGTTAGCATAATAGATATTGTAAGGTCGCAGCGCTACTATGACCTAATAACAATAATAATAATAATTAACAGCACTTATACTATACCTTCTTCCTCACTCTCGCACATAAGTATAAATTTATACATATATGTATATTTTTTTTTAATTTACCGAACCTTACCCCAACGACAGAATACAACGAGTCATTTTTAAAAACATTGCTTCGAGCATTATTAATGTATCTTAAGGGGTACCGCAAGAAAGTCACCTTAATCCGATTATGTTCTTAGTAAAATATTCTAAAACTTTATTGTGTGCGGATGAAGTATAACTAATTAGATCATTTAACACTATTGTTGAATGGTATTTACTACAAGCAGACTTAAATTAATACACAAAAATAAAGATATTTTAATGATATGCAACAAACCTTAAAACTTAAAAGTCGATGTGCTGTTCAATCGGCTTCTTATGATATATGTTACTATAGCCTGAAACAGGTGTTCAATTTTGTTGACCTAGGAATCACAATGGACCCAAGAGTTAACTTCAATATTTACATCGATCATACAGTCAACAAAGCTAAGGGTGTTTTTGCGTTTGTAAACCGATGGTAAAAAAAGAATTCAGCGACACCTACCTTACGAAGGCTTTTTCACAACATTGTTAAGGCCAATACTACAATATAGCTCCATCGTTTAGAACCCGCGCTATAAAGTTTACTCAAACAAGATAAGGGTATATTTTAAAACATTTCAGCACCTATTTTTGCTCTAAGGGAGTTTTGCTTGGATTCCCAGTATAACCTGCTACCCTACATTAATCGTTTAAAACTTATTAATTTCCCTACGCTTGCAAGTCGCAGAGATATGTTAGGCTTAATATTTTTGGTAAAGTTACTGAATAGCTTGACTTTTAGCCTTTGGTCGAAGCATATCCGACCTCTTTTTCTGAAGCATTGCAAAAATAATTGAATTAAACGAACCTCTCCGTAGTTTATGCCAGGATTTCAACTTTCATACCGGTTCTTTTGATTTTCAAAATCAAATTTTTACATAAAAAATGCTTTATTTTGTAATTCCAATAAATAATTAATATTATACACAATTACGCCTTAATACAACTTCGGATATCCAAAATAATATAAATTTAAAATCAGCTGATGGCCTTTTTTTTTCTGTACCTGAACAGTTTTAAATCTCGACATCTAACAAACTCCTGCCTTTTGTGCGTAAATATAAAATTTATTTAAGATATGCAAATATTTAAATGAGTATGCTCCTTGCCTAAATTGTTGTATTTATTAAAATGGGTGTTATGTACAAGTTATAACCTTGAATATATTCTTACACATATGATATACATATGTGTGAATATAACCGTTTCTTTTTGACGGTTAAAAATGATAAATTGAAAATGCCGTAAAAATACATAAAAATACTTACTCACTTTAGATTTTTAGTCACATCGTTTTATGTATTTGGATAATAAGTTTTTGCAAAATAATTTAATTATTAATTATTAAATTCAGTATACCGAAATGATCTAGATGATGATTTTAGTCGATTTAGCCATGTCGTCTGTCTGTCCGTCTGTTTGAATGAAAACAAGTCCCTCACTTTTTGAGCTATTTGAATGAAACTTGGCAATCAGTTGCCTTTTTATAATTTATTAGACATTTGTCGAAATCGGACGACCATAACATATGTGGAAGTCGAAGGAATAATAATTGATATTATATGTTAGCAGTGAAAATCATTAAGATCGGATAAATAAAACATATAGCTCCCATACAACGGATAGTTCAGATATTGCATTTTGGGCCAAAACTCCTTCATTTAATCAGCTAAAGACTTGAAATTAGTAATTATTATTGGGACTATTAGAGCAGTCAAAATCATCAATATCGAAAAAATATAACATATGGCTCTCGTACAATTCTTCCATTCATGAAAGGTATGAAGCCTACGAATAAAAGCGAAACGCGTGCATCGATTTTCATGATCTTTGCCTCATTTTGCTCATAGGTTATGTGACTTTGCGAAAAGTAACTAGACTTGAAACTTATTTCCGTTTTGTGTTTTTTATGAATTTAAAAAAACAAAGAAAAAAAAAATGTTTCTTCATGCGCTTATTTTTAACTTGGAAACTGTTGCTTGTATAGGAAAACAATATATGAACAGATTAAGGGAATTGTAATTCTAAATTTTTAAAATTTATTTCAACTAAATCGGGCTAGTGGCTGTCGAGCTATGTCAAACAACAGGGCCTAAAACGTGATAAATTCCCCTATACGATAGTACTAACTTCAAATCGATATTAAAAATATTTTGGCAGGTAAGAAGACAAAACGAATGATGCAGAAATTATTCTTTTTGGGTCTTATTTCACATACAGTTCTCAGAGTTGAGTTGGCAATCAATGAACTGAAAAATGTTGTACTGTGTTCGGCACAGCATTATTTTACTTGATTGTTTTTCTACTCTTGATATCAATTTTTTTATTGCATCAGCTTTTTTTGATAACTTTTGCATTTTACGATAATATGCTATGTTACTTTCTGATTAAAACTTGATAAAAAAAATTATAATTTGTGATTAACCAAGAGTTAACTTATTATAAACATTATTTTTTATACACGTTGAATAACTTAGATTATTCTTGTTTTTTTTGTTTTTGAATACATTACTTTTTTTGAATGTGTTTTTATCAGGGAACGGGACTTTTATGACTTTTAAAACGAAAGTCCTTAGTTAAAGTTATTCTTGGACTTTTGTTATGTTGAATCGTTAATATAATCGGGCAACCCGGACTTTATTATTTTTTCAGTCCGCTAATAATATTTAGTTAAACTTGGCCAGATATTTTTTAAGGCCGAAATAAGAGTCATTTTCTAAAAAGAAACGAACTGATTATCCAAATTAAACAAATTTGGTGTCAAATGAAAGAGGATTGAAAGGGCTTTTAAAGTAAAATATCTAAACAAGGGATGCCACATTTCTATATATTTTTTTTTATAATGTAAAAATATTTTGTATCCCCAAATAAAAGTGTTTTCCCTTTAATAAACAAATTTCAAATATACAACACTTAAGGCTTACGGATTTATTTTGTATAGTATAAAAATAGCTTTTATACGAGGATAATATTAATTATATCCTATAACGAAATTAAAACTTATGTTTTTTTTTTCAAAGACAAAGTTTATTTAAAATATTCATGTGTGAGAAATAATATTTCTATTAAGCTTTAATAGGCAAATAGTTTCCAAATTGTGTTCGGTTAGGTTATACCGCAAATCCGTTAGAACCACCTCCAAGGCAGAAAACTGTCGTCCAACGCTAACTTGCGTGAAAGGCACCGAATGAATAGCGAAAGCAAGTTTTCGAAGCAATGGAAAACAATATTTTATACCGTTCCAGTAATCAATAATATCCATGTCAACATCTACTCGCTTTTCTTTATAGGACTCAATTTCATAAAAGGCTTTTCTGACTTCTCTCTCGATCTCTGGAGAATCCTTTACGAAAGAAGAATTCGCTAACTCAAGCTCTCTTATACAGTTCCTTAAGAGTGATGACGAACTATGCATGGAAAATTCATCAACCAAGAATATCATATCTTCACTGTGTTGAAAATCTTGAGAGGATGAGCTGTGATTCTAAATTGAAAAGAATTTACAAATAATTACTCAAAAATCTGTGAGGTAATATAATTATTTAAAAGAGTAACGTCTTTTAAGTCGTTCATGCGACGAACAAGTCTTTTGAGGTTAATTTTAGCGGATTGCATTTTCTCTTTAGAAAGATAACGCCTCAACCTGGTTCAACTTTTAATCTTTTAACAGAAAGTTATAAATAAAGCTATTATTAAAAATTAGTTGCCTGGCGATTGTCATTTAAATGTGTATATACCGTAAAAGGGCAGTCCTTAAAACCATTATCGCTTGTTACAGCATAAATTTGATCCTTCTTAATTTTATAACAAGCATTACTTTTTGGATTATCAAATTCATGTTCGCTGCCGTATGGCTTCCTTGTATTTCTTCTATTGAAAGCGTTATTATTTAAATTTTTCCTTTCAAAAACACTTGGGCATTTATGCAAAAATCCCCGCTATCACTTCGAGTAGCAGTATCGATTTTGAGACAAAGAAGTTTACCCCTAATCGTATTTTTAAATGAGCATATATTTCGTTTTTCATTTGATTGTTCGTTTTTTCTTTCTTTGAAAACTTTAAATATATCGAATATTTGTAAATAAAAATTTATTTTGACTTAATTCTATTTCATAAAGGCTTAAGTACTATTTTCCTTACGAATTGTTCGGGTCACAAATGTATGACGATCGTACCTGTAAGATTGGCCACCAAAAAAGTACTTAAGCAAAATGCCGAGTGGTACAAAAACAATGTCGGATCTGTTATATATTTACTAACTTTACACGAACGGCGAGTTAAAGCTTGCATTAACCAAACAAGATCGAAGTATATTTTGTTATGCTTGTATAAGTCAAATGGACTAATTTATAAAAACGGGAAAATTTTTAGGTATTTGTTATGTTGTTTATGTTTTTCTTATAAAATGAAAACTAAAAAATAAAAATAGAATCCTTAATAAGTGAAGACTCTGATTGTACTGCTTTAATATTATTTTAGGATTGTCGACTTAAAATTTGTATAATAAAGCGAAAAAACTTTTATTTGGGCATACAAAATATTTTTACATTATAAAAAAAATTATAAAAAGGTGGCATCCATTGTTAAGATATTTAATTTTGAAATCTCTTTCAATCCTTTTTCATTTGATACAAAATTTGTTTAATTTGGATAAGCGGTTCGTTCTTATGAGGAATGGAATTTTTTTCGGACTTAAAAAATTACTGGCCAAGTTTAACTATTATTAGCGGACTAAAAAAAAACATTCCGGATTTTTCAGTTATTATTGGACTTTTTCACAAAAAGTTAAAAAAATTAAAAAAATCCAAGATTTTTGTCCTGGAGGTCCTGGGATCAAATATTTTTCTTTTACAACAATTTTTAGCCCGGACTTTTATAACATTGGAACAAAAATAATTGTTATTTTCGGTCTCGGGTTTTTATTTCACAGATGTATCGCTGTATTGCATCGTCGCATTATTTAGCAGGAATTCCAATAAAACAAATATTTTCTTCAAAAAAATTACTTCAGCTTTGCAAACTCACAAAAATAACCTCAATAAAAAAGCTCTTATAACTTTTCAAGAGAATATTTAAATTCATTATTTTAAAAGAAATAATTTACAAGAAAATTAATAATCCTCAAAATTGATTACGATATGGCATTTAAGTATTCCAAAAAAATCGTTTCTGTGTAACATTTATCAAATACTGCCAACACTAAGATCTCTTTTTTAATTATAATTCGTATAGATTTTTTGTGCCTGCAGTTTTAAATATATTTTAAATTAAGTAAAAATAAATTATCAAGCAACTTCGAATTTTTTTTAATTTTTGAAACTTTTTTACGAACAGGCGTTGCATGATACATATACATACATATGTACATCGTGAAAGAGCGTCAGTAAACAAATTCTTAAAAATCACCGTACTTTGCGGACGTACGACGAAATTTTCGTCGTGAAAAATAGAACACACCACCGTATATGAGAATGCGCGCAACCAAAGAGCACGATGAAATTCGTCCTACGTCTATTGGCGGCAATAGATTTATTTCTATTGTCGTCGCTGGCAGCTGCGGCAAAATGTGAACCATTGTGACCATATGTTGAATATTCTAAGGACTTAAAATCGAAATAAAAAAATGGTTTAGTTTTTTGTTAAAAAGTATTAATTCTCTTACTTGTAAAAATTTAACTTTAGTAAAAGCTATTTTCCACATTTTCTGTTTTTGTTAAATAGCCTTTTTCTCGCTGTATTCATTCTATGTTCTAAAAGTTTTATCTGCTCAAAATGGTCACTATATCAGCTGACATACAACTTGGCATAATTAGCTGATTTCGTTGAAGCCGTAATTATGTTTTAGTAAGCAAAATTTCCGGGCTGTCCTTTACATTTATTTATTTTTTTAAAACTGACTTTTGTCATTTATTTTAGCATTTGTCCTATGTTTTTTGTCATTTGTCCTTTTTAAAAAAAAAATAGAAACAATATTGTTTTGCTTTAATCATATATTTACAATCTTTATTTATCAATCTATCTACTATTTATCTATCGCACCCAATCGAGGGTACCGACTATCGATAGTGTTCCACCTCTAATGAGCTTATATCAGTTGTTAATTTTGCTGCCTCATGTCCAGTTATAATTTTTTTGCTGTAAGTAGATTCAATAGATTTGTAGATTAAATAGTAAATAAATATCTTATCTTAGCAGATCAAATGTCTAAAAGAAAATGTGTCGTCAATTCTGCACTCGAAAAAGAATACTCCTTCATCAAAAAAACTATTAGGCCGCGGCCACGCACTGAGCGGCTGAGCGATGAGCGACGAAATTAAAACATATTAAATACCATTGAAGTGGCCACGCAGTAAGCGAAGAGCGACTGAGCGATTTCTCTGCGACTGAGCGACGTCGCTAAACAATTAAAACATGTTCTAATTTTCAGTTGACTGCTGAGCGACGAACAGAAAGAATGGACAAATTGAACATAGAAATTCTTATTTCTGAGGTGCAAAGCCACCCGGTTTTGTGGCAGGATAGCCACAAAGACTACAAAAATAAATATATCACTGACAATATATGAAAAAAATTGGGAGAAATACATACATATGTGGTTGTTCTGGTGAGTTTTTATTTTATTCATAAAAAATCGATTGATAACATTAAAAAAATTATCACCCATATGCTGTAATCCGAATGTTCGTAGTTACGAATTCGTAGCTCCGTTCCGAAAGTTCGAAATTTGGTATGCTGAAATCCGATCGTAACTATCAACCGCGTTGCCAACCAAAATCAGGAATTTCGAAGTTCGTAATTAGGCATATTGGCAGAAATATACATGTACCGATATTGTTGCAAATGAACAATGAAGTTTAATACACACACGCTTTTAACGCACAAATATATTCTACAATCAAGCACCATTCTATGTGTCACTTCTGCAATTCTAACCTCACAGTTCGACACATACTAGTAAGTTGTCCAGCATTAGACAATCCAAGAAACCAAAATTTTAAAAGCCGTAACCCAATTGAATCAATATTACCATATCCATCGGAAGTTAATGTTGAACTAAAAAAAAATATATATGTATTTCATTATTTTCCATTTCATTTAAGAAATTTTAAGTATTTATTAATATGACTTAGCCGATAGCCCTGGTAGCTTGTAATTAAATGTTATATTGTAATTTTACTTACTATTAACAAAAAAATATTAATAATAATATAAGTTTGTGTGTATACATTAATGTGGTCTTAATGTTTTTAATTTTGATTTTACAAAATCGGATCACAGGTTTGTGTGAGGTTAGGGTAAAAACATATTTGAGAACAATATTTGCTCGATCGGTTGAGAACTGCCGTGCCGCAAAGTTGGGGCAAATTGGAAAGAAAAACGCTCGTAACTACTAAGGATTCAATTGTATGAACCACCCCTTATTATTTTTGTGTTCCCAATATCTTTATCGAATATACTTTACCTCCCTCGACAACCCTTCATGCGGTCCCCATACAATATTAACTAAATTTTCATGAAACTTTACACACAAAAAATTAGGCAATTGTAACAATAGCTATGTTCACAATGTGTTGTATTTGGCGATAAGTCCCTTTGAAATTATCAAATATACAATAGCCAAAACCTGTTGTATCGTTGCGTCATATCGTGTACTTTTTCTTACAACCCTGTAAATGTCATGTCAGATGTATTAATTGGCAACTTCAAATTTCAAAATTGAAAAATTTTAGTTTGAAAATTTAATTGATATTGAAAATTCGAATAGAAAAAATGGATGCAACTAATGTTGTGGTAAGTATTTGTAGATTTAAGTGATTCTGTTGTTTTAAACTTATTTAATTAACAGGGTATTGAGGAATCTCGTAGTTCTGCGGTAAAAAAGAGGAAGAGAGAAAGACCTGAAAAAAATGAAGCAATGAGGAATTTGCGAACATATAGGAGTTTCTGTTGGACCATACACCGTTCGAATTAGTATATAAGAACGATGTGAGGATTATCAAAGAATTTTTTTATTCAAAAATGCTTCAATTTTATTTTAGAAAAATGAGTGATGTTCAAACAGATGGAAGGTGCGGAACATGCGCTTATGTTATCAGAAGGCGTTACAGAAGCAAAGCCCAACAGGGGCCGGACGAACGACAATAGAAGTATTGAACGTATGTATGGCTTAAAACACTTAAATTAAGCATTTTACTTGATACCTTTTGCAATGCTTCTCTGTAGAAAAAATTAACAAGATGTGTCAAAATTTAGACAAGATGTATTTTTTTTGTGGCAAAAGGTAAAAATGTTCGTAGTGAATGAATATTTTCTCATGATTTGATTGCAGCTTTCTATTCTCCAGATGTAAATTATAACACGGAGAACATATATGTATATGACCACTTCGCCACCTTTAACTCTGATGATGCTGTAGTATTTGTAACAAAAATGCAAAAATCTGCACCCAAATCTGTTGTAAAGCAATTTTCTGCTTAGTAGTCGGAGCGTAATGATGTGCGAATAAAAAAAAAGGAATTTGAACGAGAAGAATATAAAGAAAATAGAAAACTTTCGGAACAAAAATTAAGCTAAAGGAAGACAAATTTCAATTAGAGCTAGGTCGACATGAATTGAAGCAAGAAGAAGGAGCGTATCACTAGATTAGGATTGGAATTGAAGTATGGGAAATTATGTTTACTTTATTTTTTTAATAAGTAAAATCCAAATTATTTCGTTTTAATTGTTTAATAAATACTTTAAAAAGTATATTGCAATTACAAGTAAAACTTCTACAAGATCAGCTGTTAATGTAAATTCAGAAATATACACAAGGGTCGCTCACAATCTGGCGTATTTCTGATAAATATTTTTCCTAACTACATCACACCGTGAATACGGCTAATGAATGATAATGTGCTTATTGATGTTATTAATGTATAAAATAATAACTAATGATTTACATCAAACTCCCTTTTTTAAAATTCGATAATCAGCGACAACTTTAATGAAATACTGCTTTTCCTCTTCATTCATTCATTTCCTCTTTCGGCGGTATCATTTACAACATGAATTTCGCTGGCAATTTTCGATGCTCGTGGATAATCCTTGTACTGGCGCACGTTTTCGGTGGGAATCTTATAAGTTAATGTGGCAAGTAGAATTATTCACCATCTTCAGAGTCATTCGAACTATCGTCGTCATCATTTTCTTCTCCAATTCCTTCTTCCAATTCTTCTTCACTTTCTGGTTGGAATTCTTTTTTATCCTTAAGGTCTTCTCTATCATCTGCGCAAATTATACCAACATTTTCCGCTTTGTATCACATAAAACATCTGGATCAAAGAAGGCGAAAGCTATAGCTTACACCGCCAGATACCACAAATGGCTTTACCATTGTTTTCTACAATTTCTTATCCAAGTCTGCATATGGGTGAAGTGCTTTAAAAAATTTACATAAAATAACAATAAACACGCAGACATATCGAACTAAATCTAACTCTAATTTTGTCTGTTTAAATTGGCTTCTGAACATACATATTTTTAAAGAGTAAATTGCCTTGGACATCCATCACGTGAGGTATGCGTTCTTTAAACTAGTATTCGGCCAAATCACCTCCAGGGAATAGAACAACCAACTCCAACAGTTCCTTAAAACTAGTCGTTGCGGCGTGGTCTTTTCTGTAGTTTGGCCATGCAAACAGCAATGGTGTCATCTGACGCAGTTATTGAACTCGATGCTTCAATTTCATCGATCACTCCAGTTTCAAATTCACTTTGATTAAATTTTTCCGGATTTTTCAGGTACAAAATATATTTCGTTTACAACTCGATAAATATTCACGGCGTTCAAACTTGTTTTAATTTAATTCTTCTGCATTTTTGACAATTTTCGTTCAAATTCAGTTATTATTGTATGGGTACCAAGGCACATTCAATAGGTAGCAGCAGTAGAAAAATTGAAAAAAAAAAATTTGAGCTCTGTATATTTTGTTTTTGCTTTTAAAAGCTAAACTTTCAAAAATATTTTATCAACTACCTTGAATTGTACTGAAAGCATTCTTATCACAACGAAATTCAAAATTTGACAATTCAAATTAAAATAAAATATGAAAAAAGTTCAAAAAAAAAAGTTTGCTGCGGCTACCTATTTGATGTGCCTTGATGGGTACCCCATATTTGCTCCAATTTCGTTCTCACCAAACTGACCTCCGATTGTGAAACATATGAGCTTTAAATTCTCCCATACATAAAGGGTCGCTTAAGCATCTGCAATAAAACAAATGTACTCAAATGAGTGATTACTACTAGTAAAGCAGTCTAAAAAACAACTGAAACTGGTTAAAGCAAACCAGCAATGATAAGAAAACATAACTATTAGGGCGGACCAAATATATTAGTTTTGGCGACTGGCATATTCTACTAACAATTCTAAACAAAAAAGTTCACGAAAACATGATTCTAAAAAAAATTTCGAAACTGCTTATTTTAAGTTATAGTTGATTAAATCAAAACGTTTTGCTTTATTTAAATTTTTGAACAACACGAACTCTTTTTACTTTTAATTCATTTTTTTTCACTAATACCCCTCTAGAGAACATTATATGAAAAAGTATATGTGGAAGGTTTTCCCCTACCTATGTATAGATTAAAAAAATTGTGTAAGACCCCATATGTATAAAAAAGAAAATATATATGTATCATATTTTATTTGAATTGCATAATTGAATAGGTCCGTTAGCACAATAAAAGCGATTAAAATTATAAACACAAGTTTGCCAGCCGTATTATACAGTATTGACGTAGTACTAATTACACCGCTGTGGCAAGTCGATAGACATTGTATTGCTTGATAATTATTCCTGTCTGGATTGAAATGAATGCAAACACAAGTAAGGAAATGAGAAAGTGATCATATATCTGATTTCACACAAACATACATACATATAAACATACTCGTATGTTGACTTATTTGTTTGTACACAGTTGTGTGCATATTATGGCGAAGCTTTGTTTTGCTATCGTACAAAGGTACTTGTAAACAGTAACTGTCGATGAAAACAGCTTTGAATTCTTTTAATAATTTTTTAAGAGCGCAATCATATGTATAATAAACTTAAATTTTGTGATATAAGATTTAAAATTTCGTTCAAAAAATATTCCAGAAAATCACAAAATTTAAAATTATATAATCTCAACAAATATTCTTGGCCAGTACACTATTTTAAATCTATAAAAATTTAACCAATAAAATCCCAAAAATTATATGAGTAATGGCTTATAATTTTGTAAAAAAAATATTAAAAAGTTAGAGTGAGAAGCATAACACAACTACTATAAAAAAAAGGAAAATTCCAAGAAATATTAAAAAAGTTTTTTCTAATAGCGGTCACCCCTCGGCAGGCAATGGCAAACCTCCGAGGGTACTTCTGCCATGAAAAAGCTTCTCATAAAATATATCTGCCGTTCGGAGTCGGCACAAAATTGTAGGTCCCTCCATTTATGGTATAATTTAAAGACGCATATCGCAAATGGTAGGAGAAGCTCGGCCAAACACTGGGCTATATAGTGTAAGTGCTAAAATTATATATTATATTCATTTTAATAATACCACTAACATTCTAGAATAAACCTCTAAATTAAAATTGTGTACTTTTCGCCGGCTTTTTTAATACTTTAAAAATTTAATCAGAAATGTTTCTTAGAAAAATAAATCAATTCTTTAACAAAACTACTTCCAGAATATAAATTTTAAAATCCTTAGAAAATGTTTTGGAATGCAATTTTGTGGCCAGTTCAGTGTAAAATGCAAATTTTTATTTACTGAGTGGCTCGAATACCCACAAATTATTCAGTTTGCAATATTTGTTTAATTAAAAAACAATTCCATTTCTAACAAATATCATAGCCACGGCTGTTAAAAAGACTAGCTCCGAAAAGAACGCCTAAAAAACACTATAAGCATTGCATTTTATTTTATTAAAAATTAATAAGCTTTAAAATAGCCTGAGAAAAATGGTTTTTATTTAACTCTCTTAAAAATGTCAAAGAAATAAAAATTTACCGGAAAAATATGGTAAGTATTGTAAAGCAAAAACTAATGGTGCACCAATTCTACTGACGGTCGCTGCATTGTTTGTTCCCGCTTGTTTGAGAACTTCGTTAAGCAACTATTGACTACACTTCGCGCAAATTAAGCGCATACCGAAGAGCATGCAATTTTTAATATGTAAATGTATGTATTTTTGCTAGTTTTGAGTTTTTTAATTTAACCCTGCTGTTAGGTTAAAAAAAACTTACGAATTTTAGGTTAGAGGACCATTTGGTCCATACTGCAGTTTTCATACAAAATAACAATTTAATCTTAGTCTTTATATTTAGCTTGGTTCAATAATTGCTAAATATTATTATTTTATTATTTACTCAACTCTGGTAAAATAAAAACTTGGAGAAATACGAACACCTTCCACAGCACCAGTGGCCTGCTCTAAAAATGCTTCTAGTCTAAGTCTGATGTAAAATGCTCCATTTGCAGTGCGTTTATTTGCAAAACCAACCGAAAAACATTTTGCTCATCATGTAGTGCCAAAAAATATCGAACAAACTAATAAATACTTATTTTTGGAAAATTAATGTAAAGAAAATATACTATGGACCAAATGGTCCCTTAACCTAAGATTCGTAATTTTCAATTTATCTTAGTCCAGTTTTAAGTCAGAGAATTAAATTTTCGCACATAATATTGTTTTATAAAAAGACCACCTGAGCTGAAAAATTTAGACAGTATATATCACCGTTCCAAAGTTACAAAGAAAACAAAAAAAAAATTGGACCAAATGGTCTTAACCTAACAGCAGGGTTAAAGACAATTTTTGTCCAATGTGTCAAAAATTATCTTTTGAACTTTCCGCTCAAAAAAGGGTTTGTACTTGGAAATTCGACTGTATGTAAAAAACTTAACATTTCTACAAGTAAAATAAAAACAATACTGATAGAATATATTTAAATTTGTTTTATTATTAAAGGAGCAATAAACAAGAACAAGTAGTTCAGTACGTATTTTTGTTTATTTGAATAAACCTGAAAAATCGTATATACCAATGAATTTTATTTCGTAGTAGAAATACCTTAGTTATAACAATAATACTTGCCTGCCGATTTTTTTGCTGAAAAAAAATTGCAAAAAATTTTACCTAAAAAAAACACAATAAAATAAAAATTAAATTAATAATTTATCAAACATATACAATGCAATTTTACAACATTGGAATGCCGCGACAAGTCGAAATGGTTGCTCAGTTTAATATGAAACTATGCTGACAACCTTTGGGTAAAGCGGCATTTTTGTGTGACAAGAAATCATCTATTTTTTAATCAAGCTAATAATAATTGTGAATAATAACCAAATCTTAATATATATGTTATAGGAATTTAGGTTTAAAGTCATATGAAAATATATCCAAATTTGTACTGAGTCAAAATAAGGAGTATCCCGCAATATTTAAGGCTAAAATGTATCCATTTAGATACATTGGTATCAAAACCGCAACACTGATTTCGAAACCATCTCAATCTTTCTCCCCCTCGGTATATATTCATTTCACTTCCACACATTTAAGATGATTGATCGAGTTTCTCTCATTCCACACAACGCCAGCAATTTCAGTGCAATTCCATTCGTTTACACTTACCTTTTGAGCTTTTTTTCACTTTACTTAGTTATAATGTGTCAAGGGAAATTTTCTTAATTGGTGCATGTGCAACATTAATTAATACACATATGAAATCCTGCGAAAAGGCTGAAATGCAAAATTAATATTAAGGTGTAAAACAACCATACATTCCATCATTATAAATTCAATAATTGTATTTATTTATTTATATACAAGAATCGCATAAACAGTGAGAATTTATGCCAAGTAAAATAAAGTTTTCGAAGGATTACTCTACAATGGCTGATACTTTCTTTGAAGCCCTAATTTTTTTTCATGTAAGCAGCTATTTTACTATAATTAATATTTTTTCCTATTTGGAGCGAGTATTACGAAGAACATTTATAGCGCTGTATGAGTTAAGGGAATGATGAACTGTATTTTCTCTTTAAGAAGCTGGAAATAGTCAAACGTAGACCCTTACATCACGAAGGCTATGTTCACAACGTTAGTGAGGCCCATACTGGAATATGGATCTGTTGTTTGGAACCCGCGCTATCAAGTTCATTCCGACAGAATAGAGTCAATTCAAAAACAATTTCTGCTTTTTGCTTTAAGGAATTTTCGTTGGGATTCTCAGTACAACCTGCCGCCATATATAATCTTCCTACACTTGCAAGTCGCAGAGAAATGCTAGGCATTGTATTTTTGGTCAAGTTACTGACAGGCTTGATCTCTAGCCCATCTCTTCTTAGCGAAATAAAACTAAACGTTCCCTCCAGAATTTCAAGACATTTCCGGCCTCTCTTTCTGAAGCCATGTAAAAGTAATTTTGAGTTAAATTGGACACTCCGTAGTTTGTGTCAGGATTTTAACACTCACTCCGGTTCTATTGATATTTCAGACTCACTTTTTTACATAAAGAAAACTATACTTAATCCTCTCAATAATTAATACATACATACATATACATATATTACTATTCGATCAGCTGATGAGCATTTGTTCTGTAGCTGAACAGTTTTAGATCTCGACACTTAACAAACCTCTGCCTTTCATGACTCGGCGCAACATATATGAAAAAAAAACAAAAAATTTTTTTTTTTATATATCCGTGCGTCATGCGGAAGCGCCCCTCGCGTCGGTCATGCGGGTATGGAGGGATAAAACCGTTGGGATTATTATTATTATTAGACAACTCTACCAAGCACTATACTTTCCAGTTATATTATTGCTATGCATCTGATTTTACGCTTGAAATATATGTACCTTTAAGAGTTTGCTGTTTCCTATTCTAAACCTACTTTTTACTATAGTGATGTGGTGTTTTATTATTATATATGATATTAGTTTGATAACTTTAGAAATACCATATGCAATGAGTAGTTATTTTTAATGCAAAAACCCAAAAAAAAATTATTAAGAACTGCTGTGTTTGAATTATTAAAATGCATGCCAGAAAGAGTTTTTGTAAATATGTTATAGAAAGGTTATTAAAAAAAATAGGCGTTTTAATTAAATTTTATTAGAAATTTACGATATAACGTTTGATTTGAAGTAAGAAAAATATAATATTATAATACATTTAGCTGTTCAAAATTTTCAACAATATTTTTATTACCGCGCAAGTGTTTTAGGGCCTTATTGTTGTAAAGTGACAGCGTTCATTTACATAACCAAAAAATAATAATTTAAACAAAATTAAATTGTGAAAAAGCTGTGAAAGAAAGTCAACAAAAGCTAACGCGTCACCGCAGTATCCAGCTGTTTCAACAACCGTCATTCATTCCGCCAAAATAAATTGTAAATATAGCAGTATAAATGCGAGTATGTCAACTTTCATGTCTCTCACCAGTAGCTTTGCATTTGGACCACAAAGTAACTTGATATTTACTATTTTTAGCATGTATGCTCTTCAGCACAATTACAAAGACACACTTTTTTCATAAAAACTATTAAATAATCAAGCTCTGCGGTGATAAGTTTTTAAAATTGCCACAAAATACACAAAACAATAAGAAATTTGTACAGAGCGGCATTTCTAGGTAGTAGATATGTATAAGTTTTTTTTATTAAAAGTTTTAGTTTTTATCCAGTGCAAGTTTGTGCTTCTGGAAAATATACAATCGAATATAAAGTCAAAAATAAAACAAATACGAATATCTGGTTTTTCCGCTTAAATCAATTTTTTTAGGTATTCTTATATACGATATAGTATACTTTACATACAAACATTTTAATATTTCTATAACTGCTTTTTGTTTACTTATTAAGATTTTTATTTCCAATCGTACGCGAACAAGTTTTATGATATAGACAACGAGACTGCCTGAATAACCACGGCTTGTCGTTTTATAATAATTACTTTAAAATTTAAATAAATAGTTTTAAAAAGTGTATAACGGTTTACACAAAGCTTTTTAAGATAACTTATTTAAAATTTAATAGTGCCATTTCGATTCAGATTGGCAGCTCTTATTATGGTTTCGAGCATCGGATTGCAGAAGTGGGTCGCCTTGGAGAGTTCCATCCCAACTTGGACAGAGATAAATGTTGTGCTCAATGTCACTCTACATAGCCATAATACTTTTGCGGGTATTCCAAATTTAGACATGACTTTGTATAGACCACTTTTATTCGTGCTATCAAAAGTGGCTTTAAAATCGACAAAGAGATGGTGTGTGTTGATTTGATTATCTAGGGTATTTTCCAGGATTTCACGTGCAGTGAATATCTGGTCAATGGTGGATTGAACATGTTTAAAATTTTTTTTTTATTTTTATTATAAATATTTTACAATTTTATTGGACTCAAGGCCAGTTTATGGAAGATTTTTGTGAAAAAACAACAACAGTTTTTAATGGTTGAAGTTATAGTACTATTTTGGAAATCACCACATTTCCTCATCAGACTTCTTTTTAAAATAAACACAACAGCCAACTCGGCTAGCGTAGCACAATAGGTAGCGTATTGGCTCTGCAACTCCGAGCTCCCGGGTTCAAAGCCTGAGAGAAGTGGTTATGAAAAATTAAATTAAAAATTAATTTAATTTAATAATAAAAAGAAGTCTGATGAGGAAATGTGGCGAAATTGTAAAAAATTAATATTTACTATTATAATAATATAATTTTGGCGCGTACACTATATAACTCAGTGTTTGGCCGAGCTTCTCTTACCATTTGTGGTGTGCGTCTTTATATTATACCACAAATGGAGGGACCTACAATTTTGTGCCGACTACGAACGGCAGATGTATTTAATGAGAAGCTTTTTCATGGCAGAAATGCCCTCAGAGGTTTGCCATTGCCTGCCGAGGGGTGACCGCTATTAGAAAAAACTTTTTCTATTATTAAGATTTTGCTTGCCCTGACTGAGATTCGAACCTCGAACTCACCGGCACATCAACTTATAGCACGCACCGCTACCGACTCGACCACAGCGGCCAACAGAAAAATGAACAAATATTTTTATTATATTTATTATTTTTAATATATTTGATTTCAGAAATCGGGTTTTCACTAAAAGCTCAGAACTTTATGTGAAATGAGAACTTTTAAATTTGCGGTGGTATTAAATAAAAAAGTCTATTGATAGATATATTTGTAAAAATACGTAAATTTTTAGTTTTTATAACCTCTCTGAAATATAATGTGATATGAGGGGGACATATTTTTTCTGTTCTACCATTGTGGTAATAACGTTATTTTTGTAATCGTTAATTATTATAAATTTCAAAAAAAAATTTAATTCTGATATATGCATATATTAATTAATAAACCAGTTTAAAAATTTAACAGAAAATCGGCATAAGAATTAGTTTTAAACTTTTCACTGACACTCACTGTAAATACAAATTATGCCGCTAACCGATTTCGCTGTAATTACTATTAATTAAGCCTAATCAAATAGTTAAAAAATGGTTTGAAGCAGAAAAAAGCTCGTAAAAGCAAAGGGAGAAACGAAAATAATATCACAAAATTATAAATTGTTAAAAACAACAAACTATCATCTAACAGATAGATGGCTTGCAGCCAAAATGTCAACAAGTGACTAATAAAATTTATACATTTCTCTCCGTCTATCATTCTCTCTTTCCCACGCACTTTTAATGTCTACTTTATGAAATTCGTTTATATTTCTGTGGCTCGACCAAAACATCGCTGCTCGATGACTAATTAGACGGCGTATCACGTCTATGCTACTGACCATGCGATATATATTAAGTGTTTTAACAACAACAATTCGAAATTAGCTGCAAAACACACCACTCACTGCGATGAATGACAACAACGTCCTCATGGCCTCCACTCCACCCGCTTTAGTAATTCCAGCTATACAGCGTTGCTGTTGCAACATCGCTGGTATTTGCGCCGATGTACACACACAAAACATCAACTTCACCACCACCAACATAGCAATCTCCCATCACGTGTTACGTCGAAATCGTCTCTTGCAACATGTTGATGATGACGGTGACTCTCTGACATGGACATTATGCTTTTGACGGTGACGGTGACCATTATGTCAAAGCTACTATGCAATGCAACATCAACAACTTATACAAAACAACAACAATAATTTCATGTACACAAACTACATGAAAACAAAAACCCAAATGAAAAATAAAATTGTTTTAACAATTTCCTTTGCTAAAAAAAATAATGAAATGTTGTTTGCCGCTTTTTCACGGCTACTCATTTTTGAACCGTCACTTTTCAACCGATTGCATTGTTGCCATGCGTCGGTCACCAACACCAATCATCACGTGACGGCGAAAAGGTGGCGAGCCTAAGTTTCCGACCCCCCATAGATGGCGTTGCTAGCAGAATTGTTTTTAACGTCGCTGAAAAGCTGTTATAACACAGACATTTTGGACATAGATAGCCATTTTGGCTTCTTCTTTTTCGCAGCGATTGTTACGTTTATTTTGTTTAAACACCTCTGATATTTATTTTCGAGCTCCACGAAACTTGAGCTAAAAGTGTTTTTATCTTCGCATAAAGATCGGACGGTAAGTAATTCTGAGTGTTGATAGTCCTGGCTTTCATGTACGCTATTAGAATAACATCGCTCATTACGTCATTAGTTAATGGCGATCAGTTAATTAAAAAAGGTCGTGATGGTCCGAAACCAACCCCCATTTATTGGCAACGTAATTGTTCATAGCGTGCTTTAAAGGGAAAATGTGATTAAAAGTAATAAAAAAATATAGCAATTTTTGCAATTTCGACAATTGCCGTTATATGGGAAGTGGGCGTGGTTATGGTCAGATTCTGATAATTTTCGCTTTAATAGGCATAGTGTAATACGTGTAACAAATTTGAACAAAATCGGATGGGTGGTTCCAGAGATATACACCTGAACTCATAAGTGGGCGGTGCCACGCCCCTGTAGAAAATTATGATACAGTCCGATTTCCTGCTCGAATACAACAATACCTACCAAATTTGAGCAAATTTGCTTCCGATTTCCTGCTAAGAAATCGGTGGTCGGTTTCGGACCACCATTTTTGGGTACGTCCAAAATGTGTACTTTCAGTTTTGCCTTAATATCTTATCTATACTTCAAAACACTTACGAACTTTACTAATCGATAAGAAATGTTTTCAACTGATCCCTGTACAAAGTAAATTTTTGAACTGAACAGAAAAATTAATTTTTCTCACCTCTTTTGCCTTTGCCATTTAGAGGTATGTGGCCACTTTCCTCTAATATATAAAAACACAGTTATTTGAAAACACTTGCAAAAATTTTATCTGAATAACTAAAGATTAAAACAATTTAAAAAAAAACATAATTTTTTTAAATAAACATTAAAATGACTATAACGTAATTTAAATTATTTCCTTTTCTGATTAAATATTAAAATATTTCATCTACTTATGAAATGTATTATAAATACAAGTTTGGAGTTTCTGTTAAACAATACGAGTATTACTGTCTGTAGATGTAAAGGAAATGATTGTATTTAGTATTTAATTTTAATTTTTTGTTTTGTAAATTTCTGACTTTAACTTTACTTTTATTTTGTTTTTATGTTATATTAAAAAAATTATGGGCATTAAACAAAACTTATAATAAATAATTCAAATATTTAGTATCTATAAACTGCATACTAAAAATTGAGTTTCAGTTAATATGTATGCAGGTATAAATTCGCAAAAAGCAAACATCGCTTTTTGGCATTTTTTTTGTTTACTGACGCTTTCCGTAATTTTTTTACAGAAAAATATCTTACGTCTGTATTATATGAAAACAAGTAAGAAAAGCTAAATTCGGGCGAAACCGATTTTTATATATCCGAAACCGACCACCGATTTCTTAGCTGGAAATCGGAAGCAAAAGGAGAATGATTTCGACATACATACATATATTAAGAAACATGTTTAAGGCTCTTTCTAGAAAATTCAAGAGAAATTTCCTGTTCTGCGTTAAACACCTATAAAATCGATTATACAAAAAAGAAACAAGAAAAACCAAGAACACATTATGCGTAGAAAGAAGTCCAGTTAAAAAATCCAAGAACGATTCCAACCTGAATTGTTTAAGGGGGGAATCGTTTTTTATTCTATAAATCGTTAAAGCGTACTTTCATGAATTTATTCTTATGCTAAAATAACCTAAAATATGGAAGTTATTGCAAAATTTGTGAGCGTTTTTTGTCAAAAATATTTATAATTTTCGCAAATTTCGATTCTTCAAAATTTTCTCAAATATTTAAAAAATATTCTTTCTACTGTTTCAGATAATTTTTGTGGACTTACTTACTGTTTTTTAAGTACACATCAATAATTCTTGTAATAATCAACCAATATGCTTTATAATAAACTGTTCGAAAAATTCCTGATTGTTGTATTTTTTATGAACTTCCTAATGCAAAAAAAATTTTAAATAACTATTGTACATCGTGAAAAAAAAATTCTTGAAAAAGTGCACTTTTTGAACGAAAAAAAACGATTACCCCCTTAAGCTTGGCGATTAAAACATAATTTGAATCATACCGTTTTGAAGTCCTTTGTCACAATTTTTATACCCGCGCACTTGTGCACAAGGGTATTATAACTTTGTTCACATAACGGTTGCTTGTAACATCATAACGGAATCAAAATAGATATAAACATATATATACCAAAATGCTCAGAATGAAAATATAAGTCCGTCCGTCTATCCGTGCAGACGATAACTTGAGTAAAAATTGAGATATCTCAATGAAACTTGGTAGGTAGATTGTCTTTGATCCAGAAGCTTATTTGCTCAAATTTGGTATGTATTGTTGTATTCGAACAGGAAATCCAACTGTTTCAAAATTTTCTACAGGGGGCGTGGCACCGCCCACTTATGGGTTGCTATGTATATCTCTGGAATAACCCACCCGATTTTGTTCAAATTTGGTATACGTATTACACTATGCCTCTTTAAGCGATATTTGGAAAATTATCAAAATCTGACCATAACCACACCCACTTCCCATATAACGGCAATTGTCGAAAATGCAAAAATTGCTATATTTCAGTAGCTATGGAAGCTTATTTGCTCAAATTTGGTATGTATTGTTGTATTCGAACAGGAAATCCGACTGTTTCAAAATTTTCTACAGGGGGCGTGGCACCGCCCACTTATGGGTTCCTATGTATATCTCTGGAATAACCCACCCGATTTTGTTCAAATTTGGTATACGTATTACACTATGCCTCTTTAAGCGATATTTATCAAAATCTGACCATAACCACGCCCACCAGTCATATAACGGTAATTTTCGAAAACACTAAATGTTGAAGGGAAATATCTTGAGTTTAGTATGTGGTGTTGTATTGCAGCCAGAAATCCGACTATATGAGATCATATGTACATATATGTCTGGAACTACTTTAACGATTTCGTCTAAACTTGACACACATGTTAGATTGTACCTAGTTAATTTAAAAATTTAGCTGAGAACGTGCGCCGGGTATATAAAGTTCGATCAAACTTAGCCAATTCTTTACTTGTTTATTATATGCTTATCAAAAATTATTTTTAAATTTAATAGCTGTCAACTATTGGATAGTTTTAGCGCAAAAACAAACCGCCTAGCCTTCAAAGTGTTGCTGTATTTTGAACTGATAAACTTTTATATTAAATACTTCGCCTTTTTTGTTCCAATTTTTACACTATGGTATAACTATAATTGAAGAGAGAGTAATTGTAGGTAGTCGCCCATGATTTTTTGCGCTCTAGCGAATAGCAAAGAATAGCAAATTAAATAAATTATCAAAGTTGTGTTCTCTTGTACACGTTATAAAAACGAATGAATCCTTTTTTACAAAATTATGTATATATCAGGTTTGCCGTGTTCAATGTAGAAATTGTAGTAGGTGATGCCACTAATTATACATTGGCGCTCTGAACATCCTCCACCCGGTGGCAGGCTATGTCGCCAACTACACCGTCATCGATGGGCAGATTGCACAATTTAGCGATGGCTCGTTTGCAAGTTCCGTTTTCCGTTCTAACTTCTGCCACACGATCCCTTCCATCATCCCCTTAAAGACCTGAGTGATTCTTCTAAGCGGCAACGTGAGTGAAAGTAGTTCTTCTTCCTTGATGAGGACAAGAGTTCCGATTGAGACATTGTCTCTTTTAGATCGCCAACGTGAACGTTGTTGCAAGAGCGACAGATATTCAGAACTCCATCTCTTCCAGAATGTCTGTTGCATGAACTGGATTAGCTGCCAATGGCCAAGCCTACTAGTATTTAGTGTTAAAAGATTTGGTTCTGGTATAGATGTAAGCGGAGCAAGAATCAAGAAGTGCCCCGGTATGAGCACGTCTAAGTCTTCAGGATTTTCTATAAGTGGACAAAGTGGTCGAGAATTAATTACTGCGGAAATCTGACATATAAGCGTTTTTACTTCGTCAGAAGTGAGTAACGCAGAACCAACAGTTCGCCGGAAGTGGAATTTCGCTGTCTTAAATTAGACCTCCTAAAGGCCTCCAAAATGCGGAGACCTTGGTGGAATGAATTTTCAATCAATCCCTTCGATGAGACACCGCCTATGAACATTTTCAAGATCTTTTTGCTTGGGAAAATTCTGTAGTCGGACGCGGTCTTGTGGTAAATCTGCCATGATCTGTTCCAGCCAGGTGTGCACCTGCCTTCTTTTCGCCGAGTGGCCAGTACTGTTTCGTATTGCGCCAGGGGCGCCTGGGGTCCTGCATGTAAATGTTGGTGGTGAAAATGCAATATAATAGAATTAGTAAGGGGATATCCTTTGTGTAGCACGATAGGATGTCGAGACTGAAAATTCAACAAAGCGTTTCTTAATCGACCCTCTACTCGGATGAGTCCAAATGAGTCCAGAAATGGTGACAGGGTTGGCAGAGCGCTTGACTGACATACTGGCCGAGATCCTTTCAGGTCTCTGTATTCCGAGAAGTTCCTTGTTGAATGTGTTCTGCGTTGAGTATGCCAGAGTGATAATTTTTGATGAACATATAAACATAACCATATATGCGCTGCATTGCTGCAATAAAATTTACATATTTACAATTCAGTGAAGTAATACTGATTGAAGCTGAAGAGACAAATTTTCAATTCGACCACTACATTTTGGCCAACCTTTTTCTGAGTCCCGCAGAAATGGTGGTCCGATGTTCCAAATCACTGAGTTTGACAGCTCAGTGGGGTAAGCACCTCTCGATAAAATGTCCGCTGGGTTTTGGTTCGTTGGCACATATCTCCACTCCATTTCACTTGTTCATTGTTGTACGCTTGATATGCGATTGGCGACGAAAACATTCAAACTCAAAGGCTCCTCTTTGATCCATGACAAAACTGTTGTGGAGCCTGACCAGCAAAAAAACGGACAACTGAAAATCTTCAAATCGTTAAGAGAATTAACTATTTGTGTCAGTAGCGCAGCGGCACATGCGTCGTATACTGCTATGCTGGCGTCCCAAAATGCATGCAACTCAAGGCTTGCATTTGGGCTGGCCCCGTATCGAGGAAAAGTGAGTTTATCTATGCCACTAAATTCTCCATAGAGCTGTTGCCACGCTGTTGAAAACCCTTTGGTAGAATTTTGTCCCAGCCAAATTTCTCTGTCCACAAGCCAATGGATCATAGAGTTGAGTTATGATAGACAAAACTAAGTGCTTAGTAACTGATTTATGTACCTGTGTTCCATTGGATGAAAAAATTAACATTTCCGTGTCAGGGTTCCACTGGAGTCCAAGAGTTTTTTTTGTGTAACTGTCATCAACGATTTTGATGAGATTCTCCCTGTCCATATCTGGTTCATTGCTTAGTTCTTCTGGTATATTTGAACACCATTTCTTTATTTTAAACCTTCGTTTTCTCAGCATTTCAGATGTTTGATGCATAATCTGTTTTAAGAGTGTCTGCTAGTTTTGCCTGTGTTGTAGGACCAATCATTAATACTGCGTTTAACGAATGTCCAGTTGTAGTCGGGGCTGAGCCGTTTAATACGACTCTAAGCTTTGTTGTTGTGCTTTTCTTATTGAACACGCAATGATGAGGCATAAAATATGTAGGTACTGATAGCAGTTAGCATGAACTAAAGTTCGCGATACTCCCTCATGAACGATACGTATTGTGATTTCAAATCATCGTTCAAGAAGTTTTTCAAGAATCAGGAATCGGTGCAAGGCCTGCTGGTATGAATCCCAAAGTTTGTTTACGCTGGACTTTACGGGCAGACGAACAGAATGCTCGCCTGTTGCCAAACGTCTGCAGGTCGCTTTGAAATGTGCTTGGCAATCAATTTCCTCTTTTGTAGTCTTCCGAATGGGCTCGAAGCTGTTGTCTTTTTCAAAAAAGACTGGACTATGTGATTGATACTTTCATATTCCGTTCTTGATTCAAGGGAATTTGTTGCTGTAATTGTAAGCGATAATAGTTTTGACGATATATTTTGACCTCGAGGCACCACCGAGCCAAGACGATTTTTTTGCAAGATGTGATTATTGTTTAGACAAATTTGCCCAATGCAAAGTACATCAAAAAATCTGCTTGCCCCAATAAGAAGGTCTACCCGTTGCGTCTTGTAGAATTCAGGATCAGCGAGGTTAATATTTGCCGGAATGTCCCATCCAGTGATGTGGAGCGTATAATTTGGTTGATAATTTGGCATAGCCGCTACAGGCGACTTAGACCTTTTAACCCTTCATAGCGCAACGAGCCATTTTTTAGTAAAAGAATATTTTTTTTGGTAGAAAAGAACAAAATAAAAAAAATGTGTTTAAAATATTTTTGAGCTTTAAGGCCGATTGGTTTATTGGAAAATTATTAGGAAAAAACAACAATACTCAAAGCGGTAGAAGTTATATTTAAAATAAATAGTTATATGGCCAAACAATAACAAATAAAATGTATAAAAGGAAGAGCCAGCCTTATACAAACAAATTCTAAACAAAATAGAAATTGTACAAATAACAACTAAACAGTCAAGTAGAAATAGCGGCAGTACAGCCGCACTTGATTGAAGTAAGTTGTGAAGTGAAAGCAGGAAATATAACAACAGCTCACACAACGTATGCTTAGCTGAATGCGTTTAGCTGCCGGCTTAAGTATTGCGCATGTTGTTGCGGGTTCGACTCCCGCAGAAGCCAAGAAGAAAGAAATCTGATGAGGAAATGTGGTGATTTCCGAAATAGTACTATAACTTCTACCGCTTTGAGTATTGTTGTTTTTTTCGTAATATTTTTCCAATAAACCAATCGGCCTTAAAGCTCAAAAATATTTAAAATAAATACTTATATGGCCAAAAATAACAAAAAAAAATTTGTTTTGGAGTTTTTTGTAATTTCAAAAACTCCATTTATTTTAAAGAAAAATGTTATGTTGCACATTTGCAACAAATGGAGGACTGAGTAAAAAAATTAAGTACAGATGGTAACATACGAAATTAGTTTAGGTGAAAATTTTTGAAGCAATTGTTATTTTTGTTGTAACAAAGTGATACTCCTCATTTTTCACAGAGGGTTTGTGTATATCCCGTGCACTTGGAAACTTGCAACGCATACGGTAGTTAGTCCAAAACGGCCAATGGCCTATCTGGTCTTGACATACTGGCTGTGGTGTTATATGCTGCGCCGAACCTTTGGATGACTTGACGCTCAACTCGTTTTCCAAGTTTAAACTCCGCTTTGTTGTCTTCGCAGGTGTGTCCATTTTGCACAGTACTTCAGCAACATATAGACGAAACTCAGCAGAATTCAATTGTTTCTCGGTTGATGCGCACGCTTTGTGAACTCGCTTAGAAAGAAGCCATGAATTGCTAATAACCAAATGAATTAAATGGTAAAATAGACGAACTTGCCATATATTGCTTCGAACAGTTATTTTGTACCGGCCCATAATACTGTCGATCAAATCAACGCCACCCATGTATGAGTTATATTGAGCCACTGCAAATGGCCGAGCAACTTGAATAAGGCATTTGTTTGCTCTATCGTAGCGTTGAAATGTATCTTTAGGGACTTTTCCTGCGAAAGTCGATGCCAATCAAACAATTTTGTTTTCAACCCAGGCAGTGGTAGATAGGTCTATACCATCAAAGGAATCTACATATTCAACTGAATATCCACGAGTTTGTTTTTTTAATAGCTTTTTGATCGGGCAATTTACAATTTGGCATCGGATTTCTGTTTATAGTTACCAAGCCGAAAATCCCTTCATTGGCAAGATACTTTAGCAGTGGTAAAGATGTAAAATAGTTGTCAATATATAATCGAAAATTTTTGCTCCTGGGTACATTTCTTGCCAGTCTAACCACAGCGTTCGAGCACCAAGATCTGGTTCTCCGGGCCGCACAACGTTTTCATTACCTGTATCAGCTTCTAATTGATAACAGAAACCTGATACTCCACTTAGAACCATTATTTTGTAGCCCCATTTAAGTGGTTTCTTAGGGTTGTACCGTTTTATGTGATTTCGGGCCTTCGTTGAACATATCTTCTCGTCTACACATTGAACATATCTGCTCGTCTACGAAGTCTTTCAAAATATTACTAATTTCAGAGGAATTCAATCGTCTAGTCCGCTTTGTTGTCTTCGCAGGTGTGTCCATTTTGCACAGTACTTCAGCAACATATAGACGAAACTCAGCAGAATTCAATTGTTTCTCGGTTGATGCGCACGCTTTGTGAACTCGCTTAGAAAGAAGCCATGAATTGCTAATAACCAAATGAATTAAATGGTAAAATAGACGAACTTGCCATATATTGCTTCGAACAGTTATTTTGTACCGGCCCATAATACTGTCGATCAAATCAACGCCACCCATGTATGAGTTATATTGAGCCACTGCAAATGGCCGAGCAACTTGAATAAGGCATTTGTTTGCTCTATCGTAGCGTTGAAATGTATCTTTAGGGACTTTTCCTGCGAAAGTCGATGCCAATCAAACAATTTTGTTTTCAACCCATGCAGTGGTAGATAGGTCTACACCATCAAAGGAATCTACATATTCAACTGAATATCCACGAGTTTGTTTTTTTAATAGCTTTTTGATCGGGCAATTTACAATTTGGCATCGGATTTCTGTTTATAGTTACCAAGCCGAAAATCCCTTCATTGGCAAGATACTTTAGCAGTGGTAAAGATGTAAAATAGTTGTCAATATATAATCGAAAATTTTTGCTCCTGGGTACATTTCTTGCCAGTATAACCACAGCGTTCGAGCACCAAGATCTGGTTCTCCGGGCCGCACAACGTTTTCATTACCTGTATCAGCTTCTAATTGATAACAGAAACCTGATACTCCACTTAGAACCATTATTTTGTAGCCCCATTTAAGTGGTTTCTTAGGGTTGTACCGTTTTATGTGATTTCGGGCCTTCGTTGAACATATCTTCTCGTCTACACATTGAACATATCTGCTCGTCTACGAAGTCTTTCAAAATATTACTAATTTCAGAGGAATTCAATCGTCTTGTCCACATCCTAACAACAAGAGAACCACGAAATTGTATATCTGTGAAATGTACTAAATATTATCTCTACTAAGTACTTGTTGCATTACTACAAAACTTATGCAAACTAGTAAAAAAAAACAAACCATGTTTTAAGGAAAATGTAAAAAAGAGTATGTACTTACCTTCAAAATAAACACACTTTATTGAACTTGATTCACTTTATGTAATGATAAACACAACAAACAATTTACGTTCATCAACAACTCTCAGACAATTGCAGTTTAGTGTTAATATTTTATGTTTCATTTACAGTTACTTTGGCGTTGATGCCTATCAAAATTCAAAAGAAAGAATGTTGCAGATACGCAACACACACAATTTATTGTAGTTCGAGCTATACACATGTAGGAAGATAACGTAAATTAAAAATTATTTTGCAGGAATGCAACACGGCACCGCGAAGAGTTAAGCTGCAACTGATTAGAAAGTCTTGTTATAAAATTAAGCTTTGAAGCAGAATCAATAATGGCGCGCCAAGGTAAATATAAGCGATCCAACGCTGTTCCGAATTAATAAAATGGAAGTCGCAAGAAGCACACATTTACTTGAGCCAACGTGTGAGTGGGATTAGAAAGAGTCGCCGCTTGTTGTGGTGAAGTAGTTGAGTTTTCAGATGCACTAGGCTTTGCTTGAGTAAAATGCAGTAGCGTGTGGTGCCTTAGTGAGCAGCGACGACATGCTGAAGACTTGCATTGCTGTACATGGTGACCTGATTTACGGCAATTTATGCACAATTGTGCCTCCTTGGCTTTCTTCCAGCGCTGATTTGGACTCACATTGGCAAAGGATGGGCAAGAATATATGACGTGGTCAGGTTTACTGCAGACCGCACATGTCTTTTGAGTAGCCTTCGAAATAAGGAAAGAGTTTTGGAAAACTTAACACTGCTCACCTGCGTGCTGGGTGCCTTTGATACTACAGCATGAGTCATATTCTCTGTGGTCTGGCATCTTCTCTGCAAAAACGTTACCATGTCCGTTCAAGTGGGCAGTTTGTCAGCTGGCACCTTTTCTTCCCACAGCGTACGAGTGGCAGCATCTAATTTCAGAGTCGTGATGTACTGCAGCAAACACTCGGCTATTTGTTCGGAGCTGCCCAGCGATTGCAATGCTCGAACATGCGAAACAACTTTGTCCACATAATAATATAATAATAATGTTGGCGCTTACACTATATAGCTCTGTGTTTGGCCGAGCTTCTCCTACCATTTCTGGTGTGGGTCTTTATATTATACCACAAATGGAAGGACCTACAATTTTTTTCGACTTAATGAGAAGCTTTTTCATGGCAGAAATACCCTCGGAGGTTTGCCATTGCCTGTCGAGGGGTGACCGCTGTTAGAAAAAACTTGATCTATGATTTTTGATTTTGCTTGCCCTGACTGAGATTCGAACTTCGAACTCACCGGCATATCGAGTTATAGCACGCACCGCCAACAACTCGAGCACAGCGGCCACTTTGTCCACAAGCACTCGTAATTCTCCTGATTTCTTGTCAGCGCTCACCCTCTGTAGGTCGAATAGCTCTTGAATGTGTGCCTAAAAATTAGACGTCGATTATTGAATCTTTGAACAAGTCAATTTAATGCAATTATGTAGTTTTCATCCCGAATTTTAAGCGACTGAATGGTGTCCAGTGCGGCAGCCTTCAGACACGAACGAAGCTACTGAAACCTTTCTAGGTTTGACAGCTCGGTGTCATTATGAACAACTGTTTGGAACATTACAAAAAAATTTGGCCATTCGATGTACGCTCCTCCAAACGATGACAACTGTAACTACGGAAGGCGAGACTTTGGTTGCTTTACTACAATAACAGATGACTGCTCTTGAGGTGGTGGATTCCTCGTTGAAGACCATAACTGTGGATCCACCTTACGCAACTCTCTTGTAATTGCTGATTTAGTTCGTACAAAAGTGGAAGCGAATTCATGACGAGTGCTGGTTTCCAGCTCGTTGGGATCTTCCTCCTCCAGTTGAGATTGTGCTGTTTCGAATTGATCCTGGATGCGATCGAGTTGCTCCAATCTCACTAAAAGCTCGGCGTGATCCATTGCGTGAAGTTCCTCTGAACTAAGTGGTGTGGAATCGAGTTGGCGAAGCAAGACTTTGATTTTCCTCTTTAAAAAAATCTTTTTTTATTTTTATTTTATTTGACCGATGTGTTTACAAAATAGTCGAAAGAATTTAGTTCTTAGTTAGTTGAAACGAATGATGGTTTTGTGGTACCTTATTTTCTTAACACGCAGCAACATTAATAGTTTTCTACCACGTTAGCTGTTAAGTGGCGTGATTTATATACTCATTGCCCTTTTGCACAGCAACGACAAAAAGAGCGATCGAGGTTATGTACAAAACGAATGCAAGTAGCCGTGCATATGTAGCAAATTAAATAAAATACCAAAGTTGTGTTCTCTTGTACACGTTATAAAAACGAATGAATCTTTTATTTACCTATTTCATACAAATTTATGTATATATACGTACCAGGTTTGCCGTGTTCAAGGCAGAAATTGTAGTAGGTGATGTCACTAATTTATGCATTGGCGCTCTGAACAGTAATGTTTGCATAAAATTGGTTTTTTAATAACGATGTTATTTGTATTATATATTAGAAATGTCTTATTTGACCATCACAAGCTTATAGCTAAATCTTTGTCAAATAAAACGTTCTAAGCTTAATTCATTTTATGCGTGCTTCATTTGACCACCATAGTTGATATTTGTTAGAATTTTTTATATGCATTTTTTTTATTTATACCACGATCAAAGTAGTGTTGTTAATTTTAAACTGTTGTTGTTGGTGTTGGCCTTTAGTTTGGATATACTTACATTTACTTATAAATACAACTGTTGCAAGATATACAAGCATAAGTTGGATGATTTTAAGGTATATAAAAACTCCTATTTACCCAAGGAAGGGGACACATTTCAGTTGATTTCAATAACACTGTGCAACACGAAAAACTAAGCAAGAAGAACATATCATATAAAGCGTGCCGAATAAACGGATATTTCTAAATTAAGTCGGTTTTTTTAAACCTTTTTAACACCCTTCATATCACAAAGGAGTTTAATTTTCGAAATATTTTATCGATTCCCTGAGGTATTTTTTTTTTTTTTTTACACTTTAAAAATTAATATTTTATTATATTACATGTAACGAAGATTTGTTTTAGAAGAAAACCAGTAGTATGTAATTTTACTTTCTTTACTCTTGTTCATTTTTAAGACTTGCATAGTCAGCTACAGCGCCGGCGAAAGCCCTTTGTACGGTGGGTACAATTACTCACTTAAAATTTCTGAACATGGGTAATTACGCACTCGACGAATTGAGATTAGAAAGCGATAAAGATATGGCTCTCGAGATCATAAAAATGAGGAACATAAATCCGGTCGCTCTAAAAGGTGTTGTGCAATTCCTTCGCGAATATGAATTGTATATGGGACTTGTATCTGAGTATGTGCGCTTCGTTCGACTACGTATGACCATTCCAGGGTCATCTTGCTCTAACGAGAGAAGCTTTTCTGTGCTACGTAGAGTCTAAAATAACTTACGTTCAACGCATTTTCAACGCAGCAAAAACGACTCAACCATGTGGCAATATTGCATTCGTATACTGATTCGGTCAAATATCTAATAGATATTTTAATGAATAAATTCATTACTCAAAAAGAATGTCGCTGTTCGCTCTGCAGGAATAGAAAACTGTCTGTAAGCTCAAAATATAAAAAGTGTAACACTATGCTTGTAAATAAAAATGTGTACAATGTTTAAAGATTCTTCCAAAATACTAAATCATGAATAATAACTAAAAGCTCGATTCATATTTTCTGTTGATTCCGCGCGATCATCAAACTACCCACCTGGGCTTAACACGTTTCGCCGGCCCTGGTCAGCTATATAAATATGTATAAACCAGAGCGATTCGAAAAAAGTAGCGATTCGGAGTTTTGATAGCAGATGCAACCGTTTTTATCAAACTGTGATTGCTAGCGTTTGTATACAATTTTATAAGTAAACTAGCAGACCCGGGAAACTTCATCCCGCCCAAATTGATTAGAAATAAAGGAAACACTTTTTGAACTCTGTTGGGCACGTATGTAAAGTATTATATTTGTACGGAATGTAAATAGATTGAGGGAATAACTTTTAAAATGAACTAAAAGTTTTGCGTTAACTTAAGTTATTCGTTTTGTTGTCTTTGAACCCACCCTTTCGTGTCCCTTTAGACCATTATAAGTCGGATCCCTAATACGGTTTTTAGTAATTACTTGGGTTCTGCGCCTACAGCCGATTTAAATTCGTTTGCAACTCTATCTTCGCTGGTTCCAACCTTTTTGTACTACTTGGGGCAAATTTTAAAGCTAAGAATGCAGCTTTGGTGAATATTTAATATTTCGTCATCCCAGTTAAGACGTATATATAAGGTTTATATAGTTTAGCGATTACACTATATAGCTCAGTGTTTGGCCCAGCTTCTTTTACCATTTATGTATATAATGCGTCTTTATATTCTACCACAAAAGGAGGTTCGACATTGCATGCCGAGGAGTGACCGCTATTAGAAAACAACTTTTCTATGGTTTAGATTGTACTCATTTTTCATCATGCAAATAGCATACAAGATGAATTTCATCAAAATCGGTTTTGAAATACGAACCCTAGCTGATTAATTTTTCGCATAAATAGATGGCGTTATTTTGAACGGTAATTTAGTAGTAATGTTCTCATTTTTGCAATTGTTGCATAATTCACATTCATTAATAATTTTGGACATTTCCTTAACATAGTTAGGAAAATAAAATATTTTTTTAAAATAGTTAGAAAGTGTTTCTCTACCCCGATCTAACCCATCCAGACGAATTTCTAATTTTTTATACTTCATTTTTTTTTAATATCGAACCAGTTTTCTCCAAAACTTTAGTAACGTTGCCTTAATTTACAGATTTTATAATGGATTAATATTAAAAAATGTTTTAAAGATTTGCACAAAAACAAAAATGTTATTAGAATAAGTAAACTTTTATTTAACCATATAAAGAAAACCTAAAGAAAAATAATAATTTAATTGATATATAAGAAAATTGTAAGTATTATGCATATATTTGGTGGGCAAAAATCCTTGGGCTAAAACCTCTGCGAGGGTGCCGACTGAAAATGAGCACTTCAGAGCAATCCCGTACGATGTCGAGAAGGTACTCAGCTAAGATCAGGGATCAGTTTCATGTGCGTACGCCTCTCAATGGATCTGTTATATGGAAATGGTTCTTGATCGTGGCCTCTAAGGAAGGGTTGGATCAAGGTGTCATCAAATCAAATTATGGACACACCAACAAAAAAAAAACAACGAGACCGGCACTCGTAATATGTCGGAAGGGCAGTCGCCCAAGAAGCAGGAGGACCAGCCACGAAATCAAGGCCAAGTTAGTGAAGGGCAGCAAACCTCGGGCGATGCCGAGGCCTGCATCTTCAATGAAACGCTTAGGGGCCTGGAAGCACTCGAAAATAGTTCCAAGCACTAGCAGAGGCGAACTTGGTAGGCAGTTTGCTACCATGGAGGCTGCTAAAGCTGATGCGCGAATCCCTCGGGCGCCACCGCTAACACCCACGGCGTTCACTAGGCCGGACGACAGGCCACCCATGGAGGCAGCAACTCGCGACACAGAAAGGCTGCCATTAGGATCTTGAAAAGGTCCAAACTAGCGGTGATCGTGCGGAGATTCTGGCAGAAATCGAGTGGGCAAATGATATCATGCCCAACTTACAGCTGACTGCTCCAGAGGTGCAGATAACAGCAAACAAGCGCGAAAGATCGATGCAGGTTGCGCAGAATAAACCGAAAAGGGATAAAACCCACGGCCCATCCTTTGCGGAAGTGGCAAAGGAGAAGATCATCCTAGCTGTGGTGGATGAAAATCACGGCGATGAACTGGTTTTGCGAGCCCATTGGAAATGGGTGGAATCGGAGTTATCGGACATTGCGGTAAGCGTGAACCCTGGACCGCCACCATCAGAGGGTATTCTGGAAAATATCCGCCCATTTAATTCGGCGCTCCCCGCAGGAAATTGGAAGGTGCTAAAGGTGGAGAGCAGCACCAAAGCAACGCGTCAGGTGGTTCTGATGCTGAACAGAGAATCCTAACCGTTTGTGGAAAGGACGGAAAAGACTATCAAATATGGGTTCGGCACCTCTCGCGTTAGGGTGTACTCCAACGCCATTATTGCAGCGCGCAGCGTAGAAGCAGAGGTGGACAAAATCAGCGAGGATGAAGTGGATGCAGAGCCTGGCCAGGTTAATCCGATGGATGATCTGTCCCTGAGCTATGCGTCCTCGACGTGGTCGCTGGGCATTGGATTCACCTTCCAAAAGTATACGGAGGAGGAGCTTATGTCGGACGATGACGACGAAGCCAACCGTACTATGGTGGAGGGGGAAAGAGGATGCATCCAATATGGTGCGCGTCGTCCAGATCAATCTCCACAGCTGGCGAAAAGGGGGGCAGCAGGCATCGCCCTCATCCAGGAGCGCTAGACTGTTGGGCATTGAATTTGCGGACTCCAGACGACGGAGTATACACTGGTAAGTGGGGCAACTGTAGGTGAACCTAGAGCTTGAATTCTTGTTAACTCGAAACTAAAATTTCTGTTTCTTCCTCAATTTAGTGACGAGGATACGACGACTATGAGCCTAGAGGATAATAGTCAGGTGATCCGGCTGACCGCTTTGTACCTGGCCCACGACAGACCAATTCCGACGCCGATGGTGGAAAAGGTCGCCAGTATATAGTGGGAGCGCTGATTCTTGCCGGTGACGCGAATGCGCACCACTTCACATGGAGCAACAGCGACACCAACGAAAGAGGTGAGTAAATCTTTGATTTCATATTAAAAGCAAACCTAGCTGTAAGTAACAGAGATAGTGAACCCACCTTTGTAACCAGACGTAGAAGGGAAGTCCTGGACGTGACTCTCGTGTCGGTGGAAGCAGAGACGGTGGTCAGGAACTGCAAAGTGCTTGAAGAGCATTCCTTTTCGGACCACCGATACATCTCCTTCTACTTAGAGGGGGTCTCGCATAGGACAGAACCCAGATACAAGAATGAACTAGATAAGCGACTTTCAGGCAAACGAGTATGAGTACCGTGTAGCCCAGGGAAGCTAGAATACATGGTAAACCAGTTTACCATGGCATGTGGGAAGGCTCTTGATAAGGCCTGCCCAATTAAGAGCCAAAAGGCAAAAAGAAACCACCATGGTAGAACCTAGATATTGACAAGGCTCGCAGAATCTGTAGAACTCTATTTAACCTAGCCAAAAGAACCCAAAGTGATTTACAATGAGAAATTTACAGGTCTCACTTACGGGGCTATAAAAAGCTCTTAACGCAGTCTTAGATATCTTCTTGGAGGGACTACTGCGACTCTATGGAATCTGTGTAAGAGGGATCAAGGCTGAGAAGGATTCCTTCCGGTTCACCCAGCTTACGTGGACGGGGTCGGCAGAGAACACTCTCAGACTTCTCCTGGAGACGCACTTTCCGTACGCGGCGGCTGCTGACTTCCACACATTAGAGAAAGTAACGTATGCAATTGAGACATTTAAACCCTACAAGGCGTCGGGTCCAAATGAAGTTTCACCGGTGCAGCTTCAGCAATCTTTGGAGCTAAGTGCAACTTAGGCCTATAAGTCTCTGCTCCTCTCAACTGAAGGTACTAGAGAGAGTAATAGATTGTCACATCAGAGATTCAATAACGCACAAATTAATATCTTCCCAGCATGCTTACATAAAAGGGAAGTCCACTGAAACGGCGGTTCATCAAGTTGTGTCGTATATAGAGAACTCCCTGCAGGTTAAGGAGTACACACTGTGTGGTGGCCATGTCTCGATAAGAAAACCACACAATCAGCACTGCAAAGGGTTCAAAGATCGGCGCTGATATGCATAGGTGGCGCTCTGCGTACAACCCCCTCGGAAGCTTTAGACACCATACTAAATATCCTCCCGATTGATATCGCAGGAAAACAATTCGCGCGGCGTGTGCCGCTCTTAGACTACGAAAGTTGCCCGTATGGAAGTGTAGTCAAGTAGGACACGCAACAATCGCAAACAAATTAGGGTCGCAAGTAACAGATTACTGCGCCCCCATGCAAAGCTTCACAAAGAAGTTCAGCATACTAATTCCTGAAAGAGACTGGTGGTCCGATGGACCCCCTGGATCAGAGAATTCACTCCACACGGATGGCTCAAAGCTTGAGAACAGAGTGCGAGGGGGTGTTTTCTCGGCTCAAGTAGGATTAGAAAAGTCTTTCCGTCTTCCTGAACATTGCAGTGTCTTTCAGGCTGAGGTCACTGATATACAGGAGACGGTAGACTACCTAAGAACAGAAGAGGTGAATTCAAAGATATCTTCATATTTGCCGACAGCACTAAAGGCACTTGATTCGACAACTGTAATTCTAAAACGGTAGCAACCTGTCGGAAATCTCTAAACGAGATGGCGGAGCAGTTTGCTTTTCACTTGGTATGGGTGCCAGGGCACAGCAACATACCAGGCAACGAAACAGCGGATGAGCTTGCAAGAAGAGGGACATCCACTCCACTTTCATCACGCTAGAAGGGTTTAGGTATGCCGCTCGCTACCTGCAAGCTCTTTCTAAGGGACTCAACCCTTAAAGAAGTAGGAGACCGTTGGAAAAACGGAAACACCTGTATCAAGTCCAAGCTCTTGTGGACGGAGTGGGACGTCAAGCGATCACAAGGTCTTCTCATGTTGAGCAGAGAAAACCTGTCCTTAGCTTTAGGAATCATAACAGGTCATATACTGACACGCAGAGAGACTAGGTGTTCCCTGCAACGACTTCTGCAGAAGCTGCAGAAATGAAGAAGAGCCTGAAACCATGAGGAACCTTCTATGTGAATGTCCTGCACTATGGGCTAGAAGAAGAAAATTCTTGGGATCAGAGTTCTTCGGAGACCTTAGCGATCTGGCCAAAGTAGAGATTTGCAAGCTAGTAAAATTCGAAAATTCCATGTTGGTTCGAGTAGGGGGATTTTTAAAATCCGCGTGGTACCACAATGAGCCTAAAAATGCCTAGGTGTGCTGGCGCGATCGCTAGCAGCCACTTTAACCTAACCTAACCTATGCATATATAGGTATGTACTTATTGAAACCCAAGGGCAATTACATGATCATACATAGTGTTTAATCGCATAATTTTTCTAATGGATATCATCACCATGTTTGTGCAAACATCGATGGGTCACCCCTGTAAGTGAGTTTTAACTTGATTAAAATATTATACTTAATATAATGTGAACCATGTAAGAATACTTGTTGTCTTCTGCCATGTAGTTGTTATTGGTAGCCCCAAAAATATTTTTTTTACATTCTTGTACATTAATTTTGCTTTTGTATATATGAAGTGCAAGGAGCAAGAACCGCCACTTCCCGCCTGACTGACTGACTGAGCCTGGATAGCGCAAGCATGCAGTACCTAGTGTCGGTCATGACCGTAATAGTAGATATATTACAGTATGTATTTATTATCAAAATCGATATCATTTAATTTAATTTTCCAACGTTGTAATTTGGAATTATGTTCTTTTAGATTATGCATCCACTTGTCATGGTATTTATTTATCAAACACTTTCTTCCATAAAGATATGGCCTGAAGTACTTTGTGGCCCACACAATTGCAAGTAGCACTTTCTCTGTTGCAGAATAATTTAATTAATGCTCATTTAGCGTTCGACTTGCGAACAAATAGGACTCAGTTGACTCAAAACTGCCCCTAATGCCATAGTAGAAGCATCAGTAGTTAGAGTGAATAACTTTCTATAATTTGGAAATGCCAAAATTTGTTCATTGGTTATTAATAGTTTTATAGTCTCTACAGCCTTAATATAATCTTTATCTAAACTCATAATTTATTCCCCTTTCTTTAAACATTTTGTTAATGTTTAAGATATTTTAGTAAAGCCTTTCATACATTTTCTATAAAATCCTGCTAAGCCTAAGAACTGTTTTATTTGCCTTTCAGTCTGAGGCATCCAGTAAATCTACTATAGATTTATTTTTATTGATTCCTTCTGGCGTAGCAACATGTCCTAGTAATTCAGTATTTTTTAATAAATTCACATTTATACATCTGGATTTTTAAGTTAGCATTAGCTAACTTTGCAAAAACTCTGTTAGGAGATTCAACTTAAAGAGAAGTACTAAAAAAAATTATTTCATCCATATATACCAAGCAATCTTTTCCTATAAGAGCTTCCAGGAATGTATTCATCAATCGCTGAAATATTGTAGGCTCGTTTTTCAACCCAAACGCCATCTTTAAAAATTAGTAATGGCCATTGTGGGTTGAGAAACCAGTTTTACTTTTATCAATATTATTCATTTCAATCTTGTTTCATAAGTTCAGGCATACCAAATCGTCTGAATTTGAATTTAATAACTACGATATTTATGTATATTATTATTTATATACGGTGAAAATGTAAATTTGTAAAGTTCACTTGGCAACCTGGTTATGGCGACATGAAATAGTTCGTGTGGCAAGGTTCGAGGAGTTGATTCGTAACCGGCGAGTGAAGCGCACGCATCGCGCAACAATATTATTTTATATATTTCATTATCTTAAATTAACTTAAATACATTTAATAAACTACATCTGAATTAATAATACAAAAGTGATCGTGTTTTATTAAAAAGGTTCATCCTGACAAGTCAGAGTGGTACGAATTTCTACGGAATATTGTAGAAGCGCCTACAACGATCACTCAAACAACGTACATACATACGGAGGTATATATGCGTATATATACATACGAAAGAGTGCAAACGATTTTCATAAGCACAAGGAGATCACAATTTCTGCTAAAGCGCAAACGGCACGTACAGCAAACGGCGCAACATAGCAATTTTGTACATGAGTCTCAAAGAACGGTGCAACGGTGCAATATACAAACGGACATACACACAAAGTGCGCATCACGGTTAGGTGCATAACGATATACAGCAAAAATCTGTCGCGCAAACGTGCACGAATAAGCAAAACGGCGCAGTACAGAATTCTAAACAGCGAAGGCAGCACGACGCGAACACAATAAGAACACAACGGCGAGAGCTACAACGTTTGGTAGCACAGCAACCAGTGTGACAAAAACCACCCTTAAAAAGTACACTTAAGCGAGTGGCGACGGCAAGTGCCGCTACTTAACAAAACGCCAAATAAAGAGGAAAAAAAAAAGCAATTTTTTGCAAAGCAAAGACAAAACGTATAATTTGAAATAAATCAACAACGGAAAATTGGAGAATTTTCTTCTCAATCAACGCGTAAACAAGAAGAAAAATGCTGAAATTAACTACGCTCAAAGTCGGACAACTAAATGAGTTATTAAGGGCAAATGGTGCATCAACAACTGGAACAAAGGCGCATAAAGTTGCAAAACTTCAGAAATTGCTCGAAACGGATGAAATCGACGCAACAGAGTTAGAGGACAGCACAAATTCTGGTGTAAGCGAATTGCAAATGCAAATTGAGGGACTAAAGCAAGTAATGACAAGTTTGACATCAGCTATCAGCGCAATGAACACAAGGGAGCAAGCCAACAACAATGAACATACAAATGTGAGTAACGAAAATGAAATACAACTAACTTCTCCTGTTGTAATTCAAGATTCAGCGAGTATGTTTAACGCACAACGGCAAGCGACAATGACGATTCAAGACATGGTTGGAATTTTACCAGATTTCGACCCAGTGAAAGGTACTACAACGTCACAGCTGTTTATAACAAAGATTGAACAGTTTAAGCTAAATTATAAATGGCCGGAGGTAATGCTTTTAGTGGCGATACAACATAAGTTAAAAGGCATGGCAAAGTTATGGTTCGATGCGCAGCCGGTGTATAGTAGCTGGTCGGCATTTGTGCAAGCGTTTTATACAGATTTTCCGATTGAGTTTAATGCAGCCGAAACTCATAAAATGATGACTAAACGTAAACGTAAATATTCAGAAGACTATATCGAGTACTATTACGCTATGTTGTCTATTGGGCGACAAGGAAGTTTAGATGATTCGTCGATCATCACGCATGTGATAAGTGGTATCAACGATAGCAATCTATCAAAGACGTTAGCAGCAGTAAGGCTTAAAACGTGCAGCGATTTATTAACAGCCTTGAAAAATTTGAAAGCGATCAACAACCCAGCAGTGATGAGTAGTGTCACAACACCAGTGCAGCAATCAACGAAGCCTGAGTACAAAAGCAACGTTAAGGTGGCAGGTCAAGTAAAGTGCTATAACTGCAACGATTATTGGCATATAGCAGCCAAATGTGCACAACCACAACGCAAACCACGGTGTACATTGTGTTCAAAAATTGGTCACAACGCGAAGGATTGTAACACGAAGTCAGCGGTCATGGAAATTGTTGATGAGCATGAAAATCCTGATCTACCAGTTACAAAAGCAGTTGAAATAGAGGGAAAGCAATTCATGGCATTTATCGATACGGGCAGCGTATGTTCACTCATAAGGAAAGCGGCAGCTAAATGTATGCAGAAGCAAATCGCAAATAAATGTTTTATTGGTTTTGGCGGATGCGAGGTTCAAGTATCCGAAAAAGTCGAAGCTCAAGCAATGATGGACAGCGTACAACGACGGGTAATATTGTACATTGTTGAAGATAAGATTATACCTTATGACGTATTATTGGGTCGCGACGTACTACGAGAATACGGCTATAGTATAGCAATTGATGATGGAGTATACCAACTCAAAGAAAACAATAACAACTTTAATATATCAAATCAGCTATGCAGTGATGATAGAGGTAAGGTCATGGAACTCCTACTAAATTTTCAGTCATGTTTTACAGAAGATGTTAGCAACATTGGGTTATGCAAAAACACTGCAATGACTATCGAAGTGACGACGGATAAGCCGATTCTAGGGAAATGATACCAGGTGCCTTTTGCGCAAAGGCCAATATTATCGAGCATACTACGAAAGCTCCTTGACAGCGCTATTATAAGGCCAAGCAACTCACCGCATGCTGCGTCAGTTTTGTTGGTGAAAAAGAGCAACGGTGAAAGTCGTATGTGCATAGACTTTCGCACACTAAACGAGGTGACGGTAAAGAAAAATTTCATCATGCCAGTGGTTGAAGAGCAACTCTCACGTTTGGCAGGCAAAAAGTATTACACTACCTTGGATATGACATCAGGCTATTACCAAATACCGATGAATGAAGACTCAAAAAAATATACAGCGTTTTTTACACATGAGGGACTTTTCGAGCACAACGTAATGCCTTTCGGTTTGGTAAATGCACCTATGGTTTTCCAAGAGGTCATTGTTAACGTTATTAAGACAATGAAACATCGTGATAAAGTCATTAACTACGTTGACGAAGTTATAATAGCAACGAAGACAATTGATGAAGGCATCGAAGTTCTACAAGATTTTCTGCAAGTTATTCAAAGAGAGGGTCTAACACTAAGACCTTCTAAAAGCACGTTTTTAGTTGAAGAAGTTCAATTTCTCGGACACGTTATTGACAGCAACGGTATAAGACCTGGCGAAAACAAAACAAAGGTCATCGAAGAATTCCCGATACCAACCACTATAACAGCAATACGACAGTTTTTGGGTTTCACGGGGTACTTTCGCAAGTTTGTACAGAATTACGGGATTATTGCACGTCCACTAACGCTATTGCTACATAAAGATACTAATTTTGAATGGCAAGATTCACAGAAGAATGTTTTTGAGGCATTAAAGACGGCTATCACTACGAAACCAGTTTTAGCAATGTATGATGCAACAAAGCTGCATGAAGTGCCATGAAGCGCTGGCATCGGTACGCTATGGGGTTAAGTGGTGTACTTATGCAGTACGAAGACGACAAGTGGAGACCTGTGTTTTATTTTAGTAGGGAATGTAACGACGCCGAACGCAACTATGCCAGTTATGAATTAGAGGTCCTGGCCATAGTGGAAACTTTGCCACGGTACCGAATGTATTTGATGGGGCAACATTTTAAAGTTTTAACGGATTGCAACGCATTGGCGTCTACGAAGGCAACAACTCCGTTATTACCGCGTATAGCCAGATGGTGGCTTAAGCTGCAGGAATTTGATTTCGAGTGTGTACATCGATCGGCAGCACAGAACGCATTAGCAGATGGATTAAGCAGATGTCCAACTCTTCCGTCAACCGAAACAGCAACAGTCGCTGAGAACGTGTATTCAGTGGTAAAGATTTCTGATGATTGGGTAGCAGCTATGCAACGGCAGGACGACAAGCTAAAGGAAATTATAGAAATAATCAACGGCAAAGACGGCGTAAACGCAAAGCAGACTATGTGGTTCAAGGTCATCGGCTTTATCGAAAAGTAGACAGCGTTAAAAGGTTAGTGGTTCCACAAGGCGTTAAATGGCGAATAGTGCGAACATGTCACGACGAAGCAGGTCATTTCGGCGTAGAAAAGACGTTGGAACGAATTGCAAAGGATTTCTTGTCCAGAATGTTGTCTGAACAAAGTACGAGGTGGGAAACGAGAGGCACAACTACATGTTAGAGTGGTGGTTCCTATTCCCTTCAGCAGTGTGCACATTGATCATCTGGGACCATTTGTGCGAAGCAAGCATGGAAATGCTACATATTGGTTATTGTATGTGCGTTTTCGAAGTACGTGGTATTGAAGGCTTTACGAAATACAAAACCGACACCTGTAGTGACGACCTTACGTAATTATATGACGGTATATGGGCGGCCACAACGTATTATTACCGATAGAGGAACGGCTTTTACATCGGGGGAATTCGAGAAGTTTATGGCGGACTACGAGATTCAGCATGTAAAGACAGCGGTGCGCAGTCCAAGAAGCAATGGTCAAGCGGAACGCATAAACCGAACGGTTTTAGCGTCACTCAAGTGCAGTACGACGAACAGTAAAGATTGGGACGAAGTTCTTCCACAGCTTCAATGGTGTTTGAATTCACAGAATAATTCGACGACGAAGCAAAGCCCGAACAATCTGGTGTTCAATTATAAATTGAAAGATGTAACAACGAATCGGCTCATACAAGCAATACAAGACGATGATAACGACATGGTTAACAATAACGACTTCCGAACTCAAGCAGCTGGTGAACGTATTCGAGAAGAGCAACGTAAATGAAAACAGCGGTTCGATTCCAAGAGGAAAAAAAAAAGAAATTTTTTTTGCAAAGCAAAGACAAAACGTATAATTTGAAATAAATCAACAACGGAAAATTGGAGAATTTTCTTCTCAATCAACGCGTAAACAAGAAGAAAAATGCTGAAATTAACTACGCTCAAAGTCGGACAACTAAATGAGTTATTAAGGGCAAATGGTGCATCAACAACTGGAACAAAGGCGCATAAAGTTGCAAAACTTCAGAAATTGCTCGAAACGGATGAAATCGACGCAACAGAGTTAGAGGACAGCACAAATTCTGGTGTAAGCGAATTGCAAATGCAAATTGAGGGACTAAAGCAAGTAATGACAAGTTTGACATCAGCTATCAGCGCAATGAACACAAGGGAGCAAGCCAACAACAATGAACATACAAATGTGAGTAACGAAAATGAAATACAACTAACTTCTCCTGTTGTAATTCAAGATTCAGCGAGTATGTTTAACGCACAACGGCAAGCGACAATGACGATTCAAGACATGGTTGGAATTTTACCAGATTTCGACCCAGTGAAAGGTACTACAACGTCACAGCTGTTTATAACAAAGATTGAACAGTTTAAGCTAAATTATAAATGGCCGGAGGTAATGCTTTTAGTGGCAATACAACATAAGTTAAAAGGCATGGCAAAGTTATGGTTCGATGCGCAGCCGGTGTATAGTAGCTGGTCGGCATTTGTGCAAGCGTTTTATACAGATTTTCCGATTGAGTTTAATGCAGCCGAAACTCATAAAATGATGACTAAACGTAAACGTAAATATTCAGAAGACTATATCGAGTACTATTACGCTATGTTGTCTATTGGGCGACAAGGAAGTTTAGATGATTCGTCGATCATCACGCATGTGATAAGTGGTCTCAACGATAGCAATCTATCAAAGACGTTAGCAGCAGTAAGGCTTAAAACGTGCAGCGATTTATTAAAAGCCTTGAAAAATTTGAAAGCGATCAACAACCCAGCAGTGATGAGTAGTGTCACAACACCAGTGCAGCAATCAACGAAGCCTGAGTACAAAAGCAACGTTAAGGTGGCAGGTCAAGTAAAGTGCTATAACTGCAACGATTATTGGCATATAGCAGCCAAATGTGCACAACCACAACGCAAACCACGGTGTACATTATGTTCAAAAATTGGTCACAACGCGAAGGATTGTAACACGAAGTCAGCGGTCATGGAAATTGTTGATGAGCATGAAAATCCTGATCTACCAGTTACAAAAGCAGTTGAAATAGAGGGAAAGCAATTCATGGCATTTATCGATACGGGCAGCGTATGTTCACTCATAAGGAAAGCGGGAGCTAAATGTATGCAGAAGCAAAGCGCAAATAAATGTTTTATTGGTTTTGGCGGATGCGAGGTTCAAGTATCCGAAAAAGTCGAAGCTCAAGCAATGATGGACAGCGTACAACGACGGGTAATATTGTACATTGTTGAAGATAAGATGATACCTTATGACGTACTATTGGGTCGCGACGTACTACGAGAATACGGCTATCGTATAGCAATTGATGATGGAGTATACCAACTCAAAGAAAACAATAACAACTTTAATATATGAAATCAGCTATGCAGTGATGATAGAGGTAAGGTCATGGAACTCCTACTAAATTTTCAGTCATGTTTTACAGAAGATGTTAGCAACATTGGGTTATGCAAAAACACTGCAATGACTATCGAAGTGACGACGGATAAGCCGATTCTAGGGAAATGATACCAGGTGCCTTTTGCGCAAAGGCCAATATTATCGAGCATACTACGAAAGCTCCTTGACAGCGGTATTATAAGGCCAAGCAACTCACCGCATGCTCCGTCAGTTTTGTTGGTGAAAAAGAGCAACGGTGAAAGTCGTATGTGCATAGACTTTCGCACACTAAACGAGGTGACGGTAAAGAAAAATTTCATCATGCCAGTGGTTGAAGAGCAACTCTCACGTTTGGCAGGCAAAAAGTATTACACTACCTTGGATATGACATCAGGCTATTACCAAATACCGATGAATGAAGACTCAAAAAAATATACAGCGTTTTTTACACATGAGGGACTTTTCGAGCACAACGTAATGCCTTTCGGTTTGGTAAATGCACCTATGGTTTTCCAAGAGGTCATTGTTAACGTTATTAAGACAATGAAACATCGTGATAAAGTCATTAACTACGTTGACGAAGTTATAATAGCAACGAAGACAATTGATGAAGGCATCGAAGTTCTACAAGATTTTCTGCAAGTTATTCAAAGAGAGGGTCTAACACTAAGACCTTCTAAAAGCACGTTTTTAGTTGAAGAAGTTCAATTTCTCGGACACGTTATTGACAGCAACGGTATAAGACCTGGCGAAAACAAAACAAAGGTCATCGAAGAATTCCCGATACCAACCACTATAACAGCAATACGACAGTTTTTGGGTATCACGGGGTACTTTCGCAAGTTTGTACAGAATTACGGGATTATTGCACGTCCACTAACGCTATTGCTACGTAAAGATACTAATTTTGAATGGCAAGATTCACAGAAGAATGTTTTTGAGGCATTAAAGACGGCTATCACTACGAAACCAGTTTAGCAACAAAGCTGCATGAAGTGCCATGAAGCGCTGGCATCGGTACGCTATGGGGTTAAGTGGTGTACTTATGCAGTACGAAGACGACAAGTGGAGACCTGTGTTTTATTTTAGTAGGAAATGTAACGACGCCGAACGCAACTATGCCAGTTATGAATTAGAGGTCCTGGCCATAGTGGAAACTTTGCCACGGTACCGAATGTATTTGATGGGGCAACATTTCAAAGTTTTAACGGATTGCAACGCATTGGCGTCTACGAAGGCAACAACTCCGTTATTACCACGTATAGCCAGATGGTGGCTTAAGCTGCAGGAATTTGATTTCGAGTGTGTACATCGATCGGCAGCACAGAACGCATTAGCAGATGGATTAAGCAGATGTCCAACTCTTCCGTCAACCGAAACAGCAACAGTCGCTGAGAACGTGTATTCAGTGGTAAAGATTTCTGATGATTGGGTAGCAGCTATGCAACGGCAGGACGACAAGCTAAAGGAAATTATAGAAATAATCAACGACAAAGACGGCGTAAACGCAAAGCAGTATAGAGACGACTATGTGGTTCAAGGTCATCGGCTTTATCGAAAAGTAGACAGCGTTAAAAGGTTAGTGGTTCCACAAGGCGTTAAATGGCGAATAGTGCGAACATGTCACGACGAAGCAGGTCATTTCGGCGTAGAAAAGACGTTGGAACGAATTGCAAAGGATTTCTTGTCCAGAATGTTGTCTGAACAAAGTACGAGGTGGGAAACGAGAGGCACAACTACATGTTAGAGAGGTGGTTCCTATTCCCTTCAGCAGTGTGCACATTGATCATCTGGGACCATTTGTGCGAAGCAAGCATGGAAATTGCTACATATTGGTTATTGTATGTGCGTTTTCGAAGTACGTGGTATTGAAGGCTTTACGAAATACAAAACCGACACCTGTAGTGACGACCTTACGTAATTATATGACGGTATATGGGCGGCCACAACGTATTATTACCGATAGAGGAACGGCTTTTACATCGGGGGAATTCGAGAAGTTTATGGCGGACTACGAGATTCAGCATGTAAAGACAGCGGTGCGCAGTCCAAGAAGCAATGGTCAAGCGGAACGCATAAACCGAACGGTTTTAGCGTCACTCAAGTGCAGTACGACGAACAGTAAAGATTGGGACGAAGTTCTTCCACAGCTTCAATGGTGTTTGAATTCACAGAATAATTCGACGACGAAGCAAAGCCCGAACAATCTGGTGTTCAATTATAAATTGAAAGATGTAACAACGAATCGGCTCATACAAGCAATACAAGACGATGATAACGACATGGTTAACAATAACGACTTCCGAACTCAAGCAGCTGGTGAACGTATTCGAGAAGAGCAACGTAAATGAAAACAGCGGTTCGATTCCAAGAGGAAAAAAAAAAGAAATTTTTTTGCAAAGCAAAGACAAAACGTATAATTTGAAATAAATCAACAACGGAAAATTGGAGAATTTTCTTCTCAATCAACGCGTAAACAAGAAGAAAAATGCTGAAATTAACTACGCTCAAAGTCGGACAACTAAATGAGTTATTAAGGGCAAATGGTGCATCAACAACTGGAACAAAGGCGCATAAAGTTGCAAAACTTCAGAAATTGCTCGAAACGGATGAAATCGACGCAACAGAGTTAGAGGACAGTACAAATTCTGGTGTAAGCGAATTGCAAATGCAAATTGAGGGACTAAAGCAAGTAATGACAAGTTTGACATCAGCTATCAGCGCAATGAACACAAGGGAGCAAGCCAACAACAATGAACATACAAATGTGAGTAACGAAAATGAAATACAACTAACTTCTCCTGTTGTAATTCAAGATTCAGCGAGTATGTTTAACGCACAACGGCAAGCGACAATGACGATTCAAGACATGGTTGGAATTTTACCAGATTTCGACCCAGTGAAAGGTACTACAACGTCACAGCTGTTTATAACAAAGATTGAACAGTTTAAGCTAAATTATAAATGGCCGGAGGTAATGCTTTTAGTGGCAATACAACATAAGTTAAAAGGCATGGCAAAGTTATGGTTCGATGCGCAGCCGGTGTATAGTAGCTGGTCGGCATTTGTGCAAGCGTTTTATACAGATTTTCCGATTGAGTTTAATGCAGCCGAAACTCATAAAATGATGACTAAACGTAAACGTAAATATTCAGAAGACTATATCGAGTACTATTACGCTATGTTGTCTATTGGGCGACAAGGAAGTTTAGATGATTCGTCGATCATCACGCATGTGATAAGTGTCTCAACGATAGCAATCTATCAAAGACGTTAGCAGCAGTAAGGCTTAAAACGTGCAGCGATTTATTAACAGCCTTGAAAAATTTGAAAGCGATCAACAACCCAGCAGTGATGAGTAGTGTCACAACACCAGTGCAGCAATCAACGAAGCCTGAGTACAAAAGCAACGTTAAGGTGGCAGGTCAAGTAAAGTGCTATAACTGCAACGATTATTGGCATATAGCAGCCAAATGTGCACAACCACAACGCAAACCACGGTGTACATTATGTTCAAAAATTGGTCACAACGCGAAGGATTGTAACACGAAGTCAGCGGTCATGGAAATTGTTGATGAGCATGAAAATCCTGATCTACCAGTTACAAAAGCAGTTGAAATAGAGGGAAAGCAATTCATGGCATTTATCGATACGGGCAGCGTATGTTCACTCATAAGGAAAGCGGCAGCTAAATGTATGCAGAAGCAAAGCGCAAATAAATGTTTTATTGGTTTTGGTGGATGCGAGGTTCAAGTATCCGAAAAAGTCGAAGCTCAAGCAATGATGGACAGCGTACAACGACGGGTAATATTGTACATTGTTGAAGATAAGATGATACCTTATGACGTACTATTGGGTCGCGACGTACTACGAGAATACGGCTATCGTATAGCAATTGATGATGGAGTATACCAACTCAAAGAAAACAATAACAACTTTAATATATCAAATCAGCTATGCAGTGATGATAGAGGTAAGGTCATGGAACTCCTACTAAATTTTCAGTCATGTTTTACAGAAGATGTTAGCAACATTGGGTTATGCAAAAACACTGCAATGACTATCGAAGTGACGACGGATAAGCCGATTCTAGGGAAATGATACCAGGTGCCTTTTGCGCAAAGGCCAATATTATCGAGCATACTACGAAAGCTCCTTGACAGCGGTATTATAAGGCCAAGCAACTCACCGCATGCTGCGTCAGTTTTGTTGGTGAAAAAGAGCAACGGTGAAAGTCGTATGTGCATAGACTTTCGCACACTAAACGAGGTGACGGTAAAGAAAAATTTCATCATGCCAGTGGTTGAAGAGCAACTCTCACGTTTGGCAGGCAAAAAGTATTACACTACCTTGGATATGACATCAGGCTATTACCAAATACCGATGAATGAAGACTCAAAAAAATATACAGCGTTTTTTACACATGAGGGACTTTTCGAGCACAACGTAATGCCTTTCGGTTTGGTAAATGCACCTATGGTTTTCCAAGAGGTCATTGTTAACGTTATTAAGACAATGAAACATCGTGATAAAGTCATTAACTACGTTGACGAAGTTATAATAGCAACGAAGACAATTGATGAAGGCATCGAAGTTCTACAAGATTTTCTGCAAGTTATTCAAAGAGAGGGTCTAACACTAAGACCTTCTAAAAGCACGTTTTTAGTTGAAGAAGTTCAATTTCTCGGACACGTTATTGACAGCAACGGTATAAGACCTGGCGAAAACAAAACAAAGGTCATCGAAGAATTCCCGATACCAACCACTATAACAGCAATACGACAGTTTTTGGGTATCACGGGGTACTTTCGCAAGTTTGTACAGAATTACGGGATTATTGCACGTCCACTAACGCTATTGCTACGTAAAGATACTAATTTTGAATGGCAAGATTCACAGAAGAATGTTTTTGAGGCATTAAAGACGGCTATCACTACGAAACCAGTTTTAGCAATGTATGATGCAACAAAGCTGCATGAAGTGCCATGAAGCGCTGGCATCGGTACGCTATGGGGTTAAGTGGTGTACTTATGCAGTACGAAGACGACAAGTGGAGACCTGTGTTTTATTTTAGTAGGGAATGTAACGACGCCGAACGCAACTATGCCAGTTATGAATTAGAGGTCCTGGCCATAGTGGAAACTTTGCCACGGTACCGAATGTATTTGATGGGGCAACATTTTAAAGTTTTAACGGATTGCAACGCATTGGCGTCTACGAAGGCAACAACTCCGTTATTACCGCGTATAGCCAGATGGTGGCTTAAGCTGCAGGAATTTGATTTCGAGTGTGTACATCGATCGGCAGCACAGAACGCATTAGCAGATGGATTAAGCAGATGTCCAACTCTTCCGTCAACCGAAACAGCAACAGTCGCTGAGAACGTGTATTCAGTGGTAAAGATTTCTGATGATTGGGTAGCAGCTATGCAACGGCAGGACGACAAGCTAAAGGAAATTATAGAAATAATCAACGGCAAAGACGGCGTAAACGCAAAGCAGTATAGAGACGACTATGTGGTTCAAGGTCATCGGCTTTATCGAAAAGTAGACAGCGTTAAAAGGTTAGTGGTTCCACAAGGCGTTAAATGGCGAATAGTGCGAACATGTCACGACGAAGCAGGTCATTTCGGCGTAGAAAAGACGTTGGAACGAATTGCAAAGGATTTCTTGTCCAGAATGTTGTCTGAACAAAGTACGAGGTGGGAAACGATAGGCACAACTACATGTTAGAGAGGTGGTTCCTATTCCCTTCAGCAGTGTGCACATTAATCATCTGGGACCATTTGTGCGAAGCAAGCATGGAAATTGCTACATATTGGTTATTGTATGTGCGTTTTCGAAGTACGTGGTATTGAAGGCTTTACGAAATACAAAACCGACACCTGTAGTGACGACCTTACGTAATTATATGACGGTATATGGGCGGCCACAACGTATTATTACCGATAGAGGAACGGCTTTTACATCGAGGGAATTCGAGAAGTTTATGGCGGACTACGAGATTCAGCATGTAAAGACAGCGGTGCGCAGTCCAAGAAGCAATGGTCAAGCGGAACGCATAAACCGAACGGTTTTAGCGTCACTCAAGTGCAGTACGACGAACAGTAAAGATTGGGACGAAGTTCTTCCACAGCTTCAATGGTGTTTGAATTCACAGAATAATTCGACGACGAAGCAAAGCCCGAACAATCTGGTGTTCAATTATAAATTGAAAGATGTAACAACGAATCGGCTCATACAAGCAATACAAGACGATGATAACGACATGGTTAACAATAACGACTTCCGAACTCAAGCAGCTGGTGAACGTATTCGAGAAGAGCAACGTAAATGAAAACAGCGGTTCGATTCCAAGAGGAAAAAAAAAAAAATTTTTTTGCAAAGCAAAGACAAAACGTATAATTTGAAATAAATCAACAACGGAAAATTGGAGAATTTTCTTCTCAATCAACGCGTAAACAGGAAGAAAAATGCTGAAATTAACTACGCTCAAAGTCGGACAACTAAATGAGTTATTAAGGGCAAATGGTGCATCAACAACTGGAACAAAGGCGCATAAAGTTGCAAAACTTCAGAAATTGCTCGAAACGGATGAAATCGACGCAACAGAGTTAGAGGACAGCACAAATTCTGGTGTAAGCGAATTGCAAATGCAAATTGAGGGACTAAAGCAAGTAATGACAAGTTTGACATCAGCTATCAGCGCAATGAACACAAGGGAGCAAGCCAACAACAATGAACATACAAATGTGAGTAACGAAAATGAAATACAACTAACTTCTCCTGTGTCCGTCAGCCGACAGGTCTATGTACAGTCCCAACTCCACCTGGGGGTTGCTTCTGTCTGTAGGCACTGCCGGAAGTGCGGCTATACTCTCCACGTTGGGGGCGGCCGGAAACAGGATGTAGTCACGGTCATGTCTCTGGCTATACTCCTGGCTAGTGGTAGCCGGGCGGGGAGAAGAAAACTCCCGAGTTGATGGTGCTCCTTAGTGGTCTGTTTGGGAAATGACTTCGAACTATGGTTCCTTGCATTCCTCGAATGGCCCACTGAGATGCAACCACCGCCTCACAAATTACCCCAACTCCAAGACGGAACAGCATACGTCGAGGGATGCATGACCAGGGGGGTGCCTGGCCGCTAGTATGCGAACTCTGGATACCTGTCGACCTCCAGTTTCATATAGACTTACCGCGGGATCGGGATTACCGCGGTGGACATTCCCCTTTCCCGCTCACTCGTGGGAATAAAAATGTTTAATACAAATCATAAAAATTTAGATGAGCCTGATGATGCTCAGAAATCATCACTTCCGGACCCGGCCTGCACGGCGGTGGTCTGTTCGGCAAACACTGCAGCCAGTGGGCTGCCCTCAACCTCCTCCGACGGAGCCATTGGGCACGTTGCAGGAGAGACTAGCGCGAAGATCTCGGAGGCCAGTGGGCCTTCACTCTCCACCTCCCCTGGAGAACCGCTGTTTGTCGGACCTTCGTCCAGTGCTTTGTCTGCTCGGCAGGAGTTTGCCTCGGCATCTGACTCCGAGTCAGGCAGCACGATGACAACAGACACCATCAGCATCTGCTCTGAAATCTCAGGGCTTACGGAAGTCGGCAACTTGGTGCAGCGAGTCAGTCTGGACTCAACTTCCGGCTTCGTTTTATTCAACTCCAAGGAGAGGAGAATTTTTAAGCGCGCCCTAGATAATGGCAAATCTAGGGAAGAAGCCATTAAACTTGCCAAATCTAATTCGACTACCACAGCGGAGTTGAAACGTGTTCGCTCCGAAGAGCAGTCTCCTCAGGACAATGCCAAGAAGAGGCCAAGACCGGCTCATACGGAGCCTAAAAAAGCCACCTTCAGCCGGGTGGTTGGTAGTGTGGAACTAGGATTTGTTCCGGTTGACCCTGTCAACAAATCTCTTACGGCAGAGCAACTGGCACTGCTACAGGAGGCGATAATTGACGTCGCGATTGAGTACTCGAAGGACGACATAAAGCCGGAGTTCGAAAGGTGCGTCCCCCGGGCTGGGTGGCTTCTTGTCGTCTGCTCGAATCCTCTGACAGGGACGTGGTTAAGGTCGAACGTCATGAACATCAAGACCAAGTGTGGTCTTGATATCAATCTTGTGACGGAAAATGAATTTCCTAGGACACATGTGGTCCGAGGATACTTCCCACAGAGTATCCAGCTAGGCAATGATAAAATTCTGGCAACAATCGCTGCTCAGAATTCAATCTCGACAACTAGCTGGAAAGTCTCTAACAGGCTGACAAATGGTCAGTTAGTTCATTTGGTGCTCCTAATTGATCACGCGTCAATGACGAAACTAGTGGCCATGAAACACAGGATTGCGTATAGATTTGGCCACATAAAACTCCACCTGAGGTCACCTACGCAGACCAAAGAGCCAAAGGAGGAGGGAACGCTCATTGGGGCCCTGGCGGAGGCCAATTTGGACTTGCGCCCCTCTACCAGCACTGCCACTGGGCAGGAAGGTGGTGGGAGTGAGACCAAACCAAGCACGGTAGCCGCCGGGTCCGCAAAGGCGCTTTCTCTGACCCTGGTACCTCCAACGACAGCTGACCTCTCAAGGGGTCATAGCTACCTTCAGAGCGGTAGTCAAAGCCAAGCAACTGTGCTGGCGATGGCGGCAGCTCCGGGGGTGGTCCCGATCTTGAGGGAAGAGCAACTGCCAACAACTTCGACCGGCACCAACATACAAAAGGTTGCCGCAGGGCCAAAATGCAGTAGGCCGGCTCTTACCAAAGAAGCTAGGAACAAAGGGTCCCGACGAGACAAGAAGAAGAGTCTCGTCAGTCAATCGCTACAAAGGAAGCAATGAGCACCATAAGGGTGCTTCAAGCTAATCTGCATCACGCCAAGGGGGCATCTGCCACACTTTGCAGATTAGCCAGCGAACGCAGTTTCGCTGTTGGCCTGCTCCAGGAGCCCTGGCATACTGGAGGCCAAGTAAGAGGGCTGAGTCAATCAGGTAGGTTGGTGTATGACCGGGTGGGAGGCCTGCCCCGTGCCGCCCTCCTGTTCATTGACAACATTAATCTCACACCTCTTACTCCTTTTATTTCCAGGGATCTAGTAGCTGCTGTCGTCGAAGTGTCGACGGTAGGCGGTATGCAAGAAATTGTCATCGCATCCGCCTACTTTCCAGGTGACATCCCCACCATTCCTCCCGCGGAAGTTCAGCAGCTTGTCAAATTTTGCCAACAAACGAATCGACAATTCATCATTGGTTGCGATGCCAACGCCCACCATGTGTTGTGGGGCAGCACCGACATAAATGAAAGGGGTGAGTACCTTCTAGAATATCTTATGCAAAACAATATAGAATTCGCAAATAGGGGGTGCAAACCTACTACACGGGAAAATTCGGCAGCACGGTGTCAGACGTTATGTGTTCAGCTTTGCGCGTGGTGACAAGCTGGTGTGCCACTGAGGGCCTTAATGTGAACCCGCTAAAAACTGTTCTCGTACCGTTTACAAGAAGGTATAAACCGAATCTGGGTTCGGTAACCCTTGGAGACACTGTGCTTGAATACTCCGACGAAGTCAAATATCTAGGAGTAATCCTCGATAAGAGACTAAGCTGGAATTCCCACCTAGACAACACTCTAAGGAAAGCTACCCGAGCCATGTGGGCCTGCAGAAAACTTTTTGGTCGGACATGGGGTCTAAATTCCAAGTTGATTGGATGGCTCTACCACACGGTGGTCCGTCCGATTCTAACCTATGCCTCCGTAGTCTGGTGGCCAAAAACCTTACAAAAAACCACCGTTACTCGCCTTAACAAGCTCCAAAGGCTGGCGCTGCTCTCGGTCTCAGGATCAATAAGAACTTGTCCAACCGCGGCTCTGGAGACACTTTTAGGGTGGACTCCTCTACATATTCATGTTCAATCAGTCGCGGCCACGAGGATCCTGCAAATGCAAATAACTAATGAAGCTCAGTATAGGAGCTCACAACACAGTTGTATTCTGGATAAAATCCCAGGTTTGGATTCAAGCATGCTTACTGACTCCATGCAAAAAGAAATCTGTTTTGGTCGAATCTTCCAGGTCAAAATACCGGATCGGGAAGTCTGGTCAAACGGACCTCCTCAACTAGATCCAAGATATATACATTGGTATACAGACGGCTCTAGGATGGAGGGAAGAACAGGTGCAGGTGTCTATGGTCCCGGCACTAAAATTTCGATTGCAATGGGCACATGGCCTACTGTGTTTCAGGCAGAGGTTCTAGCAATCGCAACGTGCGCCAGATTAATCCTTGAAAAGGGGTTGAAAGGCGCTTTTTTAATCATATTCTCAGACAGCCAGGCGGCTATAAAATCTCTATCCAATAGGGTTATCAGTTCCAGGCTCGTCAAAGAGTGCTATGACACTCTTCAGCTCCTGGCAACGAAAAACAAGGTAATACTATGCTGGGTACCAGGACACTGCGGGATTGAAGGCAACGAGACCGCTGATGAACTGGCCAGAAAAGGCTCCTTGTCTGTCTTTATGGGACCGGAACCTTTTTGCGGACTTAGTTGGTCCTCTTCAAAATCTTTAATCACTAAGTGGGTGGGCTCTGAACGCACTAGGTATTGGACTGAGACAGGAGGCCTCAGACAGGCCAAATTACTTGGGTATCCTTTTTCCAGAAAGGACATAATTAATCTAAATAGAGGCAATATAAGATTGCTTACCGGTTATCTGACCGGTCACAACAATCTACGCGTCCATATGCACCGGATTGGACTCGCCACCGAAACGGACTGCCGTCTATGTCTCGAAGAGGAGGAGACATCGGAGCACATTCTGTGCGTTTGTCCGGCTTTGGCCAGACTGAGAGTTAGATACTTCAACTCAGCAATAGTCGAGTCTCTCAACATTAGGAACTCGTGTACCAAGTTATTATTGGCTTTTATTAGAGAAGCTGACAGTATCTTGGGCTGTCAGGGCTAGGAACTAACTGCAGGGATACAAAAGATCTTTTAGGTCGCAGTGTCCCTTGATCCTACTTTACCCTATAACTTAACTAACTAACTTAACTAACTTCTCCTGTTGTAATTCAAGATTCAGCGAGTATGTTTAACGCACAACGGCAAGCGACAATGACGATTCAAGACATGGTTGGAATTTTACAAGATTTCGACCCAGTGAAAGGTACTACAACGTCACAGCTGTTTATAACAAAGATTGAACAGTTTAAGCTAAATTATAAATGGCCGGAGGTAATGCTTTTAGTGGCGATACAACATAAGTTAAAAGGCATGGCAAAGTTATGGTTCGATGCGCAGCCGGTGTATAGTAGCTGGTCGGCATTTGTGCAAGCGTTTTATACAGATTTTCCGATTGAGTTTAATGCAGCCGAAACTCATAAAATGATGACTAAACGTAAACGTAAATATTCAGAAGACTATATCGAGTACTATTACGCTATGTTGTCTATTGGGCGACAAGGAAGTTTAGATGATTCGTCGATCATCACGCATGTGATAAGTGGTCTCAACGATAGCAATCTATCAAAGACGTTAGCAGCAGTAAGGCTTAAAACGTGCAGCGATTTATTAACAGCCTTGACAAATTTGAAAGCGATCAACAACCCAGCAGTGATGAGTAGTGTCACAACACCAGTGCAGCAATCAACGAAGCCTGAGTACAAAAGCAACGTTAAGGTGGCAGGTCAAGTAAAGTGCTATAACTGCAACGATTATTGGCATATAGCAGCCAAATGTGCACAACCACAACGCAAACCACGGTGTACATTATGTTCAAAAATTGGTCACAACGCGAAGGATTGTAACACGAAGTCAGCGGTCATGGAAATTGTTGATGAGCATGAAAATCCTGATCTACCAGTTACAAAAGCAGTTGAAATAGAGGGAAAGCAATTCATGGCATTTATCGATACGGGCAGCGTATGTTCACTCATAAGGAAATCGGCAGCTAAATGTATGCAGAAGCAAAGCGCAAATAAATGTTTTATTGGTTTTGGCGGATGCGAGGTTCAAGTATCCGAAAAAGTCGAAGCTCAAGCAATGATGGACAGCGTACAACGACGGGTAAAATTGTACATTGTTGAAGATAAGATGATACCTTATGACGTATTATTGGGTCGCGACGTACTACGAGAATACGGCTATCATATAGCAATTGATGATGGAGTATACCAACTCAAAGAAAACAATAACAACTTTAATATATCAAATCAGCTATGCAGTGATGATAGAGGTAAGGTCATGGAACTCCTACTAAATTTTCAGTCATGTTTTACAGAAGATGTTAGCAACATTGGGTTATGCAAAAACACTGCAATGACTATCGAAGGTGCTAAAAGGGTAGTGAAGTGCAACACGATGGCTGATCTTCGGATGTGACGCCTCTCCACCTCTCACTATCAATCTCCTTCTTTTTCCTTCACGTCTGGTAGCACTGTTAACCTTAGCCTCGGCTGGGGAACTGATAAAGGAAGGTGAGAACACTCCCCATTTTGGCCTGACCTCTGCTTCGTCCTCGGACTACCCCTCCTTTACTGTTTGTATTTAGTCGATATCGAGCTGGTGGTTGCGGTATTCTGTTACCTGAGTATGCAGGGGTGATACCCTGCAGAAATGGCTTTCAGGCTAATGCCGTGACTGCCCCCGTCCCGTTAAAACCCTGGCAGGCCTCGAAGTACGTTCCGATCTCGTCGCCATTCAGTTGGTGGTTGTAGGTAACGGTTGAGGCGACCCTCCCGTTTTTGCGCTGGATCTGGCTCTGAGCACCCTACCTCATAAGGGGGGGTGCCAACCCTCGCATGGCCTCCCTGATCCCCTTCTTCATAGATAACCATGGGATCCCATAGCGACTACAACATCGAGGGAGGATAGCGGCTTCGAGTGGGGACCCAATTAGAATGGAAAGGCCAAATAACACAAAAAAAAAAACTTTCGTCTTCCCCTCCACGGGGCAAGACAGTGCCGGCGCATGCGCTAAAGGCACCTATTCGCACAGCGAGCACCTCCGGGTCTGCTTTGGGGGCGACCCCAGGGCGTCCCGTGATCACGGGCGTTATGGTGGGGCCGAGCACCAGTAAAGCTGCAGGGATTGTGCTGGAAACGGCAGGTCGTCCTGTAGCCACTGGCGCGGAGCGCCCATCAAATGCCGGCACGGCTGCAAAGCCTGCACCCATGCGGACAAAGGTCTCACGACCTGGCCCAACTGGGGATGGGCAGATGGCAGCCGAGGCAAACCAGGGAAATGTCGCGATGGCAACTACGGGCAATTCCATCCACGGTCGGTCGGGCGGGCGGTCCACACACGCTGAAAAGCGGAGGGCTGCCAGAACGCTCAAAAAATATGAGGGGGTGCCGTTGGAAACGTTGCCCCAGAGTGCAAAGGATGCGGTGGATAGAGCGAAAGCCCTGCTACCCAACTACCAAAGCACAACTGGGGCCTCGGTTGAAGGCAAGGCACCCCTCTCCAAAAGACAGAGATCGTTTGAGGAGCAACAACCAGCTCCAAAGAAGAAATGTATCCGTCCCGGGGTGGCTAGACCCAGCTTTGCTGATGTCGCCAGGAACAGAATCCTGATAGGGGTTCTGGACCGCGGCAATGAGCTCGGGTCAATACCAAGGCACCAGTGGAGATGGGTGAAGGCGGCTCTGGCGAACGTCATCCTTGACGTGCTGCTGGAGAACCCTGGAGACCCTCCCGCGTGCAGAGATGCCGGCTGGTTCCAGGGCCACATTAAGGTTGTGGCCTGCGACGACTCGAGGTCGGCGGCGCTGTACAAGGCCGCCGTCGCTAGGGTTGGGGATGTCTACCCTGGGGCTAGACTTGAGGTGGTTGACTGGAAGGATATTCCAGTCAGGCCCAGAGCGAGGGCGAGGGTGCCTGTCACACCATCGTCACCTGAAAATATTTTAAAGATGCTTCAGGTGATGAATCCGACATTGCCGACAGGTGATTGGAAGGTCCTAAAAGTAGAGGATCCGGAAGGGCCGTCAAGACAAGTGGTCCTGTCGCTGAACAGGGACTCTTTGGAGCTCCTGGAGAAAAGACAGGGCCGGGTCTACTACGGCCTAGATGAGGTGACTCTAAGAGTCTATCGCGGTGATGCGCAGCGCGCCTCCGGAGCAAGCACCTCAATGGATGTGGACATTGAGGAGCCTGAACCGGAGGCTGACTTCTCCGATGCGGAGAGCAGAGCCTCCTAGCAGTCGACCCTGGCATCTGCGATGCATAGGATGTATGGCGAGGAGGAGCTGCTTTACAGCGATGGGGAAGACAGCGCAAACGTCACTGTCGTTGCGGTGGAGGAGTCGGTGGAAACCTCTAATGAGGGTTCTACAAATAAATCTCCACCGCTCTAGGGCAGCATCCGCTGCTCTATTGAGTCGCCTACTTGGCGACGACGTAGACATCGCACTTATCCAGGAGCCCTGGGTTAATAACTCGGGGGTCTGTGGTTTAGGTGCGGTGGGCTATAAGCTAATGGTTGAGCGTGGTAAAGGTAAAATAAGAACCTGTGTAATGGCAAAGAAAGATTTAAACATTTTTCTTCTACCCTATTATAGTGATGGAGACATGACGACGACGCTGCTGGAGATTGGAGGGAAGTCTTTGCTGATAGCCTCAGCATACATGGCGTACGAGGCTGAGGATCCCCCTCAAAGCCAACTCCGCAGGCTAATGAGCGACCAAGCGGCGAGCTTAGTTCTTATCGGTTGCGATGCTAACGCCCACCATGTGCAGTGGGGAAGCACCAACATAAACAATCGGGGTGAGTCTCTTTTCAACTATCTCCTAACTACTAACCTAGTAATTTGCAATAGGGGCGCAGAGCCCACATTTATTGTCAAAAACCGTAGGGAGGTCATAGACCTCACGCTATGTAGTGAAAATCTGATTGATATGGTAATGAACTGGAAGGTTCTCGACGAACACTCGTTTTCAGACCATAGGTATATTGAGACAATTCTAGATATGTCCATGGGTGCTCCAAAGGTTCGTAAGAACCTAAGGAACACTGACTGGACTCTTTACAGGGAAACTCTTGAGAATAACCTACCACGTCCGGTACCGGCAGAGCCCAGTACCGTTGGGAAATTGGAAGACATGGTAAACTGTTTTACCACGATCTGCTCGCGGGCACTGGCCAAAGCCTGTCCTGATCCCAAACCGTGGGGGAAACGAAGGCCCCACTGGTGGTCCCATGCGCTGGACTCTCTGCGGAGAGATTGCAGGAGACAGTTTAACAGGGCGAAAAGGCTGAGTCAGGTATCTGCATGGCAGACCTATAAACAAGTTCTGCGGTCCTACAAAAAAGCCCTGCGTAAAGCAAAAAGATCCTCATGGAGGGATTTTTGCACTAGCGTGGAGGGCGTTGGCGAAACGGCCAGACTACGAAAAATCTTGTCAGGTACAACAAACCCAATTGGGTCTCTACAGAGACAGGATGGTTCATGGACAGCGACGGGAAAAGAAACGGTCGAACTACTTCTCGACACACACTTTCCTGGTAGTTTACAGACAATGGAAGTAGATTGTTCCTCTTCGGGTGCAATGGTAAATCTCCCTCTCTCAAAAGAAAGTATCACTTCGGCGATAAAAAGCTTTAAGCCCTATAAGGCTGCCGGGCCAGATGGTATTATACCGGCTCAATTGGTTGCAACGATTGATACATCTACAAATTGGCTACTGAGTATGTTTAGAGCATGCTGCAAGCTAAACTACGTACCGACGGTATGGAGATCTGTTTCTGTGGTCTTCATACCCAAGGCTGGAAAAGCAACACATGCGAACCCAAAGGACTTTAGACCTATAAGTCTCTCATCCTTTGTTCTTAAAACTTTAGAAAGGCTTATAAATAACTTTCTCTCTCTTACAATTGACAAAAGACTATTGTCTAATAATCAGCACGCCTACCTTAAGGGAAAGTCCACGGACACTGCACTGCATTCCCTGGTGAGCTATATCGAAAGGTCCTTCAGTTACAAGGAATTTTGCCTTGTAGCTTTTCTTGACATTGAGGGTGCTTTTAACAACATTAGCCCTGAGGCCATAACACATGCCTTAGGAGGGCTCGGTGTAGAGAGCTCCCTGGTTGAATTTATAGAGCAAATGCTCTTGGAAAGAAAGATTACAGCAGAGGTCGGTGCAAACCGTGTTTCGAGACAGGTGTCTCGAGGTACGCCGCAGGGTGGTGTACTTTCACCTCTTCTATGGAATCTGACCGTTAACTCTCTCCTGCAGGAGACGGAATGGGGTGCTGCCAGAGTTGTCGCATATGCAGATGACATCGCCATTGCATATATGGGCAAATTCCCTCAGACCTTGTGTGACTTGATGCAAGGGACACTCCGCGAAGTGAGCAACTGGTCCACGCGATGTGGTCTCAGAGTCAACTCAGAAAAAGTGGAGCTGGTGCTCTTCACTAGGAAATATAAAGTTCCGGATGTAACTACGCCGGAACTTAATGGAATCCGTCTGAACACAAAGAGGGAGGCCAAGTTCCTTGGCGTAACATTGGACATGAAGCTTAGCTGGAGGAATAATATGATCCAGCGATACCAGAAGGCTTCTGTGGCCCTATACTCTTGTAAAAGGGCCATTGGGAAGAGATGGGGTCTGAATCCAAGCGTTTGCCGCTGGATTTACACAGCAGTGGTTAGGCCGATTCTCCTCTACGGAGCAATCGTTTGGTGGCCTGCACTAAGCAGAGCTGCTAATCTCAATCTACTTAGCAAGGTGCAGAGAGCGGGTATGATCTGCATTAGTGGAGCGTTGCGAACAACACCAAGCGACGCCTTGAATGTCTTCCTCGACCTTTTACCCTTAGACTTAGTGGGTCAGCAAATGGCGGCTCTTGCCGCGCTTCGGTTAAGGGAGACAGGTCAATGGGAGTCTAGCTTGCGTGGGCACTCAAGCATACTGAACAAATATAGAATGCTTCCGGGATACACAGACCGTTGTGTTGATACTGCGGTCCCGGACAGGAATTTCGCGATGGTAATCCCAGATAGGGATGCGTGGTCGAGAGATTTCTACACTCCACCTGGAAGTCTCACGATCTTCACAGATGGCTCGAAATTGAATGGCAGAGTGGGAGGAGGGGTCTACTCGCAGGACCTATCTCTGAACTGTTCTTTTCGGCTGCCGGATCACTGTAGTGTTTTTCAGGCTGAGGTTCTAGCCATAAAGGAGGCTATAGACCTGTTACAGACCGCTTTGAAAGGCAATGATATCTTTATATTTAGTGATAGCCAAGCGGCAATCAGAGCTGTGAGCGCAGCTATAATTAGATCAAAAAGTGTACTGGATTGCAGCCGATCTCTGCAGGAGATGGCCAAGCAGAACAGGCTCAACCTCATTTGGGTTCCTGGCCACAGGGACATCGAGGGTAACTGCATTGCGGATGAACTTGCGAGGGAAGGAACAACCAAGCAGATTCTTCCCAGTAAAGAACGCATTGGTATGCCCTTTGGCACTTGCAAGCTGCTCTTAAAAGAATCTACTTATGCTCGTGCGAGCGACAGATGGACACATATCACAACCTGTAGGATCTCAAGGCTAACTTGGCCTAGATGGGCCAGTTTCTAGGGGCACCTGTTTTTAGGAACCTTGGAGAATTAGGTGAAATAGACCCAAGATGCTTGACGAGCTTCGTCATGAATTCTAAATGGTTCAGCAAGAGGGAGTGAGCGTTAAGCTTGTGGTATCACAAGGGGCCTCTACTAATGGCCTAAGTGAGTCGCTGGATTAGCGGTGACAGCTACTTATACCTACCTACCTATCGAAGTGACGACGGATAAGCCGATTCTAGGGAAATGATACCAGGTGCCTTTTGCGCAAAGGCCAATATTATCGAGCATACTACGAAAGCTCCTTGACAGCGGTATTATAAGGCCAAGCAACTCACCGCATGCTGCGTCAGTTTTGTTGGTGAAAAAGAGCAACGGTGAAAGTCGTATGTGCATAGACTTTCGCACACTAAACGAGGTGACGGTAAAGAAAAATTTCATCATGCCAGTGGTTGAAGAGCAACTCTCACGTTTGGCAGGCAACAAGTATTACACTACCTTGGATATGACATCAGGCTATTACCAAATACCGATGAATGAAGACTCAAAAAAATATACAGCGTTTTTTACACATGAGGGACTTTTCGAGCACAACGTAATGCCTTTCGGTTTGGTAAATGCACCTATGGTTTTCCAAGAGGTCATTGTTAACGTTATTAAGACAATGAAACATCGTGATAAAGTCATTAACTACGTTGACGAAGTTATAATAGCAACGAAGACAATTGATGAAGGCATCGAAGTTCTACAAGATTTTCTGCAAGTTATTCAACGAGAGGGTCTAACACTAAGACCTTCTAAAAGCACGTTTTTAGTTGAAGAAGTTCAATTTCTCGGACACGTTATTGACAGCAACGGTATAAGACCTGGCGAAAACAAAACAAAGGTCATCGAAGAATTCCCGATACCAACCACTATAACAGCAATACGACAGTTTTTGGGTATCACGGGGTACTTTCGCAAGTTTGTACAGAATTACGGGATTATTGCACGTCCACTAACGCTATTGCTACGTAAAGATACTAATTTTGAATGGCAAGATTCACAGAAGAATATTTTTGAGGCATTAAAGACGGCTATCACTACGAAACCAGTTTTAGCAATGTATGATGCAACAAAGCTGCATGAAGTGCATACCGATGCCAGCGCTATGGGGTTAAGTGGTGTACTTATGCAGTACGAAGACGACAAGTGGAGACCTGTGTTTTATTTTAGTAGGGAATGTAACGACGCCGAACGCAACTATGCCAGTTATGAATTAGAGGTCCTGGCCATAGTGGAAACTTTACCACGGTACCGAATGTATTTGATGGGGCAACATTTCAAAGTTTTAACGGATTGCAACGCATTGGCGTCTACGAAGGCAACAACTCCGTTATTACCGCGTATAGCCAGATGGTGGCTTAAGCTGCAGGAATTTGATTTCGATTGTGTACATCGATCGGCAGCACAGAACGCATTAGCAGATGGATTAAGCAGATGTCCAACTCTTCCGTCAACCGAAACAGCAACAGTCGCTGAGAACGTGTATTCAGTGGTAAAGATTTCTGATGATTGGGTAGCAGCTATGCAACGGCAGGACGACAAGCTAAAGGAAATTATAGAAATAATCAACGGCAAAGACGGCGTAAGCGCAAAGCAGTATAGAGACGACTATGTGGTTCAAGGTCATCGGCTTTATCGAAAAGTAGACAGCGTTAGGTTAGTGGTTTCACAAGGCGTTAAATGGCGAATAGTGCGAACATGTCACGACGAAGCAGGTCATTTCGGCGTAGAAAAGACGTTGGAACGAATTGCAAAGGATTTCTTGTCCAGAATGTTGTCTGAACAAAGTACGAGGTGGGAAACGAGAGGCACAACTACATGTTAGAGAGGTGGTTCCTATTCCCTTCAGCAGTGTGCACATTTATCATCTGGGACCATTTGTGCGAAGCAAGCATGGAAATTGCTACATATTGGTTATTGTATGTGCGTTTTCGAAGTACGTGGTATTGAAGGCTTTACGAAATACAAAACCGACACCTGTAGTGACGACCTTACGTAATTATATGACGGTATATGGGCGGCCACAACGTATTATTACCGATAGAGGAACGGCTTTTACATCGAGGGAATTCGAGAAGTTTATGGCGGACTACGAGATTCAGCATGTAAAGACAGCGGTGCGCAGTCCAAGAAGCAATGGTCAAGCGGAACGCATAAACCGAACGGTTTTAGCGTCACTCAAGTGCAGTACGACGAACAGTAAAGATTGGGACGAAGTTCTTCCACAGCTTCAATGGTGTTTGAATTCACAGAATAATTCGACGACGAAGCAAAGCCCGAACAATCTGGTGTTCAATTATAAATTGAAAGATGTAACAACGAATCGGCTCATACAAGCAATACAAGACGATGATAACGACATGGTTAACAATAACGACTTCCGAACTCAAGCAGCTGGTGAACGTATTCGAGAAGAGCAACGTAAATGAAAACAGCGGTTCGATTCCAAGAGGAAAAAAAAAAGAAATTTTTTTGCAAAGCAAAGACAAAACGTATCATTTGAAATAAATCAACAACGGAAAATTGGAGAATTTTCTTCTCAATCAACGCGTAAACAGGAAGAAAAATGCTGAAATTAACTACGCTCAAAGTCGGACAACTAAATGAGTTATTAAGGGCAAATGGTGCATCAACAACTGGAACAAAGGCGCATAAAGTTGCAAAACTTCAGAAATTGCTCGAAACGGATGAAATCGACGCAACAGAGTTAGAGGACAGCACAAATTCTGGTGTAAGCGAATTGCAAATGCAAATTGAGGGACTAAAGCAAGTAATGACAAGTTTGACATCAGCTATCAGCGCAATGAACACAAGGGAGCAAGCCAACAACAATGAACATACAAATGTGAGTAACGAAAATGAAATACAACTAACTTCTCCTGTTGTAATTCAAGATTCAGCGAGTATGCTTAACGCACAACAGCAAGCGACAATGACGATTCAAGACATGGTTGGAATTTTACCAGATTTCGACCCAGTGAAAGGTACTACAACGTCACAGCTGTTTATAACAAAGATTGAACAGTTTAAGCTAAATTATAAATGGCCGGAGGTAATGCTTTTAGTGGCGATACAACATAAGTTAAAAGGCATGGCAAAGTTATGGTTCGATGCGCAGCCGGTGTATAGTAGCTGGTCGGCATTTGTGCAAGCGTTTTATACAGATTTTCCGATTGAGTTTAATGCAGCCGAAACTCATAAAATGATGACTAAACGTAAACGTAAATATTCAGAAGACTATATCGAGTACTATTACGCTATGTTGTCTATTGGGCGACAAGGAAGTTTAGATGATTCGTCGATCATCACGCATGTGATAAGTGGTCTCAACGATAGCAATCTATCAAAGACGTTAGCAGCAGTAAGGCTTAAAACGTGCAGCGATTTATTAACAGCCTTGAAAAATTTGAAAGCGATCAACAACCCAGCAGTGATGAGTAGTGTCACAACACCAGTGCAGCAATCAACGAAGCCTGAGTACAAAAGCACGTTAAGGTGGCAGGTCAAGTAAAGTGCTATAACTGCAACGATTATTGGCATATAGCAGCCAAATGTGCACAACCACAACGCAAACCACGGTGTACATTATGTTCAAAAATTGGTCACAACGCGAAGGATTGTAACACGAAGTCAGCGGTCATGGAAATTGTTGATGAGCATGAAAATCCTGATCTACCAGTTACAAAAGCAGTTGAAATAGAGGGAAAGCAATTCATGGCATTTATCGATACGGGCAGCGTATGTTCACTCATAAGGAAAGCGGGAGCTAAATGTATGCAGAAGCAAAGCGCAAATAAATGTTTTATTGGTTTTGGCGGATGCGAGGTTCAAGTATCCGAAAAAGTCGAAGCTCAAGCAATGATGGACAGCGTACAACGACGGGTAATATTGTACATTGTTGAAGATAAGATGATACCTTATGACGTATTATTGGGTCGCGACGTACTACGAGAATACGGCTATCGTATAGCAATTGATGATTGAGTATACCAACTCAAAGAAAACAATAACAACTTTAATATATCAAATCAGCTATGCAGTGATGATAGAGGTAAGGTCATGGAACTCCTACTAAATTTTCAGTCATGTTTTACAGAAGATGTTAGCAACATTGGGTTATGCAAAAACACTGCAATGACTATCGAAGTGACGACGGATAAGCCGATTCTAGGGAAATGATACCAGGTGCCTTTTGCGCAAAGGCCAATATTATCGAGCATACTACGAAAGCTCCTTGACAGCGGTATTATAAGGCCAAGCAACTCACCGCATGCTGCGTCAGTTTTGTTGGTGAAAAAGAGCAACGGTGAAAGTCGTATGTGCATAGACTTTCGCACACTAAACGAGGTGACGGTAAAGAAAAATTTTATCATGCCAGTGGTTGAAGAGCAACTCTCACGTTTGGCAGGCAAAAAGTATTACACTACCTTGGATATGACATCAGGCTATTACCAAATACCGATGAATGAAGACTCAAAAAAATATACAGCGTTTTTTACACATGAGGGACTTTTCGAGCACAACGTAATGCCTTTCGGTTTGGTAAATGCACCTATGGTTTTCCAAGAGGTCATTGTTAACGTTATTAAGACAATGAAACATCGTGATAAAGTCATTAACTACGTTGACGAAGTTATAATAGCAACGAAGACAATTGATGAAGGCATCGAAGTTCTACAAGATTTTCTGCAAGTTATTCAACGAGAGGGTCTAACACTAAGACCTTCTAAAAGCACGTTTTTAGTTGAAGAAGTTCAATTTCTCGGACACGTTATTGACAGCAACGGTATAAGACCTGGCGAAAACAAAACAAAGGTCATCGAAGAATTCCCGATACCAATCACTATAACAGCAATACGACAGTTTTTGGGTATCACGGGGTACTTTCGCAAGTTTGTACAGAATTACGGGATTATTGCACGTCCACTAACGCTATTGCTACGTAAAGATACTAATTTTGAATGGCAAGATTCACAGAAGAATGTTTTTGAGGCATTAAAGACGGCTATCACTACGAAACCAGTTTTAGCAATGTATGATGCAACAAAGCTGCATGAAGTGCATACCGATGCCAGCGCTATGGGGTTAAGTGGTGTACTTATGCAGTACGAAGACGACAAGTGGAGACCTGTATTTTATTTTAGTAGGGAATGTAACGACGCCGAACGCAACTATGCCAGTTATGAATTAGAGGTCCTGGCCATAGTGGAAACTTTGCCACGGTACCGAATGTATTTGATGGGGCAACATTTCAAAGTTTTAACGGATTGCAACGCATTGGCGTCTACGAAGGCAACAACTCCGTTATTACCGCGTATAGCCAGATGGTGGCTTAAGCTGCAGGAATTTGATTTCGAGTGTGTACATCGATCGGCAGCACAGAACGCATTAGCAGATGGATTAAGCAGATGTCCAACTCTTCCGTCAACCGAAACAGCAACAGTCGCTGAGAACGTGTATTCAGTGGTAAAGATTTCTGATGATTGGGTAGCAGCTATGCAACGGCAGGACGACAAGCTAAAGGAAATTATAGAAATAATCAACGGCAAAGACGGCGTAAACGCAAAGCAGTATAGAGACGACTATGTGGTTCAAGGTCATCGGCTTTATCGAAAAGTAGACAGCGTTAAAAGGTTAGTGGTTCCACAAGGCGTTAAATGGCGAATAGTGCGAACATGTCACGACGAAGCAGGTCATTTCGGCGTAGAAAAGACGTTGGAACGAATTGCAAAGGATTTATTGTCCAGAATGTTGTCTGAACAAAGTACGAGGTGGGAAACGAGAGGCACAACTACATGTTAGAGAGGTGGTTCCTATTCCCTTCAGCAGTGTGCACATTGATCATCTGGGACCATTTGTGCGAAGCAAGCATGGAAATTGCTACATATTGGTTATTGTATGTGCGTTTTCGAAGTACGTGGTATTGAAGGCTTTACGAAATACAAAACCGACACCTGTAGTGACGACCTTACGTAATTATATGACGGTATATGGGCGGCCACAACGTATTATTACCGATAGAGGAACGGCTTTTACATCGAGGGAATTCGAGAAGTTTATGGCGGACTACGAGATTCAGCATGTAAAGACAGCGGTGCGCAGTCCAAGAAGCAATGGTCAAGCGGAACGCATAAACCGAACGGTTTTAGCGTCACTCAAGTGCAGTACGACGAACAGTAAAGATTGGGACGAAGTTCTTCCACAGCTTCAATGGTGTTTGAATTCACAGAATAATTCGACGACGAAGCAAAGCCCGAACAATCTGGTGTTCAATTATAAATTGAAAGATGTAACAACGAATCGGCTCATACAAGCAATACAAGACGATGATAACGACATGGTTAACAATAACGACTTCCGAACTCAAGCAGCTGGTGAACGTATTCGAGAAGAGCAACGTAAATGAAAACAGCGGTTCGATTCCAAGAGGAAAAAAAAAAGAAGTTTTTTTGCAAAGCAAAGACAAAACGTATCATTTGAAATAAATCAACAACGGAAAATTGGAGAATTTTCTTCTCAATCAACGCGTAAACAGGAAGAAAAATGCTGAAATTAACTACGCTCAAAGTCGGACAACTCAATGAGCTATTAAGTGCAAATGGTGCATCAACAACTGGAACAAAGGCGCATAAAGTTGCAAAACTTCAGAAATTGCTCGAAACGGATGAAATCGACGCAACAGAGTTAGAGGACAGCACAAATTCTGGTGTAAGCGAATTGCAAATGCAAATAGAGGGACTAAAGCAAGTAATGACAAGTTTGACATCAGCTATCAGCGCAATGAACACAAGGGAGCAAGCCAACAACAATGAACATACAAATGTGAGTAACGAAAATGAAATACAACTAACTTCTCCTGTTGTAATTCAAGATTCAGCGAGTATGTTTAACGCACAACGGCAAGCGACAATGACGATTCAAGACATGGTTGGAATTTTACCAGATTTCGACCCAGTGAAAGGTACTACAACGTCACAGCTGTTTATAACAAAGATTGAACAGTTTAAGCTAAATTATAAATGGCCGGAGGTAATGCTTTTAGTGGCGATACAACATAAGTTAAAAGGCATGGCAAAGTTATGGTTCGATGCGCAGCCGGTGTATAGTAGCTGGTCGGCATTTGTGCAAGCGTTTTTACAGATTTTCCGATTGAGTTTAATGCAGCCGAAACTCATAAAATGATGACTAAACGTAAACGTAAATATTCAGAAGACTATATCGAGTACTATTACGCTATGTTGTCTATTGGGCGACAAGGAAGTTTAGATGATTCGTCGATCATCACGCATGTGATAAGTGGTCTCAACGATAGCAATCTATCAAAGACGTTAGCAGCAGTAAGGCTTAAAACGTGCAGCGATTTATTAAAAGCCTTGAAAAATTTGAAAGCGATCAACAACCCAGCAGTGATGAGTAGTGTCACAACACCAGTGCAGCAATCAACGAAGCCTGAGTACAAAAGCAACGTTAAGGTGGCAGGTCAAGTAAAGTGCTATAACTGCAACGATTATTGGCATATAGCAGCCAAATGTGCACAACCACAACGCAAACCACGGTGTACATTATGTTCAAAAATTGGTCACAACGCGAAGGATTGTAACACGAAGTCAGCGGTCATGGAAATTGTTGATGAGCATGAAAATCCTGATCTACCAGTTACAAAAGCAGTTGAAATAGAGGGAAAGCAATTCATGGCATTTATCGATACGGGCAGCGTATGTTCACTCATAAGGAAAGCGGGAGCTAAATGTATGCAGAAGCAAAGCGCAAATAAATGTTTTATTGGTTTTGGCGGATGCGAGGTTCAAGTATCCGAAAAAGTCGAAGCTCAAGCAATGATGGACAGCGTACAACGACGGGTAATATTGTACATTGTTGAAGATAAGATGATACCATATGACGTATTATTGGGTCGCGACGTACTACGAGAATACGGCTATCGTATAGCAATTGATGATGGAGTATACCAACTCAAAGAAAACAATAACAACTTTAATATATCAAATCAGCTATGCAGTGATGATAGAGGTAAGGTCATGGAACTCCTACTAAATTTTCAGTCATGTTTTACAGAAGATGTTAGCAACATTGGGTTATGCAAAAACACTGCAATGACTATCGAAGTGACGACGGATAAGCCGATTCTAGGGAAATGATACCAGGTGCCTTTTGCGCAAAGGCCAATATTATCGAGCATACTACGAAAGCTCCTTGACAGCGGTATTATAAGGCCAAGCAACTCACCGCATGCTGCGTCAGTTTTGTTGGTGAAAAAGAGCAACGGTGAAAGTCGTATGTGCATAGACTTTCGCACACTAAACGAGGTGACGGTAAAGAAAAATTTCATCATGCCAGTGGTTGAAGAGCAACTCTCACGTTTGGCAGGCAACAAGTATTACACTACCTTGGATATGACATCAGGCTATTACCAAATACCGATGAATGAAGACTCAAAAAAATATACAGCGTTTTTTACACATGAAGGACTTTTCGAGCACAACGTAATGCCTTTCGGTTTGGTAAATGCACCTATGGTTTTCCAAGAGGTCATTGTTAACGTTATTAAGACAATGAAACATCGTGATAAAGTCATTAACTACGTTGACGAAGTTATAATAGCAACGAAGACAATTGATGAAGGCATCGAAGTTCTACAAGATTTTCTGCAAGTTATTCAACGAGAGGGTCTAACACTAAGACCTTCTAAAAGCAAGTTTTTAGTTGAAGAAGTTCAATTTCTCGGACACGTTATTGACAGCAACGGTATAAGACCTGGCGAAAACAAAACAAAGGTCATCGAAGAATTCCCGATACCAACCACTATAACAGCAATACGACAGTTTTTGGGTATCACGGGGTACTTTCGCAAGTTTGTACAGAATTACGGGATTATTGCACGTCCACTAACGCTATTGCTACATAAAGATACTAATTTTGAATGGCAAGATTCACAGAAGAATGTTTTTGAGGCATTAAAGACGGCTATCACTACGAAACCAGTTTTAGCAATGTATGATGCAACAAAGCTGCATGAAGTGCATACCGATGCCAGCGCTATGGGGTTAAGTGGTGTACTTATGCAGTACGAAGACGACAAGTGGAGACCTGTGTTTTATTTTAGTAGGGAATGTAACGACGCCGAACGCAACTATGCCAGTTATGAATTAGAGGTCCTGGCCATAGTGGAAACTTTGCCACGGTACCGAATGTATTTGATGGGGCAACATTTCAAAGTTTTAACGGATTGCAACGCATTGGCGTCTACGAAGGCAACAACTCCGTTATTACCGCGTATAGCCAGATGGTGGCTTAAGCTGCAGGAATTTGATTTCGAGTGTGTACATCGATCGGCAGCACAGAACGCATTAGCAGATGGATTAATTAGATGTCCAACTCTTCCGTCAACCGAAACAGCAACAGTCGCTGAGAACGTGTATTCAGTGGTAAAGATTTCTGATGATTGGGTAGCAGCTATGCAACGGCAGGACGACAAGCTAAAGGAAATTATAGAAATAATCAACGGCAAAGACGGCGTAAACGCAAAGCAGTATAGAGACGACTATGTGGTTCAAGGTCATCGGCTTTATCGAAAAGTAGACAGCGTTAAAAGGTTAGTGGTTCCACAAGGCATTAAATGGCGAATAGTGCGAACATGTCACGACGAAGCAGGTCATTTCGGCGTAGAAAAGACGTTGGAACGAATTGCAAAGGATTTCTTGTCCAGAATGTTGTCTGAACAAAGTACGAGGTGGGAAACGAGAGGCACAACTACATGTTAGAGAGGTGGTTCCTATTCCCTTCAGCAGTGTGCACATTGATCATCTGGGACCATTTGTGCGAAGCAAGCATGGAAATTGCTACATATTGGTTATTGTATGTGCGTTTTCGAAGTACGTGGTATTGAAGGCTTTACGAAATACAAAACCGACACCTGTAGTGACGACCTTACGTAATTATATGACGGTATATGGGCGGCCACAACGTATTATTACCGATAGAGGAACGGCTTTTACATCGAGGGAATTCGAGAAGTTTATGGCGGACTACGAGATTCAGCATGTAAAGACAGCGGTGCGCAGTCCAAGAAGCAATGGTCAAGCGGAACGCATAAACCGAACGGTTTTAGCGTCACTCAAGTGCAGTACGACGAACAGTAAAGATTGGGACGAAGTTCTTCCACAGCTTCAATGGTGTTTGAATTCACAGAATAATTCGACGACGAAGCAAAGCCCGAACAATCTGGTGTTCAATTATAAATTGAAAGATGTAACAACGAATCGGCTCATACAAGCAATACAAGACGATGATAACGACATGGTTAACAATAACGACTTCCGAACTCAAGCAGCTGGTGAACGTATTCGAGAAGAGCAACGTAAATGGAAACAGCGGTTCGATTCCAAGCATCGAGCACCAAAGCCGTATCACAAAGGTGATTTAGTTGTAATTGATCATGTACCTTCTCCTACAGGCACATCACACAAGTTAGAGCCAGCATTCAAAGGACCATATGTGGTTACAAAATTATTTCCGCATGATCGATATCTAGTTGAAGATCTACCTGATATGCAAAATACCCGAAAGCGATATTCCGGGGTATTTACCAACGATAATATGAAACCTTGGTGTTCTATAGGACCAAGCAATAATACTGAAGATGATTCAAGTTACGATGAATATGAAGACAACTACTACAGCGAAGCTAATGACAATCTGAAATCGTCAAGGAGAGACGATTCGCCAGGAACGGCCGAGCTGTAAAGTTCACTTGGCAACCTCGTTATGGCGACATGAAATAGTTCGTGTGGCAAGGTTCGAGGAGTTGATTCGTAACCGGCGAGTGAAGCGCACGCATCGCGCAACAATATTATTTTATATCTTTCATTATCTTAAATTAACTTAAATACATTTAATAAACTACAACTGAATTAATAATACAAAAGTGATCGTGTTTTATTAAAAACGTTCATCCTGACAAATTGAACACTTTGATTTTGACTTGATTTATAACTATTGCTACTTAAAAACGTATTTGAATTCATAGGATCAAAAGGTTGTCCAAATGGAATGTTCTTAGGTTGGAAAATGGTATTTATTGGAATTTTATTTATTTTATTATTTTTGTTTCATAATCGAAAACATTACCTTCTGTGAGAACTTTCACCGCACCTTTAAAGTCATTAACTAAATTTGCATTAATTAATGCCGTAAATTGAATAGGTAACTATTTCTTTAATGTTTTTAAACTAGTTATATTATTTTTGTCGCTTCAATTTCTTTATTTAACTTTATATGTACAGTCTTTAACACTGCAGAGTGGTTCATTTATCTCGTCATTTCAATTTCTCTACTTAACTTTATACAGTCTTTAACACTGCAGACTGGTTCATTTATCTCGTAATTTCAATTTCTTTACTTAACTTTATACAGTCTTTAACACTGCAGACTGGTTCATTTAACTCGTCACACAATAGTTGAATACTATCTTTAAACATAATATTATTTATTTCTAAAATGAGCGTTGGAACGGGTTTATGCTCACCAAATTTCTCGATCAATAAATCACGCAACGATGTCCAATCGCTTGGTTGCTCTCGCCTTACTACATTTATATCAGCTCTTTTAGCATCGTTAATATCAACTTAAGGAAAAATTGGGCTCCAGAGATTATTTCGTCGATACTGCACACAAACAGCGCAAGGTACTTGGCATGTCACAAAACCAAATTTGACAAGGGATGACGGAAAATCGTTCCAATATACATCATATTATATTTAACCTACATTTATATCGCAAAAAAGATATGTTGTCGATTTGTTAGCCTCCATTAACAATGTACGTTCGACCTAAGCAGCGTTAATATGCGAACATGTGTGCATGCAGATACTAAATATATTATCGAAATGGCACTTCTCTTGTGGTTGCAATATTACCTCAAAGTGACCAAGCATTTCGCTAAAATATTTTATTTTTGTCACGCATATATTTACATACTTTCTTGTATATGTACATATGTATATATGCACATTCGTACATAGTACATGCTAAACCACCTAGGGGCACCCGCAGAGTGCACGCTGAAAGCCGAGCCGAGCGTAAAGCTAATTTCGATCGGCGCTGATCGGTATTTGGTACCGCAGAGTGGATGCGAGAATGAGCGCTGGGTTTCGCGCTTACTTTAATATTGTTATATTAAATATTTGTGCTTTAATGATACAAGCGTCAGTTAGAGAAATTAATTCGTCAGATGAAGAATTTTCAGCATCAAGCTCTGTAGTACATTTTTTTTTAAAGAAGAAAGTGTTAGGAATTCATCTAATAAATGAAAAACGAAGTGAATTTGGAGAATTTCATCATCTACATATATGAAGAGTTAAGAAATGATTCACAAAGATTTTATGAATATACACGAATGAAAATTGAAACTTTTGATTATATTCTGAAAAGTATTCAATCAAGACTAACTAAAAATTTAAGCAATTTTAAAAAAGTGCCAGTCACACCGTGTGAACGCCCTATAGTGATACAGAGGTAAGAAAACCACAGTTAATTTTAAATAGATTTTATGTAACTTTGTTTATAAATATATGGAAAGAACTTATGATTCATATTTGAAAAAATGTATGTATGAATATCAATTAAATATGGATTCAGTTATATCCGTTAACCGGGAATTTTACTGTAAATTAAAGGAAGATTTATAAGTAGATGGTGCGTTTATAATTTTAATTGCAGTAATGGAGTTTGGCTGGAAGCGGTTACACGAACTTACATAAGTCCAAACTGTAAATATTGGCATCTGGAGAATTGTTAGTTGGAGATGTTGCAACCGAATATTGAGAATTTTGTGTATATTTCCATATGAAATGCGACTTTTAGAATACTATGGAAGCATATTGAAACAGAACCAACACTGGCGAAAATAATTGTTAAAAGTGTTTGCATTCTTCACAATACCCTAATTGATCAGGAGGGTTTAGACAAAAACTTAATTAACACATTTGAGGAGAAAAATAGCAACAAAAAATATAATGAATATAATAAACACACCTTAAAAAATGGTCGAATGGTAAGGAACACATATTGTAAATACTTACATATGTCAAAATAAAATAAAATACATTTAACTAATACTCAATTTGTACATTCATTTCAATTCCAACCGATTTCCAAATGTTTTCTACTAATATTCGATTATGATAGCAATACTGTAAATAAACATGTTTTTGATGTGTAAACATCTATAGCCGCGGTAGGGCAAATCTCTTACGCTAATACTACCATAAAAACTCCATATAAAAAAAAGTAAGACGTTTTTGATTGGTCAAGAACGACTCTGTGTGAAAATGCGTGTGCCGTCTGACGTATGTATTAGTATTATATTGACCCAGAAAGCAAAATCAATTAACTTTGTGTTGCATGCAATTAGGCGCATAATTTTTATAAACTATGCGGCTTAAAGCATAGGGTGTTCTCTAAATTTAGATTGACACAGTTTAATCGGTTTGCTGGTGCACGGGAATTAGGAAACAATTTTCAGTGGCATTCACTTATCTTGGGTGGAGATTTTAATTTTAATTTCGCGGAAACAGAAGCAGTACCACTCAATAAATTTTTGTTTGATGCATTCTTTCTATTATTCATAGTTTTATACTTAAGCACCAAAAAAATTCATTTCTCCTTGAAAAATTGCAAATTGCTCATTATTCTCTTCCCACTATTCTCCCCCTATTCTTTGTTTATTATTACTCAAGATATTTCATCCGCAACGGGATTGCGCAATCTTGTATTCTATCATTCTTGGTTTGATGGAACAAAAAACCTGTTTGATTTGTCCGAACATACACCTGTCCACTTGACAGCTTTGCCAGATAGAAATGCAGTGAAGAGAATAATGCACGAGTTAATGCCAATAAAGGCTGTTAATGCAGATAAGCTCCCATGTCTGTCTTGGGTATTATCTACGTTCTTTGGTATTGACACAAAAAGCAAAATTAATTATATTTAATCGGGAGCACCCTGTACCTTTGAGTTGCATGCAATTAGGCGCAAATTTTTACAAACTGTGTGCAAAGAACGTACATTATCTACGTTCTTTGCTGAGTGAATTAGAGCACAGCGTGTTCTCTAAATTTTGATTGAAATTCCCTTATTCGCTTTGCGTTGGTACTACTTTTGAACAGCTGATCGCCTTGTGTTTCTACAACTCAGCTGATTGGTGTTCTTTAAAACAATAAATTAAACGTTTAAACTGGAGGTATATAACCGAAATGCAGGTAATATTCATGTTTCTAAATAAATTACAGGTCAAATACTAATATTAATTATTATTGTAGAGAACATCGCAATCATTAAGAAGATCCAGAAACGCTGGATATCAACGTGCCTACCGAGAACGTCAACGCCAAAAAGAAATTAATAGGCTACGTGGACATTTACAGCAGCAACAACAACCAAATTACCAAAACATTGAATTGCAATATGAGCATTATCTTAACCATGTTAATGCCCATAAACAATTTAAATTAAAAATGATCGACAACGACTTTGGATACGCATGCGCTGTGTGTGATAGATTGTGGTTTAAAAACGACCTTAAAGCTATGCCTGCTGGCAGTTTTTTCCAGACTACTTACCAGTATTGAATCAAAGGTGTACGTTTCTTATTTTAGCTATCATAAGCCTATTTTAACTATTGCAACATAAATAATAAAATAAATTAAATTTTAAAAATTAAACAAGATAAATATGTATGATTGACTTAACCCTTGAATGCCCATGATACCTTTAAAGATACAACCATTATTAACGAGATTGTAAAGTATTATATAGGGGTTAATATTTCTAAATACTGCAAATTTAACAGTTTACACATCTACCTTGAGTTCAAACACTCACATCTTTTTTTATTGAAAGTTCAGTTTAAAAATACCTCTGTCCTACTATCCCACGTATATGTGATTTTTAAACATGAATCATAGAAATCGACCTAGTAGATCGACTGTTTTGTTCTTACAAAGAATTTGTGCTTTACCTTTAAAAATGGTAGAAATAAATTCATTTTCGCAAACTATTTCTCAGTTTAGTGATCAAGTACAATTTTAACACAAGAAACCTCAACTTTTAGCTGCATACGGAATGCAGGCTTGGACCTTCCCTCTCAGATGTCTAGAAATAAAAAAAGTTAATATACACACTGAGATAGATAAAAAATGTCTCTTTCCATTAAATAAACATTTAAACAAAAATCGAAATATAAATTTGTTAAGTTTCTTATTGGCCTTAAATGTTTAACTACTGAAATTGGAATTGAGTTCGAGCCCAGTTAGGAAAAAACAACAGACTTCGGTTCTGTTGATGTTTTTTTTTTTCAAATAATATCTTTCATAAACTGGCCTCGAGCTCAAACAAATTGTCAATTATTAATGGTTGAAATATCAAAAATTTTGAGCTAACTTTTTATGAAAAAAAACTATTAAAAATAAATAAAAGTTTTCGTCTAAACGCGTTCATTCCTCGTAACTGCGTAAACCACATAAACTTTCTTATTTTTGTAAGAAACCCCGGTTTAACAACGAGGTTTAATTTTAAATAAAAAAATTTTAATTTAAAATTTCAGAATAAGCACGAAAAATTGTGTTTTTCACAAAGTTGAGTGACAAAACAAAAAACACATGCGTACTGAGTTGTTATTCTTGTAGTTGCTGCTTCTAAAGCAGGACTGGAATTTAGTTAGGTACTTTACAGCAGTACCCCGCTCTGCATTCCACTTTTCCAACAAGTACAGCACCTTCTGCTTGCTCTCACTTCGCGGTGTTCTGCTTTTCTAATAAATATGTATGGACGTGTGTCTACCTCCACAATATAGCCAGTCATGCAATTGTTTGCTCCAGCAGTTGTGGCAACACTACCATGGTTGCTGTGTCAAAGTGTCGCAACGGCAATAACAACAACAATAATAATAACAAAATCATACAATAATAATAGTTATAACAAGGAATATTATAGTGTGGCGGAAAAGTGTTTGTAGCATAACCGCGTTGCATGGCTACGCTTGCTTGCAGCTTTAACACAATTTTCCGTCCTCAGCATAACACTTTTATTTTATTTTATGCATGCATGAATACAATGCGTTAGACAGATATAGCACAACCACATATGGAAATATTTATGAATATTGTTTATTTTTATTATTTTCTCTGACAAAAAAACGTATAACCTGAAACAAAACCGTATTTTGGCAGGGGTGGGGATTCCAACCTCCTCACCCAAAACTACAACGTATCGCCTACATATATGTAAAAAGATAGAACAGGCATTAAAACAAAAGATCCTCAAACTTATTTCAGAGTGACAACATTTTTCGAAGATATTTCTATACAATTGCAAGAACAATTTATACAAATATTTTGTTTCTTTATTCCTTCGATTTTCTCTGCAAAAAGAATGATTTCACTGTATCAGATGCAAAATAATTTGAAACTTACAAAGGAATTATTTACACGCTATACGTACTCCCGAGCTCGCTCTGTGGAAGATAAAGTGAAGCCGAGAAGAAACTTTTAAGCAACCAACATCTGCAATTTTTTTCTTTATTCAAAGTAATGCAACAGTGCCGGTCACTACAAGCACAGCGGAAAGATTATTTTCAACACTGAAAAGACGAGAGAGGAACGACTTAATGGCTTAGCCATAATAAGTACTAATCGTCGATTTGCTTTAGAAAGAGATGATATAATAGCTGACTTCGCAGGTGAAAAGTCCCGACGACTTAATTTCATAACAAATTAATTTTTAAATAAAATTACCTGCCGCGGTGTTTAGGTAATTAGCTTTTATTATTATTAGTAAACTAAAATATTTTGTTAATGCGTTTAAAAATGCTATTTTGCTACCTTATTTAGAATAACTGCAAAATTCTTTGTTCTTTATCAATTTTTTTGTATTCTTCCATTTTGTCATGCTATTCCCATGAAACCTCTGGTATTCTTTCAGCCCTTACTCTTCAACCACTTTCATTTGTGATTAAATTAGCTTATGCAGTTTATTTTACATGTAAATATCTCCTTTAACTTTTTGGGAGAAGCCTTAGTATTTCTTGCCAGAGCTGGGCACTCAAAGAGATGCGCACACTTGGAGGACAATCCGCTTGGAAGATGTTAGCAAAGTTAGGTAGCCAGAACAAGAGAGAGACACCTCGCTTCTCTGAGAAAACCCTGCACCCAACCCACAGTCCATTTTATATCCGTCAGTGTAGATATAGGTGGTGATCTCATCTGCCAGCCTTCCCGTACTGCAATCCCGTCTATAAGGAAACTTCTTCTGAAAGTTTTTCCAGAAGTCCAGCAAAAGAGTTGTGATTGTTCGTTTGTTCTTAAAAAATTGTGGAGAACTCCACTCTACCCGTACTGATTCGGCCTCCAGCAGGCAGATTCGCTGAGCCTGATTGCAGAGCTCGCGACAGTTTCGCGTATCTGGAGCTCTATAGCCAGTTGATGCAAGATCAAATTAAATCAAATCAAATAAAAAATGTCCACAATTGTTTTTTTTTGTTATATTCTGTCAGAATATAAGAAAAGTTAGCATGCATTTTCATGTTTTTGAAAATTTATGAAAACTTGGTTTTGAAAACCTTTTTTCGTTCAACGGGTACTTCGTTTAAATAAAACATTTATTAAAAAATCTCCTTTTAAACACTGCCGCTTTGATCAAAAATTAGGTTCTTCATGTTTTATGGGAAGAAAAAGTGATATTTTGTTGAGCTAAAATTAGTTGGGCCACAAAACTGCGTTCTCAAAATACCTAATTTAAAGAAATTGTAGTTTTTTTCATTTTTCTATAGTTTTGTACAAATTTTGAAACTTGCATGTATACAATTTTAGTGAGAGAATAAACTGTATTTTAACTTGAAATTAATTTTGTATATTGTTCAATATTTGGTTGTTCTATTGTTGTGAAACGCGCTGTATCTATACATACATATGTACATACTCATACATTCTTACATTCATACAATTACACCATTATTCAATTGCGGCAAGTAAATATCGCTACGTTGACATGCTACGGCTGTTGGCTTGTGCTTGGCCGGCCAACAACAACAACAACTTGGCTGGCAATGCTGTTGCTGCTCTTTTCTTTCACCATTTTATTATTTTTATTCTTACAAATTTACATGCACACTTTCAATTAGATATGCACGTGTTTATGTGCACATGCAGTTAACTTTGCTTCGTTATTTTATTTATTTATGTGGCTGCTGTTTCTGTTATTTTTCTGTTCCTCAGTTTTAATTCAATTTTTGTATTTTATTCAACTCTTTTTGCTGCCCCTCTTGTGTTTTAACTGCATGCAATTACACAACCCTACATACATAAGTGCATGCGCATGTATGTATACGTTGCATAGTCGCGTGAAAGCCAACAAGCCAATTCACATGCCACACCAGCCGCATTTTACTTCTGACTGCCTTTTTTCGAAACTCTTTATCACCGCCAACTACACAACAGTTAGCATAAGCACAGTGCGCCTATACTACGTGTTTGTGTGTACATCGTAAATTACATTTTTTTCTTGCCACTTCATAAAGGATCTCACTTTTACACTTCTCACTCGTTGCGTCGTCTCGACTCACTCACTCACATTTTATTTATCTTTAATTAATTCGCACTTTAACTTTGTTTGCTGGTTGTTCTTTTCTTACATCTTTTCCCTCGTCTCACAAACTTTACTTTGCTCCTGTGTATTTGTATAAATTGAAATTTAAAAGTTATTTGTTGCGCATAGCAAAAGTAAACTGCAAAACTTTAATTTTGTTTATTTAGTCAAGAATTGAAATAGAAATAAGAAGTAGCTATGTGGCAAGTTGCACGTTGTTGCATGATTTCTTTTGCAGTAAAATTTGTGTTGCCAGTGGCCCTATTTTTGCACTGCTCATCAAAGTGAATGCTGTTACAACACTGGGGAGCAAAAAGAAAAAAGTTGTATACACCTTTAAAGTCACATTACGTTTTCGATTTTGTACAGTTTGTTAAATGTAAAAATCATATTGGTTTGTCGAAGTTGGTGTTATTTTTTGTATAGAGTTTTTTTGCACTTTTTCAGATCATCAGCTCATTGATGGTCCTATAACTCAAAAACTTGATATTTATTAAAAGACTTGATAGTAATACCTACATGTAAAATATCAAAAATGTTTAAAGAAAGTTTTACTACTTGATATTAATCGATTAAAAACAGGACCCCTAAATCTTACGTAAAATAAGGAAATTTGTAGCACACATTAGTGTTGTGTGTTTAAGTGAAAGTCAGGAAAAAAAATTCAAAATGTTCACAGAGGCCGTGTCACGAGCTTGTGACGAATACCACACGTTGATCCCTATATATACATACGTGAAAAGAATATATAGTTTTTTAGTATTAACGATTTTTTAGTTGATTGTTTTATAAATAGTTTTATAAAAGTTTTTACTTATTGAACAATATAAAGAATATTTATGAGCCCTTAACTAATTTATTTAATCTTTCTCTTAGGCTTGGGGTTTTCCCTTCAGCTTGGAAAGAATCATTCATTTTACCCCTTCATAAGACCGGGAGTAGGTCCTCTATAGAAAATTATCGCGGTATAGCTAAGATTTCTGCTATTCCTAAACTATTTGAGGCAATCGTTGTTGACCATTTAACGCATTCATTATCCTCTACAATTTCTAGCACTCAACACGGGTTCTCTAAGGGTAAATCTACCGTTACAAACTTGCTCGAGTTCACAACTCATGTTTCAAATGGATTCAGAGAATTTATGCACACTGATGTTATATACACCGATTTTAGTAAAGCATTCGACAGAGTAAGTCACGCTTTACTGATTCATAAACTCGATCTCCTTGGTTTTCAACCTAATCTCCTTCATTGGATATCTTCTTACCTCATGGACAGAACACAACGAGTTCTTTTTAAAAATAGTTCCTCAAACATTATTCATGTATCTTCAGGGGTCCCGCAAGGAAGTCACCTTGGTCCGATTCTGTTTTTACTTTTTATAAATGACATACCTTCTGTAATTAACTATTCAAAAATTTTATTGTATGCTGATGATGTAAAACTTTTTAGATCGTATCATTCTGTTGAGGAAAGGTCCTTACTACAGGCGGATTTAAATAGCATGACTAACTGGTGTGAAATAAATAACATGCCGCTAAACCTTAAAAAATGTAAGGTAATGTGCTTTTCTCGAAGGGCACTTCAACCGGCTTCTTATGACATATGTAACCATAACCTCGAACAAGTGTTTAACTTTGTTGATCTTGGAATTACAATGGATCCGAAACTTAATTTTAATCTTCACATTAATGTTACAGTTAACAAAGCCAAGGGTGTTTTTGCATTTGTAAAACGATGGTCAAAAGAATTCAATGACCCATACATTACGAAGGCTCTATTCACAACGTTAGTGAGGCCAATACTGGAATATGGATCTGTTGTTTGGCACCCGCGCTATCAAGTTCATTCCGACCGAATAGAGTCAATTCAAAAACAATTTCTGCTTTTTGCTTTAAGAAATTTTCGTTGGGATTCTCAGTACAACCTGCCCCCATATATAAGTCGTTTAAAACTCATTAATCTTCCTACACTTGCTAGTCGTAGAGAAATGCTAGGCGTAGTATTTTTAGTGAAGTTACTGACAGGCTTGATCTATAGCCCATCTCTTCTTGGTGAAATAAAACTAAACGTTCCCTCCCGAATTTCAAGACATTTCCGGCCGCTTTTTCTGAAGCCATGTAAAAGTAATTTTGAGTTAAATGAGCCACTGCGTAGTTTGTGTCAGGATTTTAACACTCACTCCGGTTCTTTTGATATTTCAGACTCACTTTTTTACATAAAGAAAACTATACTCAATGCTCTCAATAATTGATACAAACATACTTATATATTACTACTCGATCAGCTGATGAGCATTTGTTCTGTAGCTGAACAGTTTTAGATCTCGACACTTAACAAACTTCTGCCTTTCATGACTCGGCGCAGCATATGTATATGAAAAAAAAAATTTTTTTTTTTTTATATATCCGTGCGTCATACGGATGCGCCCCTCGCGTCGGTCGGGCGGGTATGGAGGGAAAAAAACCGTTGGGATTATTATTATTATTATAAATATCACTTTAAATTAAATTAAAAAGACACATTCATACATATTTCAAACAAAACTAAGGAAAACAAAAAAAAAATTATTTAACCTTTATACAATAATAGCGTTTGAAGCATTAAGCAAACAGGCGCACATTGCCTTTTTCAAACTTCGTTATGCACACTGTTGAGCAATAAGAAGCTTGGCATCGTCGACATTTGTTACCAGGAATTACCCCACCTAAGTAATATATGCCATCGTGTCTCTTTGGTTCGTGCATTCACCTTTTTTTGGCCTTCGAAAAGGCGGCTTTTTGCAAGTGCCTACACTAATTACTCAAACTCAATTCACTCAAGCAATACATTATTGCTTGGCATATCTACCATAGCTCCGACATATTTATATATAGATATACTAGCTGACCCTAAGTGTACGACAATGTGGGCATTCCTTGTCCAAAGTACCAATGGCCTCTTTGTTATGAGCATAATACTTAATATTAGGCTCATACTATAATGGTCGAAGTACTTGTTGGCGTTGTTGTTCAATTGCTTTACGTCTGTTGACTACGAAACTGCGCGATTCTCTTCGTTCAAATTGACTTTGTTTATTTCGTTCATCTCGTGCCTCTTGTGATTGTGACTCACGTAACTGCTACAAGCTCACACGAACATCTTCTTTATTATTATTTGACGTTTATTTATTAAGCACGTAAAAGTTTCTGTTTTAATTTTAAACTTACTTACTTATCTCGTGCTAACTGGTGCCAATTGGAAATCCCAAGTATAGCCAAATCTTTGTCCACTTGGTCTTTTCAACGCAGAGAAGGTCTTCCTTTTCCTCTGTAACCACCCGCGGGTACCGCGTCAAAAACCTTCAGGACTACAGCTACTTCATCCATTCGAACGACGCACATAGGGATTTCCGTGGCTGAAATTCAAAAATGGCATGTTGTCTGATTTGAATGAAAATTTCACAGTTTGTTACCAACTATCTATACATTATTTTCCCAAAGTATTAGGATTCTATCTGCATTAGTTTTTTGTCCAGAACTGCCCAAAGTTGGTGAATGTGGAGAACATCAAAATTAGCAAAAAATTTACTCAAAAGTCAAATCATTGATACAATAAAACAACTATTGAAATTCAACTTTATTATTATTTTTAATTTATAATATGTATCAAAGAAAAAATTTGCATCAAAATCCATTGAAAAAAATAATGCATAAAAAATTTTGTGGAACAACATAATTTGGACGTCAAAATTTCAATGTTCTTCAAATTCTTTTCAGCGTTGTCTACCGCTGTCGACATACATATACCGAATTAAAGCCTGAAGTCTCAGCTAAACGATAAAAAAAAATTCAGCTGCCCCGAATTGCCCCCCTTGAAAAAAACAATGAGATACTCTAAAATGGCAAGTTACCGCCCAAAAGTATGCAATATATAGCGTACTTTATAAACGTTTGCCTTTGAATGCAATTGTTT